>OY986963.1:14335094-14434876 GCA_963920575.1 Narthecium ossifragum
AGTTTGAGATAGAGATGAAAAGAGATATATAGATATAGATCGATTTGTTCTTATGTATATTTTGTATACTTTAGATCTATGCGTATAGAGGTGGTGAAGAGATGGGTAGAAGATAAGAGGAAGGACGGAGAGAGAGAGAGAGAGAGAGAGAGAGAAGAAAAGGAAAACTAACTTTCGGCGCGGTTTGAGAAGGAGCTGACAGATGGGGAGATGTCATTGGTTGTGGCAATGCGTATGATATGGTGGATCCCGGGTCGTTAGCTTGCAAATTGTAATCAGGTCGAGAATTGCACGTATAATTTGGGAATTTGGTTAATTTTTTTGAGTAGTGATTCGGTCCTTAAAAAAGAGGAGGACCGATCCACCATCACGTGGAGTGTTAGATTAGATTGGTGCCACTTGTCATCGATCAACACTCTCCTTTTACATCTATTAAACACATATGCACATACATATAATATATATAAATATATTTTCATATATACATGTACTAGTACTCACATAGGGATGGCAGCGGGACGGGTTTGGAGTGGGTTGACATGATCCTAGACCCATCTCATGTAAAAAAACTCACCCCCAAATCCGTCCCAACCCATGCGGGTTTGCATACACCATCCCATCCCCGTTTAAAATCCAACCCACTTAACCCATCCCCGCCCCGCCCCGCCTTATATAATGTCACAGCAAACACAACAAAATGTCATATAAAAACTTATGAATCACATACTATAAAATAGAAAATCGACAAGTGAAAGAGCATTTATTGCAATTGTGCAACATCTAAAATACATTCAACACTTGAAAAAAGTGACAATCGGTAGGTTCAAAAATTAATTCCACATCTGTTTTAATAATTCATTGCAATATCCGAAAATGCAAAAGGCCAATCAAAATATCTAAGATATGACCATCGTTTTTTAATCTAAGTATGCAAAATGGTGCTTCTAAATCTCAACATGCTCGCTAAGCACTTGCAATTAAAGTTGACAATTATCCATGCAATTATATATATAATAAGGGTATTTAAGTAAAATACATATATAATCGGGTCGGGTTTGGATTTTTTAAGCCTAAAACCAAACCCATCCCATACCCATTCGGGTTTATCTTTCCTTTCCCATACCCGCTCCAAACCCATTAAAGCTAATACCAAACCCATACTATTAGGGGCGGGTCGGGGCGGGAACCCGTTTAACCGGCCCCATTGCCATCCCTATACTCACATGTACCCCTGGCACAGTTTTTAGTTATTGTTAATATAAAATTTTAACAAACTTCTTGTAGTTTATTTGGTTAGACGGCTATGTTGACCCGTAGGTGGTTCAGGGTTCGAAAGTTGATCATAGCTTTTTGTTCACTGCCACCATAAAACATAGCCAATAAAATATAAAATAAAATATTATAAGTCTAACTTAGGGTATATAAAATAAATATAAGTCTTTGCATATTGCATAAGATAATATTAATAGAACTTAGGTTGATATGAATTAATGCAGGTTTATATAAATCAAATTTAGAGAATATATATAAAGAAACTTAGGGGATATGAATTAATGCAGGTTAACTGTTATTGCTCCTTATAAGGTTGATATAAATATACATACATACATATTAACAATATATAATACTAGGTGGGCTCTTGCACGGGTAACCTCTCACCCCACTATCCCCTAACCATCCACCCACACTGTCCTCTCTCACCTCCACTCTCTATGACTCAGCTGCCACGTGACCCTCTCTCTCCTCCTTTTTCTGTGAATTAGTTGTCATGTGTGAGAAAATAAATGAGTCAGATTCTAACTCATAAAAGTTGATCTTATATAATAAATATATATTACACACAAATATACACATATATGTATGTAGATATATATATATGTATGTATTTATGTATATATGATATGTTTGTATGTATACACACATACATATATTGCATATCAGGGCTAAATTATGTTTTTGGTACCGGTAAAATTTCCCACATACCACTTTAGTACATATAGTTTGATAATTACTTTTTTGGTACCTCATTTATAAAAACTGCTTCGTTATGATCCGACCATCTAACGTCGTCACATTTCAAACGGTAAATATGTCACATGCCTTTCACATGCAAGGCACGCGACCAGTATTAGTTAACGACTGACCGGCGAGCCCACCCTCTCTTTCAAAAGCCAAAAAGCTAGGGTTTTAGGACAAGCAAGGGACCACCGTGGACCACCGATCGAAGGGGTTTAACGGGCTTTTGCGCCGTCGACGAATCTCTGTACATCAGGTATTTCTACCTTTCTCCATTTAATGTTTGGATCTCAGTGGTTACAGCTTTATATTTAGTTAAAATTGCCCTTTCGATGGTAGGCTCGATGGTAATGTTTGGATCTCACATGGTTTGCAAGTGAATTTCCTTGTTATTTAATGTCACTTTGTCCCTTTCTTGATTGTTTAAGCCATGATCTGGTTCAATGTTCCTTTCTTGTTGTTTAATGTCCCTTTCTTGATGGTTTGCGAGTGGAATTCTTTGTTGTTTAATATTACTTTGTCCCTTTCTTGATTGTTTAAGCCATGATATGGTTTAATGTTCCTTTTTTGTTGTTTAATGTCCCTTTTTCGATGGCCCTTTGCCATATGTTTAATTTTTTTGTTTAAATCCTGGGCATGTGGGGGGACATTGGACTAGAATATGTCAATAGGCCATGTGGGATACTGGCATTGGTGATTTTTGGACTAAAATATGTCAATAGGACACGTAATTGGCACTATGGGATCCTAACTTTGGAATGTTGTGCATGTTTCTGTTCAATTCATTAGCTAGTGATACACCTAATTTAGCTCATGTTTATCTCACATTGGTGTATGCACTGTGATACATCTAGTTTAGCTCATGTTTGGCTCACATTGGTGTATACTGTGCTCATGTTTAACTCACATTGGTGTATATTGTGTTCATGTTTAACTCACATTGGTGTATACTATTCAGAATGGAGGGTGTCACATTCTCCATTACATTTCATCAATGTGGATACTTCTAGCATTCACTAGTATTTCAATACATAGGCAATAATGTGGCAGAGTATAACAACATTTCTAAAGACATGTTTGTCTATTTTGATTTCATGATCTTTTATGAGGAGTTGGGCTATGCAACACATGGGAAGCTATGGTATCTTGTACCTTGGAATGATCCCTGCAACGAAGCTTTAAGGGAGATAAAAACAGATTAGTTGTTAGTGTCAACTGGACAAAGAATACATGTGTACTCCGAGGCATGAGATAAAAGTGGGTACAATGCAGCCTGCTAATATGTTCATGAGACAGAGGATGTGACAATGACATTGAATGTTGCTGAAGCTGGTCTTGGGGTACCTCCAATTGTCAATGATCCAGGTCGAGGAGACAAGATAGAGGTAGAAGACAATGATGAAGATGCCTTTGTTATAAGGAGAAGGATGAGAGGTAAGGCAGCTGCTGTTGATGTCTCGGAGCTTCCTATAAGTGGATCAAGTCATGTTAATGAGCCTGGATGTAACGCCCCAGCCCTCCACTAGGCCCCGACCCGCGGGCTCCCGGTCCGACCAGGATCCACCCGAGGGCCCCACCTGACACAATATTGTCCGCTTTTGGCGCAGAAATCTGGGAAAACTTCCCAGTAGGTCACCCATCCCGGGACCGCTCCAGGTCAAGCACGCTTAACCTTGGAGTTTTCTGGCGGATCACTGCCAGCACGGCTTTAAAACGCGTTGTGTCTATTAAAGGCTTACTATATACTTATATCGAACCCCGGACCATGCCCAGGCGTTGTGGGATTGCTTACCCGGCTACCCGACTCAGCCCCGCCCTCCAGGCGCAGGCATCTTGTCCCACGGTAGACCCAGCGGGCCTCACACTGGAGAAGTTGGATATGGAGGAGGTTATGAAGCTAGTTATGGGGACAATGAAAGCTCTGACAACAGTGAGTATGAGCCATCAATGGCTCTAGTTGTGATGAAGATGATGACCATGTGTGAGGGCCCGTCCCTCAGACCTGGCTCGACCGCGTGGGTCGAGAGCCAGTTTCCTGTTGGTTTGGTTCCGCGTCGGGCACGATCGGGCGATCGTGTGGCGGTTTGGACCCCGGGGGCATTTTGGTAAATATGTCCTCTGGTGGTCAGTTTCACACCCGCGTTGCACCCACGGCCTTGGATTGATATATGTGTTTGATTAGAATCTCTAGGGCGTGTCCGATCGGAAGATCGGAGCTCGATCAGGAAAGATCAAATCGGACGGCTGAGATAGATCCGGATTTTCTATATAAGCCCTGTCCCTTTCTCTCTCTTTCCTTCTCTTCTCCTGTCGTTTTCTCCCCTTCTCTCTCATTCGGCTGAGCTAGGGTTTGGAGACTTGGGCTTCAGAGCGCGGATCTTGGCGGCTTGACCGGTGGGACGCGTGGAGGAGCTACCCTACTTGCTCAAGTAGGTGTTTCTACATCGATCTTAGGATCGGGTTCTCCTAGGATAGGTTTATTGTACTTTTGCTGTAGAAATACATGTTAGAATGCTATGTAGCTCCTTGTGCATGTAGTGTTGAGGATTTGAAGTATTCCTATCTCCCATTTTCTGTATTCTAAAGGTTGGTTTCCGTATTATCGTCGTTTTGTCGGTTTTCGTCCATTTGGACCTAGATAGGAGATTTAACCGTCAAAAACTGGATTTCTTCATTCCATTAGCTTCCTCCTTGTTAAATACACTTGTCTGTGAAATTTCATCTTATTTCAACTTGATTTGATCCTTGAAATCCAAGAAAATGGATTTTCGGCACTGTTCTTATGAACTGTGCCTGAGGCTCAACGGTCGATGTCGACGGTCGATCGGTGCATCGACCGTCAAGTGCTGTTTTGCGTTTTCTGGGCCTGACGATCCACCGTCGCATCGACCGTCTGGCTCTGTCGGGATTTTAGCCTCCCAGGGTCGATGCACTGATCGACCGCGGGATCCTCTCCTTTTCGCCTTTTACCTGACGGTCGACCGTCGGATCGACCGTCGCATCGACCGTCAGGCGCTGTTTGGCTTTGGGCTTCTCAGGGTCGATGAGTGGATCGACCGTCGCCCTTGGTTTCCTTCGCCTTGGCCTCACGGTCGATCGCCGAATCGACCGTGACATCGTCCGTGGCCTCACGGTCGATCGCCGGATCGACCGTGACATCGTCTGTGGGCCCTTGAACTTGGTTTTCTGGCTTTTCTTGAATGGATTTGATTTGTGATTAACATCTAAACAAGTTGGGAAGTATGTGTGTAGATTTTATGGGATTTTCAAAGGATTTCCATCGGGTTTGAGGATCGATTCGGGTATTGTCCCTTTTTGGGCAAATCTATGGTTTCGCTTGCATTTAATACATGTTTGATTGTAGTTAAATGCTTAGTTGTTTGCTTAACCATTAACTAGCTAAGAGTGATGGTTAATGAGGAATTGTGGAACCTTAGCCTCTTGTCGGCGAGTGCCGAGGGCTATTGTATATCTGTGAACCTGAAATTGATGATGAGGCATATAGAGACATCTAGGATAGATGTTTGCCTAAGCTCATGCATTGTGTGCATTAGAGGCATTTGAGGTTAGGCGGGCGATGGTTTGGGTCACCGATCCGAGGCTCTCGGGTAGCTCGGATCTAGCCTTAGGGCCGTGGCTGGGTAGTCAGGATTAGGGTGTGATTGTATTAAATCTGAATCTCATGTGTTGAGAATTTGCGATAGTTGACTTGACCAGTGTTTGAGGTTTAGAGGTCTTGTTGTCTTCCAAGGCCAAGTGCTAAGGATGGATGTTGATGCGTTCCCGATGTGTTTCCCCAAGGCTTGGTATTCCAGCTTGGGTAAGGGTGATCCTGCATGTTACTGTTCCTTGGCCTCGTGGTAACATGTTCAGGAGAGAGGTTTCATGACAGGAGCCCTTGGGACATCAACCGGGTTATGGGACCTGTGGCATCCGTTAGACTTAGGCCGGGAGACAACACTGTTGTTGTTTTCCTCCTTTCAGTGTGCCGTAGAGTAGAACCCTACTGAGCTTATCTCTCACTCCTATCCGGGCTGCGTTTGTAGGTGCAGGCGGCAGTTCTTCGTCTGTGGAGCCGGCGGGATCGGCCTTTGGCAGCGCGAGTACATCCAGAGGTGCTTGAGGTTGCTGGAGGATTATCTGTTGTACCCTTTATGATATATATATGTTGTTGTAAACATTTTGAGGATTTTGGGATCTTGTATAAAATCTGTCTCTTAGAAGATTTTGTATCAATATGAACTGTACAACTTGATGATATATTATAATTGAATATCTGTTCACCTCTGGAATACAATTGTTTATATTATCCGTCTTTTCCGCTTTGTATCGCGGCGATTGAAGATGAATAGTGATAGAAACCCTCACGCCCCGTCCTGGATGGGTTTTCTGGGTCGGGGTGTGACAACTTGGTATCAGAGCAGGCTGTAGGTCCCAGGGATAGGATTAGGCTTGTGGTTAAGGTTTTGAGTGCATTTTGGGATAGTTCTAGGAGTAGAGCATCCCTGTGTGCTTTATCTTGCTCATGTGTGTTATGCTTTTATTTGATTGATTGCTGCTGTGTTTTGTTTTCTTACGGGTGGGAACTTGTCGTCTCTGATAAACGTGCAGATGCCAGGGAGCCGAGCTAGCTGTCCAGTGTTGGGTCAGGGTACCGCGCACGATCAGCGCGCTGCCCGACGGGCCTTAGGGGCCAACACAGCCGTGCCCCGTGTACCTGCACGAGAGCCAGAGCCGAGGATTGAGGTCGTTGTGGAGGAGGATGCTTCATTCATCGCCGAGGAGGTCTCTCCTCCACTTGACCAGCGTGCTGTTGTGACAGCAGTGGTCGACTTCCAGAGGCTGAACCCGCCTAGGTTCAGCGGTACTGGAGGCGACCCAGCGGTGGCGGACGACTGGCTGGAGGGAGTCAGTCACGTCCTTGACACCATGTTCGTCCAGGATGACCGGGTCCGGGTCAGACTTGCTGCGTTCCAGCTCGACGGGGACGCTTTGGACTGGTGGCGCTCTTTCCAGGCCGCCAGGGACTCATCGTGGGCCGTGTTTCGTTCGTCGTTTCTTGGCACGTACTTTCCTCGCAGTGCGTGCTCGGTCCTCGTCCTTGAGTACCAGACCCTTTCTCAGGGTACTCAGTCGGTAGTGCAGTACGCTGCTAGGTTCACCAGACTGGCCAGATTTGCCGGAGCGGTGTCGGCGGACCCTCTTGCCAGAGCTGAACAGTTCCAGTGGGGGCTTAGGCCCGAGCTCAGGCAGCTGATCGCGGCTCAGCGCTCTAGCACGTACGCAGAGGTGCTGGACTGTGCAGTTGAGGCTCAATTGCAGGAGCCGGGGCCCAGGGCAGTCCAGCCTGCGTCGTCTGCGAGCACCAGTGGAGGAGGATAGCCACAGAGAGCAGCTCAGAGCAGAGGAGGTTCGTGGAGGCAGCGGAGGTACCCATGACGCCAGCAGCCGTACCAGCGTTACCCACCCCAGTACCAGTAGCACCCCAGGCAGGGAGGCCAGCCACTTCTTCCGGCTGGGCCTTAGGAGCAGACGTCCGGAGGAGGCCAGAGCCAGCAGCTAGCGCTTGGACCTCCTGTGTGCTTCGAGTGCCGGCAGACCGGGCACTTTCACTGAGACTGTCCGACGTTGAGGGCACAGTTCGCTCGTGGCGAAGCAGGCGGAGGTTGGCGGACACCAGGAGCCGGGAGAGGCAGAGGTCGCGGCGGAGGTCGAGGCGGACCCAGAGGGGGAGTGTATGCACTTCCAGACTGCGAGTACCCAGACTTTGTTCAGCCACCTTTTCAGCCCTACCAGTACCCGCCACCCCAGCAGGCATTAGCTCTTCCACCAACCCCAGTTGACCCTCCTATTCTCAGAGGTACCTTTCAGCTTTTCAGTTCATTTGTAGATGTTCTGATAGATTCTGGGGCGTCTCATTCTTTTGTAGCTAGCGACTGTGTGGCATTGCTAGGGCTAGAGACTGAGCCACTTGGGGTCGCACTACACTTAGACACACCCGTCGGCGGAGGAGCTCGTGTTGAGCTGATCTGCCGTTCTTGCGAGTTGGAGGTTGGGGGCCTCCGTGTCTTTCTAGACCTTCGGGTGTTAGACATGGTCGGGTTCGACGTGATTCTCGGTATGGATTGGCTGACTTCATACTGAGCCGTCATCGACTGTGGCCGTCGTAGGGTGACTGCTTGGACACCTGACGGCGCTCGTTTCGTTCTGTTGGGGGATCGCCAGTCGGCCGATTCCCTCATGTGTGCTTGTCATCCCAGGCGCGAGGGCCATCTGTCAGCTTTACTGGCGCGCCTTTCCTTGTTCGCTGTAGAAGGCAGTCGAGAGAGCAGTTTGCCTGCAGTGGTTTGTGAGTTTGCTGACGTCTTCCCAGACGAGCTACCGGGCCTTCCTCCTTCCAGAGCAGTAGACTTCCAGATAGATCTTGTACCGGGTACCGGGCCGATCTCTCTGCCAGCTTTCAGGATGGCACCAGCAGAGCAGAGGGAGCTGAGGGTCCAGCTGGACGGGTTGATCGGCAGAGGTTTCATCCGTCCCAGCACGTCGCCTTGGGCAGCTCCTGTGTTGTTCGCAAAGAAGAAGGACGATACGCTTCGTCTTTGCATTGATTACAGGAAGCTGAACAGGGTGACAGTGAAGAACAAGTATCCGATGCCGAGGATCGATGACTTGTTCGACCAGCTCCGAGGCTCTTCGGTCTTTTCAAAGATCGATCTCCGTACCGGCTATCACCAGTTGAGGATTCGGGATTGCGACATCCCGAAGGCGGCTTTTCGTACGAGGTACGGGTTGTACGAGTTCATGGTAATGCCGTTCGGCTTGACGAACGCACCGGCGGCATTCATGGATCTGATGCAGAGGGTCTTCCGACCGTATTTTGGTAAATATGCCCTCTGTTGATCAGTTTCACACCCGCGTAGCACCCACGGCCTTGGATTGATATATGTGTTTGATTAGAATCTCTAGGGCGCGTCCGATCGGAAGATCGGAGCTCGATCAGGAAAGATCGAATCGGACGGCTGAGATAGATCCGGATTTTCTATATAAGCCCTGTCCCTTTCTCTCTCTTTCCTTCTCTTCTCCTGTCGTTTTCTCCCCTTCTCTCTCCTTCGGCTGAGCTAGGGTTTGGAGACATGGGCTTCGGAGCGTGGATCATGGCGGCTTGACCGGTGGGACTCGTGGAGGAGCTACCCTACTTGCTCAAGTAGGTGTTTCTACCTCGATCTTAGGATCGGGTTCTCCTAGGATAGGTTTATTGTACTTTCGCTGTAGAAATACATGTTAGAATGCTATATAGCTCCTTGTGCATGTAGTGTGGAGGATTTGAAGTATTCCTATCTCCCATTTTCCGTATTCTAACGGTTGGTTTCTGTATTATCGCGGTTTTGTCGGTTTCCGTCCATTTGGACCTAGATAGGAGATTTAACCGTCAAAAACTGGATTTCTTCATTCCATTAGCTTCCTCCTTGTTAAATACACTTGCCTGTGAAATTTCATCTTATTTCAACTTGATTTGATCCTTGAAATCCAAGAAAATGGATTTTCGGCACTATTCTGATGAACGCTAAGGCTCGACGGTCGATCGGTGCATCGACCGTCCAGTGCTGTTTTACGTTTTCTGGGCCTGACAGTCGACCGTCGGATCGACCGTCGCATCGACCGTCGGGCTCTGTCGGGATTTTAGCTTCCCAGGATCGATGCACGGATCGATCGCGGGATCCTCTCCTTTTCGCCTTTTACCTGACGGTCGACTGTCGGATCGACCGTCGCATCGACCGTCAGGCGCTGTTTGGCTTTGGGCTTCTCAGGGTCGATGAGTGGATCGACCGTCGCCCTTGGTTTCCTTCGCCTTGGCCTCACGGTCGATTGCCGGATCGATCGTGACATCGTCCGTGGCCTCACGGTCGATCGCCGGATCGACCGTGACATCGTCCGTGAGCCCTTGAACTTGGTTTTCTGGCTTTTCTTGAATGGATTTGATTTGTGATTAACATCTAAACAAGTTGGGAAGTATGTGTGTAGATTTTATGGGACTTTCAAAGGATTTCCATCGGGTTTGAGGATCGATTCGGGTATTGTCCCTTTTTGGGCAAATCTATGGTTTCGCTTGCATTTAATATATGTTTGATTGTAGTTAAATGCTTAGTTGTTTGCTTAACCATTAACTAGCTATGAGTGCTGGTTAATGAGGAATTGTGGAACCTTAGCCTCTTGTCGGCGAGTGCCGAGGGCTATTGTATATCTGTGAACCTGAAATTGATGATGTGGCATATAGAGACATCTAGGATAGATGTTTGCCTAAGCTCATGCATTGTGTGCATTAGAGGCTTTTGAGGTTAGGCGGGCGATGGTTTGGGTCACCGATCCGAGGCTCTCGGGTAGCTCGGATCTAGCCTTAGGGCCGTGGCGGGGTAGTCAGGATTAAGGTGTGATTGTATTAAATCTGAATCTCATGTGTTGAGGATTTGCGATAGTTGACTTGATCAGTGTTTGAGGTTTAGAGGTCGTGTTGTCTTCCAAGGCCAAGTGCTAAGGATGGATGTTGATGCGTTCCCGATGTGTTTCCCCAAGGCTTGGTATTCCAGCTTGGGTAAGGGTGATCCTGCATGTTACTGTTCCTTGGCCTCGTGGTAACATGTTCAGGAGAGAGGTTTCATGACAGGAGCCCTTGGGACATCAACCGGGTTATGGGACCCGTGGCATCCATTAGACTTAGGCCGGGAGACAACTGTGAGGGCCCGTCCCTCTGACCTGCCTCGACCGCGTGGGTCGAGAGCCGGTTTCCTGTTGGTTTGGTTCCGCGTCGGGCACGATCGGGCGATCGTGTGGCGGTTTGAACCCCAGGGTCATTTTGATAAATATGCTCCTTGGTGGTCGGTTTCGCACCCGCGTTCCACACACTGACTTTGATTGATGTATGTGTTTGATTAGAATCCCTAGGGTGTGTCCGATCGGAGGATCGGAGCTCGATAAGGAAAGATCGATTTGGACGGCTGAGATAGATTTGGAATTTCTATACAAGGCATGTCTCTTTCTTCTCTTTCCTTCTCTTCTTCTCCTGTCATTTTCTTCTCTCTCTCTCTCCTTCGGCTGAGCTAGGGTTTGGAGACTTGGTCTTCGGAGCTCGGATCTTGGCGGCTTGACTAGCGGGACGCGTGGAGGAGCTACCCTACTTGCTCAAGTAGGTGTTTCTACCTCGATCCTTGGATCGGGTTCACCTAGGATAGGATTATTGTACTTTCGCTGTAGGAATACATGTTAGAAAGCTATGTAACTCTTTGTGCATGTAGTATGAAGGATTTGAAGTATTCCTACCTCGCTTTTTCCGTATTCTAACGGTTGGTTTCCGTATTATCGCTATTTTGTCAGTTTTTGGTCCATTTGGACCTAGATAGGAGATTTAACCGTCAAAAGCTGGATTTCTTCATTCCATTAGCTTTCTCAATGCTAAATACACTTGCTTGCAAAATTTCATCTTATTCCAACTTGATTTGATCCTTGAAATCCAAGGAAATGAATTTTCAGCACTGTTCTGATGAACTGTGCCAAGGGCTCGACGGTCGATCGGTGCATCGATCGTCACATGTTGTTTTACGCTTTCTGGGCCTGGCGGTCGACCGCCGGATCGACCGTCGCATCGACCGTCAGGCTCTGTCGGGATTTTGGCCTCCCACGGTCGATGGGTCGATCGACCGTGGGTCTTCTCTCTTTTCCCTCCCGCCTCACGGTCGACCGTCGGAGCGACCGTCGCATCGTCCGTGAGGCTCTGTCTCGTTTTGGGCTTCCCACGGTCGATTGGCCGATCGACCGTCGCCTAGGTGGTTTTCCTCATTTTAGCGTCGCGGTCGATCCCCGGATCGACCGTGACATCGTCCGTGGTCGCACGGTCGATCCCCGGATCGACCGTGACATCGTCCGTGACCCTTTGGACTTGGTTTTCTGGCTTTTCTTAGGTGGGTTTGATGAGGTTTTCAAAGGATTTCCCTCGGGTTTGAGGATCGATTCGTGTATTCTTTCCTTCTTGATAAAACCTATGGTTTCGATTGCAATTGATACATGGTTGGGTGTAGTTGATTGCTTAATTAAATGCTTAGCCATTAACTAGCTATGAGTGCTAACTAATGAGGAATTGTGGAACCTTAGCCTCTTGCCGGCGAGTACCGAGGGCTATTGTATATCTGTTGTACTTATAACTGTTGACGTGGCATATAGAGACATCTAGGATAGATGTTTGCCTAGGCTCATGCATTGTATGCATTAGAAGCATTTGAGGTTAGGCGGGCGATGGTTTGGGTCGCCGATCCGAGGCTCTCGGGTAGCTCGGATCTAGCCTTAGGGCCGTGGCTGGGTAGTCAGAAATAGGGTGTGATCTTGTATCATTGAATCTCTTGTGATTGAGGATTGCGATAGTTGACTTGAATCAGTGTTTAAGGTTTAGAGGTCGTGTTGTCTTCGAAGGCCAAGTGCTAAGGATGCAATTGATGTGTTCCCGACGTGGTCCCCAGGCAGTGGCATCCCTGCTGGGTAAGGGTGATCCTGCATGGTACTGTTCCCCTGTCAGTGCTTAGAGTGATCTTGGTAGAGTGACCAAGAGAGAGGTTCATGACAGGAGCCCTTGGGACATCGGTGGGTTATGGGACCCGTGGCATCCGTTAGACTTAGGCTGGGGGACAACACTGTTGTTGTTTTCCTCCTTTCAGTGTGCCGTAGAGTAGAACCCTACTGAGCTTATCGCTCACTCCTACCCGGGCTGCGTTTGCAGGTGCAGGCGGCAGTTCTTCCTCAGTGGAGCCGGCAGGATCGGTTCTTGGCGGCGCGAGTACATCCAGGGGCGCTTGAGGTTGTTGGAGGATGATATGTTGTACATTTTGGATATTTATATATATGTTGTTGTAAACATTCTGAGGTTTTTGGATCATGTATATATGTCTTTACCTTGGGAGTATTAGAATGGAATTTTTTGTAACTGTACAACTTGATGTTATATGAATTGAATCAGTTTCGTCTCTGGAATACAATTGTTTAAATTTATCCGTCTTTTCCGCTTTGTATCGCGCCGATTTGAAGATGAACAGTGATAGGAACCCTCACGCCCCGTCCTGGATGGGTTTTCTGGGTCGGGGTGTGACACAACACTGTTGTTGTTTTCCTCCTTTCAGTGTGCCGTAGAGTAGAACCCTACTGAGCTTATCACTTACTGACTTGCCCTCAAATATGAGTTAGCTTATACTCCCAAGCGCAGGAGTTGTCAAAGTTAAACAAGGGTGAGTCCCAAGATCATTTACCACAGGGAGCGATGGAATTTAAAATTAGGAACTTTAAATGCAAAAGAAGAAGAGTAAAAACTATTTTTATGTTTTTTAACAAAAAGGAAAGCGATAGAAGATGTTTTGGGATTTTTGAAATAAATGTTTGTAAAGTTTAAAACATAAATAAAGTAAAAAAGGTGAGATAACAAGTGGAAGAAGGTGTAGTCTCAACCTTCACTATCTTTCAAATTAGATGTACAAATTGGATCATCTAACACTTCACTAAGTTAGGATTCTTGTCATCGAACCCTAACTAGGTAAATACGGCATTCAAAACATGTGTAGATACACAAAGGTAGAGGCCAATGGTTTGTCAAAACTTGTTTCTAGGTATGAAAATACCAAGAGTCACTAGTCATAGGCAACAAGATCATTAGTGGAATCTATACCCCTAACTACTCAATGGGCTAGCCTCAAGGTAGGCCAAAAGAAAGACTAAGGGACTCTATACCCTTAGAACTCAAGGCCTTTAGGTAACCCTAACTTAAGCCTTGCTAAAAAGAGAGGAATCTATACCTCTAATTCTAGACAAGACATTAGGATCAATCTAAATGAAGATATATCAAGGATGTAAAGGGATCTATACCTCTAATCACTTGATTCTAACAATTCTAGCATGCATCTCAAAGAAAATAGAGGGATCTATACCTCTAAAAGCAAAGAGAAGCTAGAGGAATAGAAAATGAAACAAGTATTGTAATCAAACCATTCTTTTCATTGAAATCAAACCAAATCCAAAATGTAATCCGATAGAAAGATAGATCGGGATGAGATCTACAAGTCTTTAGTTACACATAATACCAAATTTACAAAGAAGAAGAACAAAATCATAGAAAATACCAAACAAAGCTCAAAACCCTAAAGCCTCTTCTTCTCCTCTTTTCTCCCCTTCCACCAGCTGTTCCCCCCCCCCCTCTTGGCTGCCCTTAAGTGCCTATTTATAGGCTTGAAGCATAGGATCCATTTAGAGGCTTAATGGGTTAATAGGATGTGGATCCAATAAGCTTTGGAGAAACCAGAAATTCAGAGGGCATTTTCGGTATACAAACTTCATTTTTTTGAGAATGGTTATTTCTAGAAAGGGTAATTTTATATGCATTACAATTTTTGTTATGTGCACCGCGCCAAAATATTTTTCATATTACCCATTATACCCTTACAGTTAAATCTCCATACTACCCTTATTTAATAAACCATCTTCATAGTTTTAGCCTCCTAAGTCTCATTCTGATCTCCAGCCCTCCTCCGGCTCTCTGCCTGTCGCTCTCGTCCGCCGCATGGACACCTGCTCCACCTTCCTTGGCTGCCCCCATCGGAAATCCACCTCGTAGATCCCCAGTTTCGGCGACCCCGCCACCGTCAACGCTCGCTTCGACGCATAGTCAAACACCCTCCTCACCCAGTTCTCCATGCATCGAGTCTGTCGTCGCTCGCCAGCTCTTCTAGATCAGATGAGAAGATCTTCTCGACACCCATGTGATCGATGAGCTCGCTCCAAGGCAGCTTCGAAAGTCTATTGTCTTGATAGACGACAAGTATGTATCTTGCACTTCTTGAACTTTGCCCAATCGAATTTCTTGCTTTTACTTTGCCTTCCAGGTTGCATTGGAAGATTGAATGCTTTCCTTTAGCTAACAATTCAATCTTGTGATTGCAGATTATTGATTTTTTTTAATATGCAGGTTGTCAGCTAAGAAGGTTGAAGATATTCCAGCGCCAAGTAGCAGGCCCATCACGAGTTCATCTTCTGCTGTCAAAAATGTAATTTAAGTAGCCTAGAATATTGATGTGCTAAGCAATTTATATTTGAGCTCTTGTTTCTTTCAGCTAGATCCTGTGATGCCTTGATAACTTAGGACTGGATAATGATACCTGACCTCTAAATTTTGCAGCCTATGGAATCTGAATGGGATGATTTTGGCGATGATGTGTGTGCTATTCTCAAAGAAAAAACTTTTCAACCAAAAGATCTTGTTTCATATTCCATCTCATTTCAGCGTTAGTCACCTACAGAGAGTAGTGCTCTAAAGGAGATACTGGGTTCATATTTATAGATTAATGTCTTTTTGCTGGGAGCTTGTACTTGATATATTTGATTCATAGATCATGTAGGCCGGTGCATATTTGATTCTTTTTCCTAACAGCTATGTCGAAATGGTGATGTATTTTCCGTGTACATCATGTTGCTTATAACGTGCGCATGCACCGATATTTTTATGTGTATGTACCGATATTTTTTTTTTGCACATGTACAACTATTTGTGAGGAAGCAAATAAAGGATGCTGTCCGATTGATGGGTCGTAGTGCTGAGCATTTGTTTTGGTGTGAATGTACTTATAGCGTGTGAATGTACATTTTTTTTGTTCGCATGTTCATTTGTTTTTTTTTGCGATCCACGTATCCTCAAGAAAGAAGTTGTGGAGGCAGCAGTGGGAGCGCCAGTTCTATTGCATGTGTGAATCACTCATACTCTCAATACAGTGAACTAGGACGAGGGTTTCAAAATTGGCCGTTAATCATCAATTGTCACGTAATTCTGAAGAAATTTTTTCAAGAATTGGAACAATGGTAGATTGTGCGATGTACCATTTCAGATTAATGTACTTTTGGTGTTTATGTACCATTTCAGATTGATGTACCCTTGTTAGAGTTGTGTGCGCATGGACCGATATTTTTGTGCGCATGTACCATTTCAAATTATGTACCATTTTGAAATGATGATATATTTTCCACGTACATGTTACTTATATGCGCATGCACCGATATTCTTGTGCGCATGTACCGATATTTTTGTGCACATGTCACCGAATCGGTAGTCCACTATCGATTCTTCCATCTAGTTTATCGGTAGACCACTACCGTTAGACTAGATCAATGAATCGGTAGTGAGATACCGATTGGTTGATAGAGTCCATCGGTATCTCATTACCGAACTATATGAAAAAATCAGCGCTCTTTTGCGCATGTACTGATATTTTTGTGCGCATGTAACGATATTTTTGTGCACATGCCACCGAATCGGTAGTCCACTACCGATTCTCCTTTCTAGTTTATCGGTAGACCACTACCGATAGACTAGATCAATGAATCGACAGCTCACTGTCGATTGAATTATACCGGTTGGTTGATAGAGTCCATCGGTATCTCACTACCGATATTTGTGTGCGCATGTACTGATATTTTTGTGTGCATGTACTGATATTTTTGTGCGCATGTATTGATATTTCGTTGTATACAAAACCATGTTTCTTAATTAAAGGATTGATGATTATGAAAATTGCGAGATTGAGATGGTTTGGGATGCAGACGGAGTAATGCATCTTATCAAGAAGTCCCCAATGAAGCCTCCACTCGCAAAATCGGGTACAGGAATGGCAGGAAGGTATGTTTGCAGGCCTTCTTCGGGCTATGCTGTTATTAAATTATGGGGAAGTATTTGTAACTCACATTTGTGTGCAGCAAAAGAAAAGCATCTGCATGGATTATTTCTTCTTCTCTTTTCTTGTTTTCCCATGCACATTTTCTCTAGTTTGTTTGATTTTCTGAATGAACGAAAAAGGACTAATAACTTCCTCGCGACAGGGGTAACACCATCATACACCCAGCAGCAAAAAAACCCATCGTGCTAGAGGAAGAAGCATCCATTGCAGTCGAGATGGAAGCTGATGCAAGGTTTGAAAACACAGGAAAAGCGTCTCGTTCCAGTAGATCCAAAGCAAGAAAGTCAATTCAGCGGCTTCTTGGGGTTTGCCGATCCCTTATGCTCATTGCCGTCGTGAACATCCCTCTCTACATCATCTTGCTCTTATACAAAACCATGTTTCTTAATTAAAGGACAATAATGGGATATATCAAAAATCGTACATTGTGCACTTAACATTGGACGGTGCTTTAAAAATCGCGTCATGTGCACTTAGAAAAGGAGGTGCACTTAGTTAAACCGGTAGTGCATATAACATGACCCTTCTGGAAAAGTTTTAGAGCTTTGAATGACCTTTCCAACGATACCTTACACCAGAAATTCAGATAAAACTAGCAAGAGTTATCTCCAATTTACTCCAGCTCTGTCCAATACTTCATAAGTCAGCCAAATTTGGAGCCCAAATTCCGATGTGAAAACCACCTCTGATGAGAATGTCACTTGAGACATAGTTGTAGAGCTTCAAATTATCTTTCCAACGATACTTTGTACGAAAAATTCTGATAAGAATTGATCAATTTATGACATTTTTACTTCAGCCGTGAAAAAATACGAAAACAGTAAAATCAGCAATGTTTCAGTTCTCGTTTGGCGTGCCAAATTTTGACCTGAACACAACTTGATCGAACCAAATATATGGGCTTCAAGTACACAATGAAATACACATGTTCAAGTATTTAAGCACATTTTTTTGACTTATATGCTAGCATTTATGCATTGTCAAAGATCGCATATTTTTCACTTAAGAATACGGAAAATGAAAGTGGCTTAGAGTGTCAAAATTTGATCTTTGAGCGTTTAAGCGCAACCAAGTGCATGATCATCAAGTATACCATGAAATACACATGCTCAAGCTTTTAAAACAGATTTTTAGAGCGATTGTGGATGCATTTATGCCATGTCAAAGGATCACAAATCATTAAAGAAGAATACGGAATTTGAAAATCTACAACATTGTCATATTTTGATCCTTGACCTTTTAAACACAAATAACTCTTCTAACATCTCAAATATGGTGTAATACACATGCCCAAGCATAAAAATCAACATTTAAAGCAATTATACTCGAATTTCCACCTATTCACAAATCACATTTTTAGTTCAAAATTCAACTTCGAGTATAGAATTTGTTCTTAAGAGTACGAAAAATCCCTAAACATGTCAATCACACCGAATTAACACCAATAACATACTAAGGGTGTAAATGATCCAAATACATGAAATTCATCGTAAATATGCATTAGATAACATAAATCAAGCATGATTTGGATATGAAAATCAATCAATTGAATGCATTATAAGCATCCAATCACTCACTCCTACCCGAGCTGCGTTTGCAGGTGCAGGCGGCAGTTCTTCGTCTGTGGAGCCGGCGAGATCGGCCTTTTGCGGCGCGAGTACATCCAGAGGTGCTTGAGGTTGCTGGAGGATTATCTGTTGTACCCTTTTTGATATATATATGTTGTTGTAAACATTTTGAGGATTTTGGGATCTTGTATAAAATCTGTCTCTTGGAAGATTTTGTATCAATATGAACTGTACAACTTGATGATATATTATAATTGAATATCTGTTCACCTCTGGAATACAATTGTTTATATTATCCGTCTTTTCCGCTTTTTATCGCGCCGATTGAAGATGAATAGTGATAGGAACCCTCACGCCCCGTCCTGGATGGGTTTTCTGGGTCGGGGTGTGACACCATGCGTATGAAGCGTTTACTGAAACTAGTTTCTAGGGAATGGTGGATGAGGGGGTGTGGAATGATGGGCTTGTAGAGGTTGGAAAAGCTAGAGGTTATGCATTTGATGACTTGAGTGTCAGGGGTTCTTCTGAGGAGGATGATGAGGGTGATAACTACCCAGTTTTCAGAGAGGAGATAGACATGGAGATTGAAAAGCCATCAAGGGCTGGCCTGAAGTTTGCCTCAGCAGATATTTTGAAGAATGCTATAAAAGAATATGCATTAGGAATGGGTATGATGTGAAGCTTTCCAAGAACACAAGGCAAGCTGTTATGCCAAGTTTCTAGGGAAAAATAATAGCTGCCCTTGGAGGATTCATTCATGTAGAGGACCGGGGGCTTCCAAGTGAAGACCTTGATTGACAACCACATCTGTAGCGGGGTGCATAAGAATAGATTTGCTAGATCTGGATGGCTGGCTAGGCATTTCAAAGATGAATTTAGAATGACACAATGGGTTTGGGATCTTTTAGGCAGAAGGTTCAAAAAGAATTTTTGCTTCAAATTTCTAGAATGATTGCATGGAGGACTAAAAACAAGGCAATGGGTATTATACAGAGCAATTGGGCAGACCAGTACATGCAATTGAGGGCCTATGCTATGGAAATCATGCGTATCAATTCTGGCAGTACATGCAATTTAAAATATCAACAAACATTGGAGGTGATGGGAAGTGTTATTTACAAAGATTCTACATGTGTCTAGGTGTTTGCATGTCACACCCCGACTCAGAAATGTCACGCCCTGACCCGTGAAGGCCCAACCGGGCATGGGTGACGCGAACTGGAACCTAATTAAATGCAGAATAATTTTGGCGAGGAGTTCCCACTAGCTTATTGGTTTCCCAAAACAATTCATAAGCACCCTTATTTAACAATAATTCCAAATCTCAACAACAAAACAAAGATATATTCAAATCCTCAAAAGGGTTTACATTAATATACATCACACTTCCGTAGGAGGCTAACTATAAAAAAGGTAGACGACGATCACCGCTCCTCAAGCACTGCCAGACGCAGCTGCGCCACCAAACATGTGAGGACCCGTCCCTCTATTCCTGTGGCTCGTTGTTGACCACAAGGGCAATTTGGTAAATTGCACCTTGTTGGTTTGTTTCACACCCGCGTGTGTACACACAGGCCTTGTTTGGTGTATGTGTTTGATTAGAAAGGTTAGGTGGGCCCGGGATCGAAAGATCTGGGTTTGGGCAGAAGGATTTGCCCAAACCTCACTTTTGAGTGAAGTCGGATCGATCCGCCTAGGGGTGGGGGGATCGATCCCACTAGGCTCAATAGTCGTTGCCTGGCATGCAAAGGATCGATCCCTCCCCCTAGGGGGATCGATCCCTTGTATGTCTGGCTGTCCTCTTTGAGAGGACAGCCGTCGTGGCCGTCGCTCCCTTGTCAAAAGGAGGGGGATGGCCTCTCCTGCTTTTCCCCGGCATTCCTGGCTTTCCCCCGGACTTTCCTTCTTCTTTCCTTCCCTTCTCTTCTCTTCTCTTCTTCTCCTTTCCTTCTTCTTCTTCCCACAACGCAAGCAGAGCTTGCTCTGTTTTCTTCCGGCAGCTTCTTCTTCTTCGTCGTTCTCCTTCCTCTGGCCACCATTTTGGGAGCTTGAAGGCTCGTTGGAATCGTGGCAACGTGAGGACGATCTTTGATGTGGTTTAGTAGCGTGGTTAGTAGCTGTTTAGCGGGGATCATCCAAGGATTAGCGGCTTCGGTAGGTGTTCTACCTACTTGCACTCTTTAATGGGATTCTCTTAATCCAACCGTTGGATCTGTTGATCTTCATGTATTTAGATGCATCTTGCCTAGTAGAATTACTGATATAAGTTTCATGATCTTTGGATGAGTTTTGAGTAGGATTTAAGCATGATTAATCTCGGATTTTCCGGTTTTCTGCTGTTCATGAAGAACAACCGGCTTGCGGCGAGTTTTTCGGCTTGTACGAGCATGATCTTGGGTTTTGTTGAATATAAGAGTTGTAGATCTATGAGTTAGCTCTCCATTCCATCTTATTTCAAAGTTTTTCGATTTTCCTATGATTTGTTATGAATTTATTACTGGCGGGCTGTGTTGCAGTAATTAACTGGTAAGTTAGTTTAATTAGTTGTTTTGATTAGCATTTTCCCGTTAATCTTACCGTTGGATGAATCTGGATTTTTGATATGTCGATCCATATATGTAGATCTACTGGAGTCTAAGTTGGATCTTAAATCTGACGTCGTTTGGACATCGGATCTACGGGTTCAACTAGCTGCCATGTAGAGAACTTTGGGTGTTTTAAATATAATATTATATGCCGGAATATAATATTATATTTTTACTGTTCATTAGCGTTTTTGGGATGTTTAGATAATTAGATGGGCTGAAGGTGTGCCCTTGGTTGTTGCCTGTTTACATTGTTAATTATCTGTCTTGTTTGTTGACTGCTTTACTGTTATATATATATATTTGTCTGCTTTACTGCTTTACTTATATTGTCTTATTTTTTGCCTGCTTTACTACTTTATATCTGCCTGTTTATTATATTTTTATTTATTGTCTTGCTTTCCTGCGCATTAGAGGCATGTTAGGCTAGGGCGTGGGTTTGGGGTTGTCCCTAGTATTCCAGTATCATTAGCTAAGTGGTGACTGTCGTTAACCCGGCATGGGTGTCCTACTGGTATCGTCATTGTCCACCATGTTTATGGGATTATCAGAGAAAGCCTCATCCTTGATCAGTGGCCATCGGAGGGACATACTATGGACAGGAACCCTGGGGGTATCGAAGGAATTTATGATTTGGAGTTTAGGGGTTGTATTGGCTCTGCGCTTTGAGTACTGGGAGATAGTTGTCGTAACCACGGTTGTTTCGTCAAGTGTGGAGATCCCGCTTGGAGAAGGGTGTCCTACGGGTAGCGTCATTGTCCACCCGGTGTCAGGGAATATCGGAGAAAGCCCACCCCTGAACTGTGGCCATCAGAGGACGTACTTTGGACAGGTGCCCTTCGGGTTATTGACGGGATTTATGGGGTCCTTGGCAGGCCTCAGTACTTGGCACAGAGTTAGTACGGTTGGAGTCGCCCTTCCTTGTGTGTGTCGTAGAGTAGAAACCTACTGAGCTTTTTGCTCATTCCAACCTGGACCGCGGTGTTTGTAGGTACAGGTACCAGCGCTTCTCCTGTGGGCCCCCGGTGTTCATCCTGCGGCAGCGCGTTGCTAGCTGACCATGTTTGAGGGCCAGGACGGCTTTGTCTGTGCTTTTGCGGAAACCTCAGATGATGTAATTTTTTGTATAACCATGTTATATGTAATTATTGTTGTAAATACAGTTTTGGTTTGGTAATTGTTAGATTACTTTTGTCCTTGTTTATTCTTGTATCTGTTCCGCCAGCTTGTTGTCAGTAGATGTAGGATCTTCCCCCTCGTGTCCCGGTCCGGATGGGTTTTCTGGGCCGGGGCGCGACAAAACACCTGCCCAGTAGGGCCACTGAAGAAGGGCTAATGTCTGCACCTGCAAAACGTAGCCTGGGTAGGAGTGACCACTAAGCTCAGTAGGGTTCTACATTACGACACACAGAAAGGAGGGAACACAATTGTGTCACCATCAAGTAAGGTCTTGGTGTACACAGGGATCCCATAACCCCATCTCGTGTCCCTGAGGTCTACAATCATGATTTCCCAACCGAGCTAGTCACCCGACGGGTCACGCTCAGAAAGCAGGAAACCAACATTGCTGACTCACAAGTAGGAAACCGGCATTGCTGGCAGGAAATGGCACCGCTAAGTAGGCACACCATCTACCCAAGAGTCGTTATAACCGGATACCGGCTACACCTCAGAACCCGACTCGAGACCGACATGACCTCTAAATCATCAATCAACATGTATTCAAGTCATCTAAGCCTATCATCGATATCGACAGTGTGAGGACCCGTACCTCCAACCCGGTCCGACCGCGTGGGTCGAGGGTCTAGTTCGGTTGGTTTGGCCAGTCAGCCTTGCTTTGCGATCCCCGCTGATCGTTGCAACTCCAGGGGTAATTTGGTAAATTACTCTTGCGGAGTTGGTTCCACACACGCGTAGCGCACACACTGCCTTGTGGTGATGTATGTGTTTGATTAGACCAGTAAGAGTACCCAGATCGGAGGATCTGAGTTAGATCATAAGGATCGAGATCTGAGCGGCTAGGATCAAATTCGGTTGATCGGACGGCCATGATCTAATATTAAACTATTAGTATGTAAACCCTTAAATCCCATCCTCTTCTCTTGTTAGGGATCGGCCGCGATCCACAGAGAGAGAGAGAGAGAGGTCTACCCGCGACCCGATCGAGAGGGAGAGAGAGTCCGGCGGCCGGAGGAGGATCCCATCTGGCGACGGCGACCGCGGCAAGGAGGACGGCATCAACGGCATAGTGCTCGACGGCTGAAGGGTGGAACCAGCGGAGGTGCTCAATCGCGATCGGAGGAGTCTGAGGCGCGCGCCGGCGGTGCTCGCGGCCGGAGAAGAAGAAGAAGAAGAGGGAGAAGCGATCTAGAGGTAGGGTTACTTCCCTAAACCTGGTTTAGGACTCTACTAGATTAGCATAGGGATGATTTGAATGCTTGATAACATAGATTCCCTGGATGCTTTGTCGATCTAGTGGCCTATGATTGATGTTTCTTCTTCCTTTTCTATTGCTGTAGTTTAGATCTTTACATGCCGTTGGATTTCTGAAGAGGTTTCTCCTTCTGTTCTTTGGTTTTTGGTTGATCGACTGGGTTACTCCTCTTCTGTTGGGTTTGATCGGATTTCTCCCCTGTCTCTTTGGGTATTGATGGATTGTGGTGATGTTTGTTTGGGATTTATGCATCTTTTCTGTATTGTGGTTCCGGTGGTGTTCTTCCTCTCCCCTGTGTGCATCTCCTCTGGTTTCCCCCTGATGCCATAGATGGATCAAAGTGTGTGGGATCGCTTGGATTGCTCGATGTGTTTAGGTTCCCCTGCTCTCCCTTGCTCTCGGATTTTGGATCTCTGTTATTCTTCTCTGCCGAGATTCTTCTCCTTTCTTCGAGGCTATGGTTAGGGTTTGCAGATCTTTGAAGGGCTTGATAAGAGATTTCTCCTGTCTTCTTCCTCTGTTTTGGGTTGGTTGCCGGATCAAGGGGGGAATTGAGTGGGTTGCTCGAGGTGTCGGGTTTCCCTATTTTCTTCTTCCCATGTTTCTAGTTTGCCTCTCTGTTCTTCCCCCTAGTTTTCATCCTCATTTCTCCTGCAACCATACTTTGTTCTTGTGGCTGGTGTTTTTCCTCCTCCATAGCCATTACTGTGTGTGCATCGGCAGCTGGGGCTCTCCCCTGTTCTCAGCTGCTGAACTCATGAGACCCTCTTCCAACTCCCTGTTCCGATTCCCCTCGAATCTCATGGTGTGGAGTTGGACTTGCTGGTTATTGTTGGGTTTGATGAGATTTTCCACATTTTTCCTTTCGTGGTCAATGTGCATATCTGTTGGCTTGTTGAGTTGTGTTGCGTTTGTCCCTTGGCTGTCTCGGTCCAGTTTGTATGTTAAGTGCTATAGATGTTTGATGAAATGCCAAAGAGAGTTGTCGAACTGCTCTTAGTCGCTATCAGGTTGCTGAGCCTAGTTTCCTGATGCATATAGCTTCCTCCTAGGATGCTCTATCCTAGGACAGATGCTATGCCCTATCAAGTTGCCATGCCCAATTATATTGCTATGCTAGACTTCAAAGTATGCTAGGTCATGACCTCTTTCCATATTATGCCATGTTGTTCCTGCTTGACAGTTAGACTATTGTTGCACATATTCTTATTTTGATGAATCGACTATTGCTGCCATGACCAGTTAGCCCTACTTTCCTTAAGTTTTCGATTCTGATCGTTTGACGAGCGATTGAGTAGAGTTTTGTTATTGATTGCTCAATGAGCCGTTTCATTGATTCTTTGCCGTCGAGTGGTATATGAGGTTGGTAGTATCGCAGCATCAGTTGACTAATTGAGTTGATGATTATTCAAATACTTTATTATGTCTATTTGCTTTCCAATGCTTATGTTAGTTGAATATTTCAAGTATGCTTATTAATACCATGTAAGCCTAGGGCCGGCGGTGTGCCCGTTTTTATTTATTTTGTGGAAATGCTTATATTGTGCGGGCCAGTGGTGTCCTGTTAATTGATTAGCTGGGGATGTGCCTATTGTACAATTTCTGTCTGACGGCGGTGCATGTCGTCGTAATGCCGGAATTTGAATTGAACGTGATAAAACTGAAATAGCTTAGCTCTCTTTTATATCTTATATGCTAAATTGGACATGCTTGATGAGATGTCATTTAGAGACACCTAGGCCTAGTTGTTTGAATAGGCTCATGCATGATGATTGTATTAGAGGCATTCAGGCTAGGTGATAGGCGATGAGTTCGATCGCCAATCCGGGGTTCTCGGGTAGCCCGGATCTAGCCCTAAGACCGGGGTTTGGGTAGTCGAGGATTAGGACGTGATTATCATAAATGATTATGTTGGATATCATTTGAGGTTATTGCTATAGTTGACTATGGATTATATATTTATATTTGAGGTGTAGAGGTCGTGTCGGTCTCCAAGGCCAAGTGCTAAGGATGGTTGTCGATGCGTTCCCTGACATATGTGTCCCCGCGAGAGATGGTATGACTGGGCAGGGTGGTACCTGGACAGGAGCCCGCAGTCTTTGTTTCCTCTCGTTTGTTCTTGGGTAAGGGTGATCCCGCATGGTACCGTTCCCCTGTTGGTGCTTAGGGTGATCTTGGTAACATGTTCAAGAGAGAGGTTCATGATGGGAGCCCTTGGGACATCGATAGGGTTATGGGACCTTTGACATTTCTTAGACTTAGGCGGAGAACAACACAGTTGCAGTTTTCCCTTCCTTTCTGTGCGACGTAGAGTAGAACTCTACTGGGCATTGTTGCTCACCCTACCTGGGCTGCATCGGCGATGCAGGTCGATGTAGTTCCTTCTTTCAGGTGTTCCTTTAGAAGATGGCGCGGTATTCCGAGGTGATCGAGGACTTGGAGCTTCGAAGAGTTCTTCTACAGATAATTTACAGTCTTAATCAATGATGTACAAATTGATGTATAAATTGAGGTATAACTTGATGTATTCGAGGACATAAATGTATGATCATTAATTCAGTTGTATTGGAGAAATGTTATATTATTCTTTGATGTAGACATTTGAGAAATGTAATAATGAGTTACTTATTGTTGTTTCTTTGTACAACTTGAAATGGTCATATTATGAAATGTACAGGTTTCTTGTGTTATAATTATAAAGGAGATTCTGTCAAAATTTTCATGAACTGGAGACCGGATTATTCATTTATAATTGATGATGTAAATAGGTTTAGGTGGCTCACGCCTCGATCTGGATGGGTTTTCTGGGTCGGGGTGTGACAGACAGAATACTACAATCCAACCTTGACCATGCTACCCGCCACGGTCCTACAGCTAAATGCGAGCTACCCGAAAGCCTTGGATCGGCGATCAACCCATCGCCCACACCTTATCCTTATGCATCTAATGCGCAATCAAAATGCATGCTATGATCATGCACAGGTAAGAGGTAAGCATGCAACAATATGATAAAATAACAAACAAGTCCAACTGGACTGCTGCAGCAATACCAGCGACCTCGCCAATCCGAAGTTCAAACAACGTCGGATTCGAGATCCAACTTGCACAAACGCAGATAAGCATGCTGGGATCAACATATCCAAAACCAGGAAACATCAAACGGCTCGATTACCAGGAAAACGCTAATCAAAACCATTAACTTCACTAATTATCTCTAATTGCTGCAACGCAGCCCATCCGTAGGAAATTCGTATAAATTCATAGGAAAAGAAGAAAATTACGAAACAGGTCGAGTTTGAGAGTAGACTCAAATATCTACAAGTCTCATGTTCATCATAAATCAAAAGCATGCATGTACAAACCGAAAAAACACACCGTAAGCCGACTATTTTTCAAGAACAGTAAAATCGAAAAATCCGAGTTTAAACATGCTAAAATCATACTAAAATCTCAATCAAATCATATAAAGCTCAAACCAGTAATTAAGATAACTGAGATACACAATATAACACCAAGAACACCCAGATCCACCGGCTAGATTAAGAGAAAAACCCCTATTAAACCCAAGTAGGAAGAAACCTACCGAACTAAGCAAACCTCGCCTGAATCCCCACTATTCGAGCACCAAACCGGCTTCAAAGCAAGCCACATATCGTCCTCACGTAGTCAAGAATCCAATGAGCCTTCAAGCACTCTAAAAGATGGTTGGAGGAGGGAGAATGGATAGGAAGAAGGAAGAAGGAAAAACTGGAAAACAGAGGAGGTATCGGGCTACTTATAGGCTTGAGTCTGATTGATCGGTCCCAGGACCGATCGGTCGGACTGGGCCGGGTTAAGTTGGTTCGCATCCTTATCCAGACAGGCCGGCCGCGCCGACAACCGACACAGGTCCGATCGGATCGACCGATCGTACACGGGGCGCAAGTTGTCCTGAAAATAAGCTTCCGAGCGCCCGAGCTTGGATCTTTCGATCCCAAGCCCACCTAGGATTCTAGTAAACACATAATGCAAACAAAAGGGCATGTGTGTGCACCACGTGGGTGTGAAACAAACCAACATGGCGCAATTACCAAATTGCCCTTGCGGTCCACAATGAGCCACGGGCCCGACCCAGGACCCAGGCGGTCGACCCAGGAATAGTGGGACAGGTCCTCACAAGAAAACCCATCCAAATCGGGGCATAAACTACCTAAACTCTGCCAACGGTTGATGGGTAAAATAAATGGGCCGTAGGTTGGTTGTTATAACAAACACATAATTCAAACTAAGCTTGATTAAATAATTATTATAACTATTGTTATAGTTGTTTAATTGTTTAGCCGGGGTTGTATCCCGTGTGTAGATTAATGTTGGTTGTTAATCTAGATTGGTTGCTTAGTCTCGTTGAGACTTGTAGGCCTGCGTGCCTATTTATCCGCTTTCCTTAGACCTTTACTGTGAGGACCCGTCCCTCTACTCCTGTGGCTCGTCGTGGACCGCAAGGGCAATTTGGTAAATTGCCCCCTTATCGGCTTGTTTCACACCCGCGTGTGCACACACTGATCATGTTTGTGGTAATGTTTGGCTAGAATGGTTAGTGCGACCCGGGATCGAAAGATCCGGGCTTGGGTTTAAGTTTTAACCCAAGTCCAGCTTCCTACGAAAGAGGGATCGATCCTTCCTTGCTAGAAGGATCGATCGCTCAATGACAGGAATGTGGATCGTTCAGAAGGATCGATCGGTCTCTTGGAACGGATCGATCGGACTCGGAGAAGGATCGATCGGTCTCTTGGTTGGATCGATCGTTCCCTTGGCTGGATCGATCGGTCTCCTTGGCTGCATCGATCGCTCTCTTGGCTAGATCGATCGGTCTCCTTGGACGGATCGATCCTGCTAAGTCGGTTCGTTTGCCTAGAAAACAAACGCAACCTTCCTCCTTGAATCTCTTTGAAAAACCGGATTCTTGGGCTGAGAATTCCTGGATTTCGAAGAGTTCGTGGACGATCCAAGGCCTAGCAGCTGGGATTGAAGCTGCTATTGCTTAGGTAGGGATTCCTACCTACATCCATCTCGGTTTTTTGGAAGTTTTTCCGGCTGTCGATGTTCTTATGCTTAGATCTTGTTGTATACTCGTTAGATTGTAGTATTTCCGACGGTTTTGGATTCGTGATGCTTCGTACTACTAGATCCCAAGGTTTTGCGAGATTTGGTGGAGTTTTCCGACGGTATTTCTCGCCGTTGGTTTGCCAGAGAACCCAACCGATCGATCCGTCTGTGAGATGGATCGATCCATCTTGTTGGTCATGCTGAACCCGAGCAGGATCGATCGGCCCTGGGTGAGGGCGATCGATCCCGGTGCCTTGGATAGCATGGGTCGTTCACTATCGCGAGTCGGATCGATCAGACTCAGCGCGGTATGGAGAGTTCGCTCTCTGTCATTAGAGGGATCAATCCTCCCTTGGGGGGAGGGATCGATCCGACTATGACAGAGAGAGGAAATTTATCTTATTTTGCTCGCGGGGCTTTGCATGTACGGTTTTCTTTACTGTCTTAATACCTGGTACATATGTTTAAGCATGTTAGCCATATAATAGGGCAGTGGTGAACCGGGGGAGTGATGACTCCCGGGATGTTTAGAATAAGCGGGCGGGTAGCCCTGCAGTTTTCCTTAGCCTTTCACGCCGGCGTGCGCCGAGGGCTTTATTTGTGTTATCTGTGAGCTGTTGTTTGCGGGGCTGCTTCCCGGTGCAGGTGTTGTGGTGGACTGCTGACAGTTGGTGGGGTACCACTGTAGCAGTCCCTAGACCTTATTTTCCATGTTCACCACCCCGGGCCGGCAGGGTGGCGTGCCCAGACCTTGTTTGATATATCATCATATATTGTTGCATGTTATTCTGTATTATCCTGCTCATGTCCATAACATACATTGTGTTACGCATTAGTTGCATCTGTGTAGGGCGTTGCCGATCCGGGGCTTTCGGGTAGCCCGGATCTAGCTCTAGAACCGTTGCGGGTAGCTTGGTCCAGGACCCGATTTGTAGTATTCAGTCGTTTTCGATGATAGGGTTAGATGACCTGAATACATGTTGCTTGATGATTATAGAGGTCGTGTCGGCCTCGAGCCAGACGTTGTGGGTGCAGCCGGTGTCCGGTTCACTATCTCTTGGGTGGAAGAGGTGCCTACTCAGCAGTGTGGTTGCCCGCCTAGCAGAGTCGGGTGCCTTCTAGTGAGATGGCAGTGTGGTTTCCTGCCTCGCTGAGGGCGACCTAGTATGTGACCAGTTCGGCTGGGGAACATGACTGAGGCCTCCTTTGAGGGACACCGGCGAAGGGTTATGGGACTCTTGCTGCACACCCAAGTCTTGCTTGAGGGTGACACTGTTGTGTTTCCTCCCTTGTGAGTGTCGTAGTATAGTGTCCCTGCTGAGCTTAGTGCTCACTCCTACCCGGGCTGCGTTTTGCAAGTGCTGGCACTAGCTCTTCTTCGGTCGCCTCTACCGGGCCAGTGTTTGGTGACGTGGCGGCGTCTGACGGTGCTTGAGAGGTGGCGATCTTCCAGTTTTACCCCTTTTGTTATAGATAGTCTCCTACGGGAGTGATAAATGTATAATTTCCCTGTTTGAGGATTGTATATAAATATCCAGTTTCAGTCTTTGGGTTTGTAATATTTGTATAATACAGGATGATTGTGAGTTGTTAGGGTAACCACTACGATTAGAGGGAAACCTCGCCAAAATTTCCGCAGTAGGTTAGGTTCCGCTTCGCGTCGCCCGGCCCGGTTGGGCCAACGCGGGTCGGGGCGTGACATTTACTATGTTCAGCCCTTGGAGAGCTATGCGCTGCGCCTAGCCCTGTATATTATGACCTGGCATCCTGTTGCATGCTTATACTTCTATATTTTTGTCTTAGCACTGCATGCATTTTGATTGCAATAGAGGCATAGAGGTTAGGACGTGGGCGATGGGTTGATCGCCGATCCGAGGCTCTCGGGTAGCTCGGATGAAGCTGTAAGACCGAGGCTGGGTAGCCAGGTCTAGGATGGAAATTGTTATAATAATATGTTGTTTTGAGGTTACTGTCTAGTTGGCTGCAATTACTCTGATTGAGGTGTAGAGATCGTCCTAGGTTCCAGGCTCAGTCTTAGTTTCATCGTTAGGGGGAGTTACGTATCGTCCTAAGTTCTATCTCTATTGTTTCAACGCTGGTGTGCTTGGTTTGAGAAGGATGACTGTTGACAGTACCAGAGGTCATCTGCGTGCGTGCCCTGGGTAGGTGGTGTACGTAATGAGAGTTTCCCCTAGAGATGAGGTGGAACATGAGACTTCATTGTTCCTTTTCCTTTGTGAGCGTCGTCGTATAGAATTCTAGTGAGCTTATCGCTCACTCCTACCCAGGCTGCATTTTGCAGGTGCAGGCGTCAGCTCTTTTTCCGTAGCTCCCAGCTGGACAGGCTCTTGGTGACGTGTCGACCCTTTGGAGGTATTCAAGGACTTGGGGTTCATGTTTATCTTATTGGATTATTTAAATGTATAATTTCCTTCTATAAGGATTTTTGAGGTTTTATTCTATATGTCTTGAGGATCAATTTTGTATCAGAATCTTGAATTATATTAGATATTTTATTTTTTTTGACCCCATGTCAATTGTTAATTAGTTGTATTATTTTATTATAAATGCGCCAGTGATGGATTGAATAGAGTACGAACCCTTATGCCCCGAACTGGATGGGTTTTATGGGTTGGGGTGTGACACTGCAAGTATAGGTTTAGGTTTGGCTGCAGACCAGTTGTAGGACTTGATGGCTATCATTTGAGGACCCCATTTGGGGGACAGTTGTTGGTGGCAGTAGACAGAGATGCATATAATTGGATGTACCCAATTGCATATGCAGCTGTTGAGGTTGAGAACATATATGCATGGATTTGGTTCCTAGAAGAACTTGCAAATGACATTGAATACGTCTCATGACAGCACTGGACAATTGTAATTGATCAACAAAAGGTACACTACAGTTCTAGCAAGTTACTTTTGTTCTTTTGACCACAGTTCTAGCAAGTAACTTTTGTTAGTTTGTTTTATATAGTAATGACAACTAATGTTTGTTTTATAGAGTATAGTTACTTGATCAGTTTGTTTTGTTAGTTTGTTTTATATAGTAATAACAAAAGGTACACTAATGTTTGTTTTATATAGTACAATTACTTGGTCAGTTTGTTTTCTATTAATGCAGGGCCTAATCCCAGTTATTGAAGTTGTCATGCCAGGAGTGGAGCATAGGTTTTGTGTGAGGCACATCTTCCAGAACTTTAGAGGGAGATATAAGAGAGAACTGTTGAGGAAGCTTCTTTGGAATGCTTCATTTGCAACCACATAGCAGGCTTTCGAGGGAGCCATGCATGAACTGAGGGAAAGAGATGAGGAGGCATTCATCTATCTTAGCAACATTGAGCCAAAATACTGGTCCAGACATGCCTTCAAGAGTTTCCCTAAGTGTGATATTGTGACCAACAATCACACTGAGGCATTCAACAAGTTTATATTGAGTGCCAGGGAAAAGCTAATCATCACAATGTTTGAGGATATAAGATTGATGTTGATTGAAAGAATGAAGAAGAGGAGGGAATTGGCATTCAAGGTTGAAAGGCAAGCTGGACCAAATGTCCAAAAGCTGAAGCTGAGTCCGTTAACAAGAATGGCAAGGGATTATATAGTCACATGGACTGGGGATTTGGAATTTGAGGTCACGTCTATATAATCAGTTCACTGTTAATTTGGCAACACACACATGTAGTTGCAAGTTATGGAAACTGAGTGGCCTCCCTTGCCAGGATGCAATTGCATGGATCATTGACAGAGATCATAACATTGAAGACTATGTGCATGACTGATACAAGAAAGAGAGGTTCCAGTAGTGGTACAATGGTTACATTCATCCAGTCAATGGTCCACTCCTATGGCCCAAGGTAGCTGGAGAACCCATACTGCCACCTCCCATACAAGAGGAAGCCCGGGAGGTCAAAGAAGCTCAGGATCAGGTCACCTGAGGAGGAAATAAACCCTTCAAAGCTAAGGAGAAGAAACACCCCAGTGAGGTGCAAACAATGCTGGGAGTGGGGCCATAAGAAGAAAACTTGCAAGAAGCCTTCATGCCCAAAACCTACTGATGGTGCAGGCTCAAGCATTGTAGCTGCAGAGGGCAACACTCTACATGCAAGCTCTGGCACACCAGGAGTTCCTATGAGTCTAGAGGCAGAGGAGGTGCCAGGAGGGGTGGCTGGGGGGGGGGGGGGGGGGGGGGGGGGGGGGGGGCGCTCTAGTGGCAGTGGGTGCCAATGAGGGTGCTAGCAGGGGTGTCAGTGAGGGTGTCATGGGGGGTTCCAGTGGTAGTGGGGGTGCCAATGAGGGTACTAGCAGGGGTGCCAGTGTGGGTGTCATGGGGGCTTCCAGTGGCAGTAGGGGTCCCATACGGAGAAGAGGGCCAAGGCGAATTAAGGCCTAGCCAATTAGAGGTGGAAGATCTAATTGGAATCCCCCAAGAATGACTGGTGCCAGCACTCATAATGTAAGTATCTTTCTAGTTTATGCTAGGCATAAGCCGGTTTCTCATCAAATGTAATGCTAAGCTAATGTTTGACGCATGCTGTGCTTTTTAGGTTATATCTGAGCCTCATCCAAGCCATCTCTTGGCTCCCAACCAAGTCAGGGAGGGAGTAGCCAACAGACAAGCACCCAACTACCAAGGCAAGTTCCACATCATATGCTGTTAAATTTGTCTAGGAAGGTTTTATGGATGATGGAAAAGCCAAGCTACCAACAAGGACAACAGAGGAGCAATGGTGGTGGTGGTGTGGATGGTCAAAGCTGATGACCATGTATTTTGGATCTAAGTTATGCAACAAACAAAGACTATTTTTTTTTGAAGCTTTTGTTATGTTTTGGATTATCACTGTGAATGCGAACTTTCTTAAAGACTATGTGTTTGCTTGAGCTTCATGAATGGATTTGATCTCAGTGAATGTAAGCTTAGAAAGCTTTGTAACTCATACAATTGGTACAAATTGTTGTGTTTTGGACTAACATAGTTGATACAATGTAATAGAGGAACAATGTTTTTGAAAGCTTTGTTTGAGCTTCATGAATGTAAGTTCTCAGTGAGGGTAAGCTTTGAAAGCTTTTTTTGAGTTTCATGAATGTAACACTTCTCAGTGAATATAAGTTTTGTTTGAGCTTTGTAACTGATACAATTGGTACAAATTGCTGTGTTTTGGACTGATACAGTTAATGCAATGTAACGGGGGAACAATGTATTTGTAATAGATACAATTGAAGCTGATGCTAAAATTGTGACAGATGCAATTGAAGCTGATATAATTGAACTGATACAATTGATGCTAAAATGTAACTGATACAATTGATGCCAAAATTAATGCTAAAATTATGAATAATACAATTGAAACTGCAGGTTGTAACTGATAAAGGTTCCATTAAGTAACATTCAAATCACACTTATACATACACATTTTGCACCCTAATCCCTTGAGTGACATTTTAGTACAAAACGCATAGGACCCAAAAAGGTTGCATGTGACCATTACATGCCATGACAACAATAGAATACATCAATTCCAATTGTCCAGGACATCAACAAGGTAAACTGATAGGTCTTGGCTTTGTCCTTTAATTATTGGTTTTGTAGTTGTAGCATAGCCACCAACCCATCTTTCTCATCAATTACCTTCTTCAGTGCTTCCTGTTCAGCCTCCAGCAATTCATCATACCATTCTCAATAGTTACAACCACCATTGTCCTGCCAGAAAAAAAAACAGAGCAGTCCATGAATTCATAAAACAAGGATGAATTTGCTAAAATAGAATGAAGATTCTATAAATCCTACCTGATGGGTTGCGCAACATAAGAACCTTCTACCGGGGTTCCTTTCTGCCCGAGAAGTTCTTAAGTTCACCCTCAACTCACATTCATAATAGCCGTCGCCTCTCCTTGTGTTTGAGCTAGATTGATAAGACGTGAAAAGTGCACAAATTACCTTTTCAACTGGGTCTTGTTAGTCTTCGAGCAATGCTATTTTGATAGTCTTCCCTCCATTTCAGGTATTAGGACCCTCAGCGAAGATTAGATCAAGTTTAGTGCTAAAACGAACAAATAAAGAACCTGTGAAGTCAAAGGAGAAAAGGAGCAAAGATGGGCTATCTTTGACATCAAAACTGTATCTTTTCAGAACGAACCAGATAATGTGTCATATATAATTAGAAAGCTCTAGAAGTCTAGTTTCTGGAGAATTTTACGGTTCTTAATCCCGAGTTTTCTAGAGAAAGTTACGACATTTTTAGTACCAATAGCGCAGTCTGAATGGCAAAAGAGCAAATACGCAGAACAAATGATGGATCATCTTCCCCTATAATGATCGATCATTATACTGTAGCAGAGACGACAGAGAGCCATGTTTTAAATGATCGATCATCCTCGGACGCAGCCAGTTTTTTGGGATCAAATGATCGATTTTCACCCCTAAATGATCGATTAAGAGTCTTGTGATATTAGGACCATTACATGTAATGCTAGAACCATTATGACCAACTCTTAATCCGTTATTCATCTTAAGTCAAGATTAGGGATTTTGTAGTGCTAGAACCACTATACTAGTGCTAGAACCATTAGGGTAACTTCTAATCCTTGATACATTCTATTTGGCGATCTCAAGGTGCTAGAACTATCTTGATCTTACACCTAAATCCATATTATATTATTTTCTCGTGATGAATTCATCCTAATCATAGAATTCATTAGCAGTGATCATAACTAATCATTAGGTCACTGACTTTTAGATAATTGCTCTCACCGCCAGGGGATCATAACTGGAACTTGTTGAGTGATAGGAAGAACTAGCCATTCACCTATCAACCATTAGGAAAACCATTCAGTTTGGTTAGCTCATTCTAATCCTAGGAAGACATGGTAGAATCGTAGTTATTGATTAAGAATTCCCTTGTGAGGACCTGTCCCTCTACTCCTGGGTCGACCGACTGGGACGGACCCGTGGCTCGTTTGATTATTTCACGTCGAGCGCGTGATCCGGTGGATCGCATTGTTTCTTGGACTGCAAGGACAATTTGGTAAATTGCGCCTTGTTGGTTTGTTCCACACCCACGTGTGCACACACTGGCCGTGTTTGTGTTAGTGTTTGATTAAAATGGTTAGGTGGACCCGGGATCAGAAGATCCGAGCTTGGGCTTGTGTTTTAGCCCAAGTTTGAGTTTCTGGGCAAAGGAGATCAATCTTTCTTTCTAAGGAGATCGATCTTCCTTGCAAAGGAGATCGATCTTCCTTGAGAAGAAGATCGATCTTCTTGTACCAGAAAGTCTTGGCGGTGATATTTGAGAGGACGGCCGCCGTTGGCCGTCGCTCTCCACTGTCAGAGGGAGAGAGGACTTTCTCTCCTCTCCTCTCCCTTATCCTCTCCCCCTTTCCTGGCTTTTCCTCTTCCCCTTCTTCCTCTTCTCCTTCTCCTTCTTCTTCCTTCTTCTTCCCACGGCTCTGCTTCCCCTATTTCCGGCAGCCCCTACTTCCTCTCCGTTCTCCCTCCTCCGGCCACCGTTTTTGGCGTTTGAAGGGTCGTTGGATCCGTGGCGGCGTGAGGAAAATCCCTGGTGTGGTTTGAAGCTGGGTTGGTGACTGGTTAGCGGGGAATCAACCAAGGATTTGCGTTTCCTGTAGGTTTCTACCTATGTGAGTTAGTTTAGGGGATTTCTCTTGATCTAACCGTTAGATCTTGTTGTTCTTTAAGTTGTTGGATGCTTCTTGCTTAGTGTAATTTTTGTTGTAAGTTTTATAAGCTTTGGTTGAGATTTTAGTAGGATTTAAGTATGTTTAATCTCGGATTTTTCGGTTTCTGCTATTCTTGAAGAACAACCGGTTTACGACGTGTTTTCCGATCGGTACGTGCATGTTCTCCAGTTTACAGCGTGTTTTCTGAACAGCCGGTTTACGACGTGTTTTCCGGTTTACAACATGTTTTCCGAACATCCGGTTTACGGCGTGTTTTCCGATCGAATCTCGGGACGAGATTTCCTTTAAGGGTAATAGGATGTGAGGACCTGTCCCTCTACTCCTGGGTCGACCGGCTGGGTCAGACCCGTGGCTCGTTTGATTGTTTTGCGGGTCGGGGCGTGACATCCCTGGTACGTTTTCTCGTATTTATCAATCCTTTAGTATAATGTTAGTTTAATTTCAATTCTGAATCTTTTCTCAACTTATTGTAGGATTTAGTAGTTTAATTATTTTCCTACGCATTCCATGTGGATTCGACTCTGATTCATTGCTATTTACCCCCAAAGTTGTTAGTTTGAAGTTCGAATATAAATTTGTAATTTTGATCGTGCGCGTTAAGCTGCGACACTTTTCAAGCGCTATCATAGATCCAACACTGAGCCTGTGAGGGCCCGTCCCTCATACCTGACTCGACCACGTGGGTCGAGAGCCGGTTTCCTGTTGGTTTGGCTCCGCGTCGGGCACGATCGGGCGATCGTGTGGCGGTTTGGACCCAGGGCATTTTGGTAAATATGCCCTCTGGTGGTCGGTTTCACACCCGCGTTCCACACACTGACTTTGATTGATGTATGTGTTTGATTAGAACCCCTAGGGTGCGTCCGATCGAAAGATCGGAGCTCGATCGGGAAAGATCGAATCGGACGGCTGAGATAGATTTGGATTGTCTATATAAGCCAAGTCCCTTTCTCTCTTTCCTTCTCTCCTTCACCTGTCGTTCTCTCCCCTTCTCTCTTCCCTTCGGCTGAGCTAGGGTTGGAGACTTCGGCTTTCGAAGCTTGGATCTTGGCGGCTCGGCTGGTGGGACGCGTGGAGGAGCTACCCTACTTGCTCAAGTAGGTGTTTCTACCTCGATCCTTGGATCGGGTTCTCCTAGGATAGGTTTTATGTGCTTTCGCTGTAGGAATACATGTTAGAATGTTTTGTAACTCTTTGTATGTGTAGTGTGACTCATTTCCTGTATTCCTACGTTGAGATTTCAGTATTTGAACGGTTGGTTTCCGTATTATCGCCGTTTTGTCGGTTTTTGTCCATTTGGACCTAGCTAAGAGATTTAACCGTCGAAAACTGGATTTCTTCACTCCATTAGCTTTCTCTTTGCTAAATATACTTGCTTGCAAGATTTCATCTTATTCCAACGTGATTTGATACTTGAAATCCAAAGAAATGGATTTCCGGCACTGTTCTGATGAACTGTGCCAAGGCTCGACGGTCGATCGGTGCATCGACCGTCAAGTGTTGTTTTACCCTTCTTGGGCCTGACGGTCGACCGTCGGATCGACCATCGGGCTCTGTCGGGATTTTGGACTCCTACGGTCGATGGATCGATCGATCGTGGGATCTTCTCCTTTTCGCCTTTTACCTGACGGTCGACCGTCGCATCGACCGTCAGGCGCTGTTTGGTTTTGGGCGTCTCAGGGTCGATGGGTGGATCGACCGTCGCCCTTGGTTTTCTTCGCATGGGTCTCACGGTCGATCGCCGGATCGACCGTGGCATCGTCCGTGGCCTCACGGTTGATCTCCGGATCGACCGTGACATCGTCTGTGACCCTTTGAACTTGGTTTTTAGGCATTTCTTGGAGGGTCTTGATGAGGGATTAGTATCTAAACATGTTTGGAGGCACGTAGAGGGATTTGATGTGGTTTTCAAAGGATTTTCATCGGGTTTGAGAATCGATTCAAGTAACTCTCTTTTTGGGTAAATCTATGGCTTTACTTGCATTTAATACTTGTGTGATTGTAGTTAAATGCTTAGTTGTTTGCCTAGCCATTAACTAGCTATGAGTGCTAGTTAATGAGGAATTGTGGAACCTTAGCCTCTTGCCGGCGAATGCCGAGGGCTATTGTATATCTGTTGAACTTACAACTGCTGATGTGACATATAGAGACATCTAGGATACATGTTTGCCTAGGCCCATGCATTGTGTGCATTAGAGACATTTGAGGTTAGGCGGGCGATGCTTTGGGTCGCCGATCCGAGGCTCTCGGGTAGCTCGGATCTAGCCTTTGGACCGTGGATGGGTAGTCAGGAGTAGGGTGTGATTGTATGATCAAGTCTCATGTCTTTGAGGATTCACGCTAGTTGACTCTGATCAGTATTTGAGGTTTAGAGGTCGTGTTGTCTTCCAAAGCCAAGTGCTAAGGATGGATGTTGATGCGTTCCCGGCGTGGTTCCCCAAGGCTTGGTATTCCAGCTTGGGAAGGGTGATCTTGCATGTTACTGTTCCTTGGCCTCCTGGTAACTTGTTCAGGAGAGAGGTTTCATGACAAGAGCCCTTGGGACATCAACTGGGTTATGGGACCCGTGGCATCGGTTAGACTTAGGCTCCCAGACAACACTGTTGTTGTTTTCCTCCTTTTAGTGTGCCGTAGAGTAGAACCCTACTAAGCTTATCGCTCACTCCTACCCGGGCTGCGTTTGCAGGTGCAGGCGGCAGCTCTTCGTCAGTGGAGCCGGCAGGATCGGCCTTGGGCGGCGCGAGCATATCCAGAAGCGCTTGAGGTTGCTGGAGGATGATCTGTTGTACATTTTGATATATATATATATGATGTTGTAGACATTTTGAGAACCTTTGGGATTTTTTGTATAAATATGTCTCTTGGGAGCTTTTGTATTAAATCTGAACTGTACAACTTGATGATATACTATAATTGAATCTGTTCGCCTCTAGAATGCAATTGTTTAATTTATCTGTCTTTTCCGCTTTGTATCGCGCCGATTTGAAGATGAATAGTGATAGGAACCCTCACGCCCCGTCCTAGATGGGTTTTCTGGGTCGTGGTGTGACAGAGCCGTGGGCTAATGCTTGATGGTGACCTTGTGGACATAATTGCGTTCAAGCAGGATAGCTGCAAAGGCCCAAATCTGCAAAGGATCGAACCCTAACGAGTAGGAGTAGATCAAACTCTATCGAGAGCAATAGTCCACAATAAAGGTAGTAATCCGTACCTGGATAATGGTCTTCTCGTTTGCCAGTGAAAATCCGGTGAGAGATCGTTAGATTTTAGTCCGGTCGGTTGCTCCGATACTTCAAACCCTAGCCCCCAAAGATGGCAGTTAAGTAGGAGGGGTGAAAGGCCAAATCCGCCGTCCCACGCGCGAAAGTCTTCAAAACCGCTCATGTGATATCAAATGAGCGGATTGCCGTCAAGTCTGGAGAACGGCGTCTAACGGTAGGTACCAAATATGTTATATACATTAAATATATGCTAAAATACCTTTCAGTACCCTCTAGTTTCATCAGAATGTTTTTAAGTCCCTACACTTCAATTTTAACCAATTTAGTTCTCGAAGTTACCATTCAGTTGCAATGTCGGCCTGGCCTTCACCTGCCGTTAGAAACCCAACGGCGCCGTTGGTCACGTGGGTCATGTTCTATACCAACACATAGGGCTGGACAAAAACCCCGTCCGGGCCCGGGCCGGGTTTTCATGCATACCTGCCTCAGCCCTTTAGGCGGCCGGGCCCGGGCTTTGGAAGCCTCAACCCGGTCCGGCCCCGGTTGAAGCCCTGCCCGGTACCAAATCGGGCCGGGGCGGGTTTTGGGCCAGGCCCAAGCACTCGGGCCCGGTTTTCCAACATTTAATTAATATAGTTAATTATTTATTTTATAATTTAAACACTTCAAAATTCATTAAAAAAATCATAAAAATTAGAAGAAAAAAATACAGAAAATTTGTAGAAAATTTGTTTTATTGTCAACATTAATTTTCAAATACATTGCATATTTAGGGGAGGTATTGCATCATAATAGGATGGGCACATCCCAACTAGGTTGGCACCTACCCATCTATAAAATCATTTGCACCTCTACCCTATGTTCTGAAAACATAAATTACAAACTTAGAAAAAAGTAAAATTGCATGCATACAATCATACTTCTACATGTAAATCTTCAAATTCATCCATCTTCCCTTCTTCAGCTTGCAGGTCTTGGAACCTCATCTCTGCAGCCCACCAATCCTTTAGACATACCAAAGCTTTGACTGTCATTGGGTCCAAGCTACTTCTGTAGTCATCTATCACACGCCCACCAATCCTTCAGAAGCTGCGGTAGACATCTGAGCTGCTAGTATATCTCTTGCTAGACTGGAAAGAATAGGAAATGCTACCGATCCTTGTACTTTCCACCATGCAATAATATCCAATTCACTGCCATGTTCAACAACATATACATGAGAGTTGTAATATTGTTGGAGCTCGGATGTTCCAGATCTTAATGGTGCTCCGAAGTAGAATAAGTCATTCAATATGTCCGTCATCCCTATTTCATTTTTACCTTTTCTTGGACTTGAGCGAGATAAAGATGCCGCTTGACTAGGTCTCGTACCATACTTAGGATTGTATTCATCGAACAATGTCTTTAAGGCATGCTGAATTTTTGCGTGATAAGCCATTATTTCCTGATCTTCATTAGAGTGTATCACTTGAAAAAATCTCAACAAACTATCATCCTTCATGTTAGGACTTATCAGTATCCCGAAACCAAGAATCATGGGAATTGGTCTAAAGTACTTATAAAATTTCATGCACATGTTATAGATCATGGTACTAAGATAGGAGTTATTGGCATTATTAGAAAGAAATCTAGAAATATAGTGAATGTTTAGACAACCAAGTGTTACAATTGGTTTATATGGAGAAGATAGACTAACAGTTGCATTATAGAATATTTTGAACATGCAATGTAAACTTTCTATAATATTCCATTCATCATCGGTAATGTCACACCCCGACCTAGAAAACCCATCCGGGCCAGGACGTGAAGGACCTAAACATATTCAATCATCTCTGCGCATTTATATAAATATTTTTACAGCTAATTTAAACAATTTAGTCCTCTAGTTCAAAACAAAATCGGCAGAGTCTCATTTATAATTATAGCACAAGAAATCTGTACATTTTATAATTTCAACTTGAACAATAGCACAATTGTAAATAACTAATTATTACATTTCTCAAATGTCTACATTAAAGAATATTACATTTCTCAAGGGCTAAGCAAGACCAAAAAAGGGGAGTAAGAAGAAAATTCATGATGACCAAGCAGGCGATGAATATGGTTCTAGCCTTGCTGAAGCTGAGGACAATGAATGGTATACAAGCGGCCTCCAAATGAAAAAAAACCAATAGAAGATGGAAAAGCAAAGCAGAAGCTCAAGCATAAAAAGAGCAAGAAGAGTGTTTCATTGGCATGATTCTGAAGACCGTGAAGATCAAATACAGAGAAGGTTTCGACAACAAAACGAAGAACTTGGGCCAGCGGCAACTTAGACATTCTGAGGGTTTGAACCGCTTCAGCTGGACATCTCTCTCTCAACCAGAAAGTACTATCATCTGGGGTGAAGAGTGCTTCTTAACCATCCAGTTGCTGGATCCATGAAATTTCACTGGTCGCCTTTGCCATAGCCCCAGCAATTTTGTAGCACTTCAGAATTCAGTTTTGAGGTTCATGTGAACTTGCCAGGCTTCAAATATATATTTTACCAGCCAGGTCTATATGTCCGATGTTTAAATTACAATGATAGCCTATTTTTATTTTCTTTGTGCTAGCATTGTAATTTATAAGTATTGGTTGTGAATTGTGATTGCCGTTGGCTGCGAGCCAAAATCATGAGTTATATTCTTGCATAAACAAAAAATAGTGATAATATACACTGATTTCACATCTGAATACCAATTCAATTGTGTATATAGAAAAGAAAAAGATGAGTAATTTGCATGTTATTTAGTGGCACTCATTGTTCTTTTATTTGCATATTAGTGTCATTTTTTATCTTTATTTTTACATATTAGTGACACTTATATTTGACAAGATAAAATTACCTTTTATTTATGAATAAAACTTTATTCATTTGTTGCATAACTTCATTTACTTGTTACGTAATTATTTATCTTGTTAATCACATTATGAATAAAATTGTGTAACGTAACAAGTTAATGAAATTGGATAACAAATGAGGATAATTTGGTCATGTAAAAGTGTCACTAATATACAACTAATAGTGAAAGTGGCGCAATATTGCAACGACTAACATGAATTGCCACTAAAATGCAAATTACTCAAAAAAGATTGTATGTGTTCACAGCATTCTAAAGCCTTTGATTCGACACAACCATCAGACAAACAGAAGACCATAACATAAAAATTAAAACAAATAAGTCATCCAAGCCGACAGAGAGCTTGGCATAAATTTTAACACCAAAAACATCAGAAAAGAAGAAAAACTCATACACACTGATTTCACATCCGTGTTGCGGGCAAGGAGAACTGAGGAAAAGAGCCATAAAGAGGGCCTTGTTAGAAAACTATCCTTTATTCCTCCGAGAGGTTAGCATGATTAATTAAAAATTATCCAGAAATTTTGATACTTTTATACTGAAACCCATCAACATTCTTTATACAACTTTCGAACAAAAGGCTCCTGGACAACAGCCTTTCCTTGTAGCTGAACCCTGATATATTCTAAAAGTTGAGGATAAAAAAAAAAACATTCAGGAGACTGCTTTCACACAAGGCACTAAGACATTATAGTTACTACCAAAATCATAGCATTATACACAGAATGAACAGCAAAAGAAGCAGCCAAGCTTCCAGACCAACAATAGACTAAACCAAGAACACCACCAATGAGAAAGAGTTGCAGAGAGTTATCACAGGAAAAGTGAGCCAAACTGAAAACAGAGGCGCTAATGATCACAGCTTGCCACCATTTCATCGTCGTCGCCAGGGATGTTAGCAGAAATCCCCTATAGATCATCTCTTCAAGCAATGGGGTTATAAAACAGTAGAGATAGAAACATGCCAGTTTAGAGGAGGGACTGTCCACAAGTATACCCTTCAGAATGGGATCATTTACATCCTGCAGGAACATCCATATATTAGAGATGTGAATCACATAATGCTTTGAGCTATGCATTGTTATCAGTTTTTTAAGCTGCAAGTTACGCACCTGTATGATCATTCTTTTGATCCCATATATTCTGCTCAAGGCCACTTATTTCAAACTTAGTAAAGAGCATATTATCTTTATTTCTACACCAATATTCTTGCCAAAACCACACCCAAGTTACAACTAAATTTGTTTCACTAGACGAAAGGAAAGAACTCCCTAAACTGCAGTACTTTTCATTGAGTAATACCTGGCATCAATATAGACAATGCAACTAACTCGACACTTCATTAGTTCTGTTCTTCTATCTAGACATCTTTTAGGAAAAGGACTTCCTCACTTTCTCTCTTCTTGTGTTTCTGAGGTTTCTTACAGTTTCTAAGTGTCAATAGGTCATCGTCTCAAATCTAAACCAGACGATTCTCACCATTCAAGATCCTTAACAGTAGGTAATGGGCTCAAAAGCACAACAATTGAGCCATAAAAGATCCTCGGGAAATTGATTCTTAAGCAAAGCAAGCGTTGCACAGGTGATGGACTTGCTGTGAAAATTGAGGCTAGTTGGCCATTTGGAAGTGAAAATCCATATTAAGGACTTGCGCTGAAAACTAAGGCTAGTCCGCTAGTTGGCCAATTGGAAGCATGTACTGATTAGATTCCAAGTGAAGTTCATGCTAAACTAATCCTCCAATCTACCTACAATAGAAATCAGTTTAGATCAAAAGGAAATGAAATCTATAGAAAAAACTAAAAAGACACTGAATAGACTAGTATTGGCTATTCTTCACGAGTTAATAAAAGAAGAGCAAGAACGTTTCCATAATGAACTGAATAGTTGTCTCCATGAAACCTCAAGCAAAAAAACTACCTCATGAAAAAATTCTAGATGGAAGGAATCCAAGAACAATTTTAGAGAACTTTGCTAACCTTTGGTCCAATCAACCTATCAGCAAGGATAGATGTTAAAAAAGACAGTCCAATAAGAAATGTGATACCCAAAGAAAAAGCCTTAATCCAGCTCCTTTGTCTTGAAAACAGATTGCGAAGAAAGAAGTAGGAAGTCTGACACTCTGGCATTGCAGTATATTGTAAGAAGGTCACAGCCCCACAAAACTCCGCTGTTTGGAGTATAACAGTTGATCCAGCCTGCGTATGAGAAAATAGCATAAGTTGTAAAGTCAGTACCAGCATGATATCTTTGGACAGACAGGCAGCTAGTACTACGGCAAGCTTCTATCTGACAAGCATGATATATCATGTGATTAGTCAAGTCCAGGGCAAGAATAAACAGAGCTGCCTGAAGGCAAAATTAGACATTGAAGTCAATATGCCTTAGAATGTCCATTATGCAATCAGCTTTTGGTATTTGATAGTATTCTTCATGGAAAAGGATAGAATAATCACCACAAGAAATTGTGGGTTGCTCACCATCGTCAAGGGATCAAGATGAGGCTGATGGAGTATCTGAGCTATGATTGAGAGACCCCCGATACTTAAGGGAATATGGAATGTAAAAAAATAAAAAGCAAATGTGCTCCAGATATCTCCATCATGCCATGGAACATTCACAGACAACACCGAGAAACCCTGTGAATGAAACAACACATTTGAAGTTAAAAAGCAAAAGAGATTTGTTCGCACCAGACATTAAAATCACTGACTTTAATTTTGACATGCTTTTATTGCATTCACACAACTAAACTGTAGGAGAACAATATTTTGTCATTTGTGACAGGATGAGGAGAATCCCACTGTAAATAGTATGCACACCAAGAATCCAGGAGCAAGGCTGTACACAGGTCCCTCCAGAAGACAATATCATAGTTCCTCTTCACCCAGATCATTTCTTGATTAAAGGGAAACTTGGACAACTGCTCTCAGTTGTACGAGTTTCAATCGCTATCATTCTACAAGTTGAACAAAGCTTCACATAGTTTTTTTTGGGGAAATCTGGCTCACAGAGGTTGCACTATCAGGCTAAAGAGGCAATTTTCCAGAGAGACATTAATTTTGAATTATGTTCCAAAAAGCCATTCAAATGTTGTCAGCACAACATGTGAGTGATGATGCTAATCACCACTTTTCAAAGATACCAAGAAAGAACAGCCATTCAATCACATCAACATCTGCGCAGCAATTAAACATGCAGAATGGTATTATTGTCTAAGAAACATAGCATAAGCTTCACACTAAATCTTTAGTTCAAACCAAGCTTTCCCTGGTCATTTTATCAGCATATTTTGATTTCGACACAGAGATGAAAGTGCATAATGCAACAAATATCAAATTTAGTTCAAACCAAGCTTTCTTGGCTTTCATGGCATTCATTAGCTTCAGACCTATTATTCCCCAGAAGAACCATTACGTGCCTTAATAGCTTAAAAACTATGAACTTTGTTAGCTTAATCCGATCGAGAAGAGCTACCATAAACTTACCAAATTTCTCAAGCATACAAAATTACCCCCAACCACAACCAATTCGACCAAATCCTAACAATATCATTCACCTATATATCCAGGTCTCCAAACAACAAAAAAGAAGCAGCAGGGACATGCACCTGCGAGGGGCTTAGGTGCTCATCCTTTTTGGCGCAGGATTTCTTGAACACGGCTGTGCGATGCCCATGGTGGTTGGCTTTATGGAAGGAAATAGGCGCATTTAGGAAGAGAGAAGCTCTAGGGATTGGTCCATTTATTAGGGCATTGATGGATGTTCCCAAAACTATGGGAAGAGGAGGAGATGCAATTAACCCCTTTAGAATCATTTCCACCTCACAGAGAGTGTTCCTAGTCTTTGGTGTTGGGATTATGCCTTTTTAGCTGCAAAAGAGCCCAAATATTTTATGGAAAACCTCTGTTTGTAACTATTTATGTAGCATGAATGTAAAAAAAGTGTTGAAAATATTATTTTAGATAATTGGAGCAATAATTTTGCTCTTTTTCCATATTTTCTTTTCTTCTTTTTCTGACTTTCCTTGTTACTCATCTTTAAATCATATTGTTCATACGATGGGAGTGGGAGGGAAGGAGCGCAGTCTAATGCAGATTAGACAGCTTCTGCCGAAACGCAATATTTTAAGAAGTGGCTGGCCTCCCTGCCTGGGCTGCTGCTGGTATTAGGGTGGGTGACGCTGATATGGCTGCTGGTGTCGTGAGTATCTCTGCTTCCTCCACGAACCTCTCCTGCCCTGAGTTGCTCTCTGTGGCTGGCCTCCGCCACTGGTGCTCGCAGACGACGCCGGCTGGACTGCCCTGGGCCCCGGCTCCTGCAACTGAGCCTCAACTGCTAAGGCACAGTCCAGCGCCTCTACGTACGTGCTAGTGCGCTGAGCCGCGATCAGCCGCCTGAGCTCGGGCCTAAGCCCCCACTGAAACTGCTCAGCTCTGGCAAGAGGGTCCGCCGACACCGCCCCGGGAAATCTGGCAAGTCTCGTGAACCTAGCCGCGTACTGCACTACCGACTGAGTACCCTGAGAAAGGGGTCTAGTACTCACGGACAAGAGCCGAGCGCGCGCTGCGGGGAAAGAACACGCCAAGAAACGACGAACGAAACACGGCCCACGATGGGTCACTCCCGTCCTTGGCGCCCTGGAAAGAGTGCCACTAGTCCAAAGCGTCCCCGTCGAGCTGGAACGCGGCAAGTCTGACCCGAACTCGGTCATCCTGGACGAACAGAGTGTCAAGGACGCGACTGACTCCCTCCAGCCAGTCTTCCGCCACCGCTGGGTCGCCCCCAGCACCGCTGAACCTAGGCGGGTTCAGCCTCTGGAAGTCGACCACCGCTGTTACGACAGCACGCTGGTCGAGTGGAGGAGAGACCTCCTCGGCGATGAAAGAAGCATCCTCCTCCATCACGACCTCAATCCTCGGCTCTGCCTCTGGTGCAGGTACACGGGGCATGGCTGCGTTGTCCCCTAAGGCCCGTCGGGCGGCGCGCTTGTCGCGTGCACTACCACGACCCAAGACTGGACAGCTAGCCCGGCTCCCTGTCATCTGCACGTTTATCAGAGACGACAAGTGTCCACCAGTAAGAAAACAAAACACAACAGCAATCAATAAAGCAAAAGCATAACGAATTTTTTGCCTAATTGGACCCCCAGTGTCCAAATTTGGCACATTCAGACCCCCTCGGTGTTTCTTTGCAACAGAGGACCCCAAAGCTTTGAAATCCCGTTTTTACCCCTCCCTCCCATGTCATGAATCGCCATGCTATACATGCATATGCATCCCGTATCCCGTTCTCCTCATCATTACCGCATTTAATGCATGCTTTGCTTAAAAAAAAGAAAACACTCCCGTCGCATTAAATGCGACGGGATGTGTCTTCTTCCCCAACCGTCTTCCTCCCTCCCGCGCGAGCATGGGTCCTCCGGCCATCTTTCCTTCTCCCTCTCTCTTCACTACCTCCTCTTCTCTTCTCCCTCTCCACTCTTCTCAATTATTCGTTCATATCCCTTCCCTTTCCTCTGGCCATCTTCTCCTCTCCCTCTCTCTCCACTACCTCCTCTTCTCTTCTCCCTCTCCACTCTTCTCCATTATCCGTTCATATCCCCTCCCTTTCCACTACCTCCACTTGTCTACCTTAGCCAAAATAGTTCACCGGAGAGAGGTCCCCACACATGCAAGGCGATGAGAACCATGTCCAAGCGGAGACGAAGAATTAGCACAACTGGTGGAAGAGATGATGACTAACGGACTCCCACCGGGGGCCGAGGGGGAAAGTTATAAAAGTGCGGGTATAATAATAAGCTGCGTGTGTATAAAATTCTACATACGTGTCTAAGCTTGTTTTCACGCGTATAAATAGGATACGCGCGTGTACAAAATTTATGAACGTGTACGAGGTCTACATGATTTCACGTGTATTAGTAGATCATACACGTGTTCTTGCACGCGTAGAAATCTGAACATGCACGCGTATAAATGACCATGCGTGTGTACAAAAACATCATTACACACATTTGACCACGTGTGAGCACGAACAAGCACACAGGGATGCTCTACTCCTAGAACTATCCCAAACCGCGCTCAAAACCTTAACCGCAAGCCTAATCATATCCCTGGGACCTACAGCCTGCTCTGATACCAAGTTGTCACACCCCGACCTAGAAAATCCATCCAGGACGAGGCATGAGGGTTCCTATCACTATTCATCTCCAATTGGCGCGATGCAAAAGCGGAAAAGACAGATAATTTAAACAATTTATATTCCAGAGGTGAAACAGTAATCCAATTTACAATACATCAAGTTGTACTGATTTAACATCTGATACAAAATTCTTATCAAACTCCTCCAAAGGAAAGATATTATACAACAATCCCAAAGGTCCTCGAAGATGTTTATAATATACAAACTATCAAAAAGTACAACAGTTTATCCTCCAGCAACCTCAAGCACCTTTGGACGTACTCGCGCCACTAAAGGCCGATCCAATGGTGTGAAGAAATCACATTTTTTATGGTTAAATCTCCTATCTAGGTCAAAATGGGCGAAACCGACAAAACGGCGATAATACGGAAACCAGTCGTTAAAATACGAAAATCGCAAGGTATGAATACTTCAAACCATTCACAACACATGTGTAATGAGCTACATAACATTCTAACAAGTATTCCTACAGCGAAAAGGCATTAAACCTATCCTAGGAGAACCCGATCACGAGATCGAGGTAGAAACACCTACTTGAGCAAGTAGGGCAGCTCCTCCACTCGTCCAACCAGTCGAACCGCCAAGATCCGCGCCTCGAAAGCCGCGCTCAGAAGCCCTAGCACAGCCGTAGGAGAGAGAGAGAGAGAAAACAATAGGAGAGAAGAGAAAGAAAGACAGAGAAAGGGACAGGCCTTGTATAGAGATTAGGATCGATCCCAGCCGTCCGGTTCGATATTTCCCGATCGAGCTCCGATCTTCCGATCGGACGCGCCCTTAAGGTTCTAATCAAACACATACATCAATCCAAGGCCGTGGGTGCAACGCTAGTGTGAAACCGACCACCATAGGGCATATTTACCAAAATGCCCCTGGGGCTAAAAACCACCATACGATCGCCCGATCGTACCTAACGCGGAAACAAACCAACAGGAGACCGGCTCTCGACCCACGTGGTCGAGCCAGGTCGGAGGGACGGGCCCTCACAGTGGATGTTGGATTTATAGGAAGTACCTTTACGTGGTGCAATAGTCTATCAGGCAATCAAAGGATCTCAGAACAACTTGACCGGGTCTTGTGCACGACTTCAGCAAAGGATGTGCTCGGCTGGTTGTAGGTTAGACATCTCAGCAGGCAGGGCTCTGACCATGGCCCATTGTTCCTCACCGCGGGCGTGGAGCAGAGAAGCAGTGGTGGTGCAGGATTGTTCCGTCTTCAACAACACTGGATGGATGAACCCCGATTCAAGGCTCTTGTTAGGCGGATATGGGGGAGGAGGCATCGTGGATCCTCCTAGTACAATATGGCCACTAGATTCCAAGAGCTTAAGGAAGTGGTTAAGGATTGGAATGTTAAAGAGGAGTGCGACCCGTTTCGACGTGGGAAGCGACTGGGAGATGGCATTCTCAAGCTATACCAAAAGGAGGCGAACCAGAGGCTATCTTTGGAGGAGGAGGTAGAACTCCGGGATATGGAAAAACAACATGCAGCCGTTGTTACCCTTCAGGAAAGACTGGTGGCTCAGAAGTTGAGGAGGGAATGGGTTGTAGCATGGGATTGAGACACAACTCTTTTTCATAAGTTGGTGTCTTCAAGGCGGCATCGTTCCAGGGTGAAGGAACTTCTTACTGATAGCGAAGAGGTTGTAACCAATTCGGCAGAGATTGGTGTGACCTTTGCTCGACATTTTGCTCTGCTTTGGATGGATGGAGACGGCTATCGAGCGGGGGACTTGCTAGAGCTTCCATGCATCCCGCATGGGCAGAAGGAGTGGTTAACACGGGAGGTCTCTGATCTTGAAGTCAAGGAAGCTGTCTTCACATTGGGCAAGCATAAATGTTCCGGGCCTGATGGGATTCTGGCAGAATTTTACACCAAGAATTGGGACTCGGTGGGGAGAGAGGTGTCCAACGCAGTGATCTCCTTCTTCAAAACAGCCTCACTTCCACCCTCTTGGAATGAGACCTTCATCTCGTTCATACCAAAGTGCGAGAATCCCTGACGGGTGAAGGACTTCCGGCCTATCAGCTTATGCAATGTCAGCTATAAAATTGTGTCAACAATCCTGGTGAGGAGACTTAAGGAGGTGTTGGATGACCTCGTGGGGGTAGAATAGTCTGCGTTCATTGCAGGGAGGGCGATGCATGACAACATATCGGCGGCACAGGAGCTCCTCCACTCCATGGAGCATGTACCTAAGCCACATGCATCGATGGTGATTAAAGTGGATCTAAAATCAGCTTATGACCGAGTCCGGTGGCCAACAATGAAGGAGGTGTTGGGTTGCATGGGATTCCCGATGACTTGGGTGTCATGGATTATGGCATGCATTACAACACCAAAGTTCGCTTTCATCGTTAATGGGAGAGTTTTCGGACGAGCTGTCCCTCAGCATGGACTGCGATAAGGCGATCCACTCTAACCCTATCTGTTTCTTCTGATGTAGGAAGTACTATCTAGGCTAACTTTGAGGCCAGACGTTGGCTTGAAAGGTGCGCAGCTATGGCGTGGCGGAGGGAGGTTCTCACATCTAGTCTATGCTGATGACTGCCTCTTCGCAATGGATGCATGTCCCTTAGAAGCTCATAGAGTTAAGCAGATCCTCATTAGTTTTCGAGCTTCGATGGGACTTGAGATCAACATGTCGAAGTCCAGCGTGCGATTCTCTAGGGTTGTATAGGATGAGAGACGCTTGGTCATTTGTAGGATCCTTGGCGTTCCGGAAGTAGAGGGAGTATGGAGATATCTTGGGACGCATGCGTCAGGCTACAAGCTGAAGGCAACAGACTTCGACGAACTTCTGAACAAGTTGATTCCTAAGGTTTCTTCTTGGAAGGTTGCACTCCTCTCAGAAGTTGGCAGGATAACTCTCTTGAAATCGGTTCTTCAAGCACTTCCCGTTCATGCTATGATGTTTTCATGTGTGACAGTGTCCCTGCTACATGATCGCTCGCAAACGTGTCGTTAAAACGTTGCAAACTCAATCAAATATAAATTTATAATCCTTATTCAATCACTACACTACTAGGTAGAAATAGCGGTGAAGTCGGGAGTCGATCCACAGGGAAAACGTTAAAACTGAAACCCTAAAACTAAGGAAAAGAATCGAAGATAGAATAGAGTTATCTAAACTAATAAAGGAAAGAAATAAAATGTTGATCAATTCGAATCAATGGAGTAGTTACTTAGGAATTACTCAATCAGCCTTAGTTTTGTTATTAATCTTATCTAGTTATCATCTTGTTTCCTTCTCTCAATATTATGGATCATATGACTACAAGCTCACATGAATCCCTAAAACAAAGTTAATGTTCCCAACGACATAACCTATCTTTGCTTTGCATAGATTGTCTTTGGTCCTACGATTACCTTAAATTATACTTGTCGCACCCCGACCCGCGTAGGCCCAACCGGGCCGGGCGACGCGAACCGAAACCTAACCTACTGCGGAAATTTTGGCGAGGTTTCCCTCTAACCATAGTAGTCTCCATAGCAATTCATAATCATCCTGTATTATACAATCAATCACAAAGCTCAAAAACTGAAACTAAAATATATACAAATCCTCAACAGGGTAAAAGTTATACAAAATCTCTCCAGTAGGAGGCTAACTAAGCAAAAGGGGTAGAACTGACGATTGCCACACCTCAAGCATCGCCAGATGCCGCCACGTCACCAAACACCTGCCTGGTAGGGGCGACCGAAGAAAAGCTAGCCCAGCATCTGCAAAACGCAGCCCGAGTAGGAGTGAGCACTAAGCTCAGCAGGGACACTACACTACGACACTCACAAGGGAGGGAACACAACAGTGCCACCCCCAAGTCTACCCTAGGTGTATACAAGGGTCACATAACCCTACCGGAAGTCCATGAACGCAGGCCCAAAACACTGCATACTCTCAACAGGACACTGAACACTGTTTGGTGGGCATGGACATCGCTGGGCAGGCATACCTCCTCCCAAGAGTCAAGAACAACGGACACCGGCTACACTTCAGATACAACTTGGAGTCAGACACGACCTCTAAACATCAAACAACATGTATTCAGGTCATCTAACCCTATCATCGAAAATCGACTGAATACTACAAATCGAGTCCTGGACCAAGCTACTCGCAACGATCCTAGAGCTAGATCCGGACGACCCGAAAGCCCCGGATCGGCGATCAACCCATCGCCAACGTCCTACACAGATGCAACCAATGCACAAAGCAATGCATGTTATGAGCACACGTAGGAATATACAGATAAGCATGCATCAGTATGTGATTGTATATCAAACAAGGTCTGGGCACAGCACCCTGCCGGCCCGGGGTGGTGAACATGTAAGTAAGGTCTAGGAACTACTACGGTGGTACCACCACCAACTGTCAGCAGTCCGCCTGTGAGGACCTGCCCCTCTTTTTCCCTTGGCTTGTTGTTGACCCCAAGGGCAATTTGGGAAATTGCGCCTTGGCGGTTGTTTCACACTGGGTGTGCACACACAGACCTTGTTTGGTGTTTGTGTTTGTTAGAAAGGTTAGGTGGACCCGGGATCGGAAGTTCTGGGCTTGGGCCTCAGTCTCGGCCCAGGGTTGCCGTTCTAGGCAAGGGAGATCGATCTACATGGCAATGGAGATCGATCTCTCTGTGCCAGGAGGTTGCCGTTCTGGGCAAAGGAGATCGATCTTCAGGGCATGGAGATCGATCTCTCTGTGCCTGGAAGTCGTTGCCGGTGGCTTTCGAAGGACGGCCACGGCGATGGCCGTCGCTTCCCCTGTCAGGGGAGGGAAGACTTTCCCTCCCCTCCCCCAGCTTTTCCCCGCCTTCGTCGGCTTTCCCCCGGCCTTACCCCTTCCCCTCCTCCTTCCTTTTCTTGGGCTCCTTCCTCCTTCTCCCGGGGCTCTGTTTCTTCCCCTGTTCCGGCTGAGAGCTTCCGCTCGCCGTTCTTCCTCCTCCGACCACCTTTCCTGGAGCTTGAAGGCTCGTTGGGTTCGTGGCGAGGCGAGAAAGGTCCTGGGTTAGGCCTTGGGGATCGAAGCTGTGTTGAAGAGGTAGGGTTCTCACTCAAAGCTCCGGATGTTTTGAGGGTTTTGAAATCCGGTTTTGATTTCAATGGATCTTCTTGTAGAGTTGAGGTTTTCCGGTTTTGAGGCCCTGAGGGGCTTCGTGGCACTGAGATCTACCAGCCCACCTAGTTTGGTGAGGTATGGTGGAGGGTTCCGGCGGTATCCCTCGCCGTCCGGCCACCGGTGAACCCAAATCCAGATCGATCTCATGGGATGAGATCGATCTTGGTCGGGGTGGCCCATCCCACCCGAGCGAGAGCGATCTCCCTGGGAGGGAGATCGACCTCTTGGCGGCTGGTGTCAGTACGTCGAGGGGCACATACAAGATCGATCTTCATATGGGTGGAGATCGATCTCGTTGGGGTGACCAGGACGGTGCTTCTAGCCTCGAGGAAGATCGATCTCGCTGCTATAGGAGATCGATCTCCTTCGATGCAGAGGGGGTTTTTACTTGTTTTAAGTGTTGTTTTGCCCGCGGGGCTTCGCTTGCAAGTGGTTTTGACGGTTTTGCCCTCGAGGCTTAACATGTTGCTTATCCTGCTTAGTGTTTACTGCTTTGTGGTTAACCGGGGGAGTAATGAACCCTCGGGAATGCTTAGTATAAATGGGCCATGGATTATGCCCTATATCGCTTTGTGGTGAACCGATGGAGTCGTGACCCTCGGGAGTGATAGTGTAAATGGGCCGAAGGTGTGCCTTTGTTATGTTGTTTGTTACTGCTTTTCTTATTTTCATATCATGCCCTGTTTCCTGTGCATTAGACATGCTAGGTTTTATGGGTGGGGTTGACCCGTGAACTCTGGTGATCAAAGGCTAAGTGGTGGATGCCGTTACCCGACTTGTGTCCCTGTGCTGGTGGCTAGCACGGGTAAGGGTGTCCTACAGGTACCGTCTGGCCCACCCTGTGTCAAGGACCGTCGGAGGTAGTCCAGTCCTCGAGCAGTGGCTATCGGAGAGACGTACGTTGGACAGGAAACCTTGGAAAGGGAAGCATCGATGGGATCGATGGACACCCTGGCTAGACTTAGTCCTTGGTCAGGAGTTAAGGGTCCTGTTGGCTCTGTGGCTTGGAGTACTGAGTGATGGTAGTCTTAACCTCGGTCGTTCCGCCAAGTGTGGAGGTCCCGCTTGGAGAAGGGTGTCCTACCAGTAGCGTCATGTCCACCCTGTGTCGGGGATTGTCGGAGTTGTCCACCCCTGAGCAGTGGTTGTCGGAGAGGCATACTTGGGACAGGAGTCCTTCGGGTTATTGACGGGATTTATGGGATCCTTGGCAAGCCTCAGTACTTGGCTTCAGAGCTGGTTCGTTTGGGTTTGGCCTCTTAGCGAGTGTGGTAGAGTAGGACCCTGTTGAGCTGTTGCTCATGCCTACCTGGACTGTGTTTGTTGCAGGTGTAGGTGGCCGCTCTGTCCCCGTGTTGCCCTCTCGGTCGTCCCGTGGTAGTGCGCCGGATCCTGACCATGTCTGAGGGTCAGGATGGTTTTGTTTGCGCCTTCGAGGAGACCCCGGTGGGTGCAGTAGCTTCTTTTTGGGGGACTGTTGGGCCCCTTGTAGACGTTGTTGTACTAGAACTCTGTTTAACTCTTTAATATCTGTTTTGTAATAGATGTTAATAGATGTAAATAGATGTTGTAGTAGTTCGCTTCCGCCTTGTGCTTGCAGTCAGCTGTTTCCGCCAGCTGTGCGTTAGTCTCAGTTGTTTCCGCCAGTTGAGGCTAGTAGGTGTAGGTCTCTTCCCCCCCTCGTGTCCCGGCCCGGGGTGCGCTCTGCGGGTCGGGGCGCGACACCGCCACAACACCTGCATCGGGAATCAGCCCTGCAATCAACAGCTCACAGATATCACAGATAAAGCCCTCGGCGCACGCCGGCATGCAAGGCTAAGGAAAGCTGTAGGGCTACCCGTCCGTTTATTCTAAACATCCTGGGAGTCATCACTCCCCCGGTTCACCACTGGACAGTATCGCCAGACGGAGGGCTACGGTTCCGAGGCAGAGTAGCGGTTCCAGCAGATCCAGTTCTTCGAGACGACTTCCTGCGAGAGTTCCATCACTCTCGTTTTGCGGTTCATCCCGGCGGCACCAAGATGTACCAGGACCTTCGGCGACAGTTCTGGTGGCGCGGGATGAAGAGGGCAGTGACGGAGTTCGTATCACCTGTCAGAAGGTCAAGGCAGAGCACCAGCGGACTCCGGGGTTACTTCAGCCACTTCCACTAGCTGAGTGGAAGTGGGAGCACATCACGATGGACTTCGTGACAGGACTACCGAGATCTCCTAGGGGGAATGACGCAATTTGGGTCATCGTTGATCGATTGACCAAATCGGCGCACTTCCTGCCTATGCGGGTGACAGACTCAACGGACAGGTTGGGTAGCTTGTACGTCAGAGAGGTGGTCAGACTACACGGAGTTCCAGTTTCTATCGTGTCAGACCGTGACCTCAGGTTCACCAGCAGGTTCTTGCGAGACTTTCAGGAGGCAGTTGGCACACTCCTGACTTTCAGTACGGCTTTTCATCCGCAAACAGACGGGCAGTCAGAGCGGACTATCCAGATCTTGGAGGACATGCTGAGAGCACGTGTCCTCGACGTAGGAGGCAGTTGGGAGGAGCACGTTCCCTTGGTGGAGTTCGCCTACAACAACAGTTACCAGTCCAGTCTTGGAGTAGCACCTTTCGAGGCGTTGTACGGTTAGGGGTGGACAAAAGGCCCATTAACCCGGGCCCGGCCCGGGCCCGGACCGGCCCGGAAATCCGGGTCCAAGAGGGCCTAGGGCCGGGTCCGGGTACCCAAGCCCAAAACCCGGTTGGGCCCGGCCCGGGTTTTTTGAGTTTTTTTAAATTTTTTATTATATAAGATTATAATATATAAGATTACCATTTTGCCCTACATAAACGGTCAACAACGGTTATAATTCGAGGGCAATTTTGACATCCGTTTTTTGAATTTGAATTTTGAATTTAAATCTTTTTCTTTTTTCTTTTTTTTCTTAAATGACATCTAGAATGACCTCTTTGCCCTCAAATAGAGTTAAAAAAACGGTCATTTTTAGGGATAATTTTGTCAAATATTTTCTAACATGTTTTCTGTTGTTTAAAGTGTCATATATAATGACCATTTTGCCCTTAATAAATGGTCAAAAACGGTCAAATTATTACGGCACTTTTGTCATTTTTTACTTATATCTAATTTGCCCCCGAAAAGTGGCCATAAACAGCCATATTTCAGGGATAAATGGGGAATTGCTCTTCAATGAAGACACTCTATAAAATGAGCTCACTTCCTTTCATTTGAACCCACCAGATCTCAAAATCTGAAAATCTAATAGCTCTCTCTCTCTCTCTCTCCCTCATTCAAGCTCCTAACTTCAAGTCTCTCTCTCCCTCCCTCATTCAAGCTCCTAGCTTCAACTCTCCAGCTACTCACTAGATGGATTCCTCCCCATCGAGTTTTTCAGCATGGGATCAACCCATCAACCTTGATGAGGAGTCCACGCAAGGAGGAGGGCAATGGGAAGCCGCCTACGCCGCCGCCGCCGCCGCCACTGCCACCACCGCCACCACTCCTTTGACGAAACGGGCGCGAAAATCACCTGTATGGGACATTTTCGAAAGAATAGAGAAGAAAGAAGACCCAAATGATCCAAACAAGGTCACCAGCGTCAAAGCTAGATGCTCGATCTGCAAGGCTGAGCTCACTGCTCACCATAAAGCAGGTACGAAAGATTTAATTCGGCACATTGAAGGCCATCAAAAGGCCCAAGGCGGTGGACAACAACAAGACATCCGACAAAGCTTACTATCACAGTCTTCTTCTTCAGGTTCTCTCTCTGCTTTCTCATATGATCCAAACAATGCAAGAATGCAGGTAGTTAGATATATTGTCATGAACAATGAGTCTTTTAGCACCGTCGAGAATATTTTTTTGGAGAATATGATTAGATTTGGATTTCAGCCGGCATATAAGAAGTTTTCACGGCGTATTGCACAACGAGATGTGATGAAATGTTTTAAAATCGAAATAAAAAACCTGATTTCTTACTTATCTTCTATCCCGAGCCGGTTTTCTCTTACTTCCGATATTTGGACATCTAATCAAACAATCTCTTATCTATGCATTACTATCCATTTTATAGATCAAAACTGGGTTTTACAAAAAAGAATTTTGTCTTTCGTCCCTCTTGAAGATTGTCATACATGCGAGTTAATTGCAGATACGATTTTGGCCGAACTTACTACTGCTGGGATTAATGAAATTTTTTTTTGCCTAACTTTGGACAATGCTAGTTCTAATAATGTTGCTGCAGCTCGACTCAAAGGCGATCTACCTCTTCCCGGTAATGGGGACTATTTACATTGCAAATGTATGTGCTATATATTTAATCTTATTGTCCAAACTGCATATGAGCATATCAAAGACAGTATCCAAAAGGTAAGGGATATTGCCTACAACATTAGAACTTCTGATACAAGATTTAGAAAATTTTGTTCTATATGCAAGAGGCATGGACTGAAACCTAAAAAGATTCAAATTGATGTAAAAACCAGGTGGAACTCTACCTATTTCATGCTAAATGATGCTATAGAGTATAGAATTGCCATGAATGAATATGTTGACTATGCTCTTAGTAGATCATCATCATCTTCTGTTACTTTAGGATTGATTACCGATGATAAATGGACTGTAATAGATAATTTACATGACATGTTCAAAATCTTCTATAATGCAACTATCGGCCTTTCTCCTTCATATACTCCTACTGTAACACTTGATTGTCTGCACCTTCACTATATTTTTAAATTTTTTACTAATAATGCCAGTAACTTCTATCTTAGTACCATGATCCAAAGCATGTTTATGAAATTTAATAAGTACTTTAGACCAATTCCCATGGTTCTTGGTTTCGGCATGCTGATAAGTCCTAACATGAAGGATACAGGTTTGCTAAAAAATTTTGAAGTGATGTACTCTCCAGATGATCATGAAATGATGAGCCATCATTCAAGAATTCAGCGAGCTTTTGAAACATTATTTAATGAGTACAATGCTAAGTATGGAACGAGGCCCAATCAACCAACATCTTCATCTCGCTCGAGTCCAAGAAAAGGAAAGGATCCAGTAGGGATGACGGTCATGGTTAATGACTTATTCTACTCCGGAGCTCCATTAAGATCTGTGACATCCGAGCTTCAACAATACTACAATGCTCCCGTAGTTGTTGTTGAGCCCGGCAGTGAATTAGATATTGTGGGATGGTGGAAAATACAAGGATCAGTAGCATTTCCTGTTCTATCCATTCTAGCACGAGATATATTAGCCGCTCAGATGTCTACCGTAGCTTCTGAGAGCGCGTTCAGTTTAAGTGGACGTGTGCTTGATGATTACAGAAGTAGCTTAGACCCAATGACAGTCAAAGCTTTGATATGCCTCAAGGATTGGTGGGGTGCAGAAATGAGGCTTCAAGATATGCAAGCTGAAGAAGGGATGATGGAAGAATTTGAAGATTTAGATGTAGAAGCATGACTGTATAAATGCAAATTTTCTTCTATATTTCTAAGTTTGTAATTTATGTTTTCAGAACTTAAAGTAGAGGTGCAAATGATTTTATAGGTGGGTAGGTGCCAACCTAGTTGGGATGTGCCCATCCTATTGTGATGCAATACCTCCTCTAAATATGCAATGTATTTGAAAAGCAATGTTGGGAATAAAGAAAGTTTTCTACAAATTTTCTGTATTTTTTTCTGATTTTTTCTGATTTTTTATGAATTTTTTAAGTATTTAAAATATAACATGAATAATTTAAAAAATATATAAAAACTGGGCCGGGTGCTTAGGCCCGGCCCTAAACCCGCCCCCGGCCCGGTCCAGAACCGGGCAGGGCTTAAAGAGGGCCCGGGCCGGGTGGCGGTGCTACCAACCCGGACCCGCCCGGTCCGGGCCCGTGAGGCTAAAGGGCAGGGCCGGGCATGTGGTAAAGCCCAGCCCGAGCCTGGAAACCCGGGCCGGGCCGGGCCCGGGCGGGCTTTTTGTCCACCCTTATGTACGGTAGGCCATGTCGTTCCCCAGTGTGCTGGACAGAGGTTGGAGAGGTTTCACTCACCGGTCCAGACATCGTCAGGCGGTCGTCATAGAGGTTAGTGCAGATCAGGCAGAGGCTTCTGATGGCTCAGAGCCGGCAGAAGAGTTATGCAGATCAGAGGCGACGACCGTTGGAGTTTGCAGTCGGCGACCGAGTGTTCTTGCGAGCGTCGCCGTACAGTGGTTCTGTCAGGTTTGGCAGAGGTGGCAAGTCGGCGCCGAGGTTTGTCGGGCCGTTCGAGATCTTAGAGAGGGTCGGCGAGGTAGCTTACCGCCTGGATCTTCCTCAGCACATGTCTGATGTGCATCCGACTTTCCATGTGTCGATGCTGAGGAAGTATCACCCAGACCCGTCTCATGTCATCAGAGTGGATGACATTGAGCTTGAGGCAGACGCGAGCTTTGTTGAGCAGCCAGTTCAGGTACTTGACCGGAGGGATCAGGTCTTGCGGGGCAAGACGATTCCCTTGGTCAAGGTACTGTGGAGGCACAGAGGCACCGAGGAGATCACTTGGGAGCGCGATGCGCGCATGCGGCAGGAGTTTCCATAGTTGTTCTCTTCTCGAGGTATTTCTTATCCTGTCTTTTAGTGTACCTGTTTTGTTGTTCCGAGCCCTACCCTTATCGAATCTCGGGACGAGATTTCCTTTAAGGGTAATAGGATGTGAGAACCTGCCCCTCTACTCCTGTGGCTCGTTGTAGACCACAAGGGCAATTTGGTAAATTGCGCCTTGTTGGTTTGTTTCACACCCGCGTGTGCACACACCGGCCTTGTTTGTGTAAATGCTTGTTTAGACTGGCTAGGTGGACCCGGGATCGGAAGATCCCAGCTCGGGCGCGCGAAAGCTTGCCTTTGGGCAGCTGACGACCGTTGAGCGATCGATCGCTCCTTGGGACGATCGATCGGACTCGTGAGCGAGTCGGATTGTTTTGATCCGGGGCGAGAACGATCGATCGCTCCTTGGAGCGACCGATCGGACTCGCGTTCGTGGCTTTTCTGCTTCGCGAGGACGGCCACCGCTGGCCGTCGCTCTCCTCTGTCAAAGGGGGGGAGGACTTTCCCTCCCCTCCCCTCACTTTCTTCCCTTTTCCCCGGCTTTCCCCTCCCCCTTTTTCCTCCTTTCTTCCCCTCCTCTTCCTCCTTCTCCTCTCTTTCTTCTTCCTTCCTTCTTTCTCTCCCGAAGCTCTGTTTTTCCCCTGTTCCGGCAGCCATCCTTCCTCACCTCCGTTCTCCCTCCTCCGGCCATCTTTTTCGGCGTTCTAAGGCTCGTTGGATTCGTGACAACGAGAGGAAGATCTCTGAAGTGGTTTGGAAGCTTGTTGGTGATCAAATCGCGGGGAATGAGCCGAGGAAAGCGCAGCTAGGTAGGGTTTTACCTACTGTGTTCTTTTCGGGTTTTCTTGAGATCTAGCCGTTGGATCTTGTTGATCCTTATTTTGTTGAATTCCTTATGCCTGTTAGAATTACTGATTTAAGTTTCATGTTAATTAGTTGAGATTTGAGTAGGTTTTATGCATGATTAGTCTCGGATTTCTGGTTTTCTGCTGTTCTTGAAGAACAGCCGGCTTGCGGCGAGTTTTCCGGCCGGCGTGTACATGATCTTGGTTTTTCATAAACATAAGAGCTGTAGAACTATTCGTTAGTTTTCCATTCCATCTTTTTTCATATTTTTCAAATGTTTCTACGATTTCTTATGAATTGTTTGCTGAAGGACTGCGTTGCAGAAATTAATGGGTAAGCTAGTTTGATTAACGATTTCTGATTAGCGTTTTCCCGTTAATCCAACCGTTGGATGATGATGAATTTTGGATATAATGATCCTGGTCTATTCACCTACTGGTGGCTAAGTTGGATCTTGAATCCGACGTCGTTTGGATATCCGATCGATGGGATCAATTAGCCCCTAAGTAGAGGCTTTGGGTGTTTTTGAATATAATATTATATTTCGGAATATAATATTATATTGTGTTTTGTTCATCATCGTTTTCGGGGTTGCTTCCTGTTGCAGGTGTCCGCGGTTGACGGTCGTGGTACCGTCGTAATGCCGGGACCCGCTGCGGATCAGCTGGTAGCGGTTGGTGGTACCGCTGCAGCGATCCAATAGACTTATATGATGCTTGACATACTGTTGCATGCTTTACTTCTTATCTGTGTATGTCATAGCATGCATTGTTGTTGTGTGCATTAGTTGCATTGGTTAGGGTGTGGGTGATCTTTGGGTCGCCGTCCCGAGGCTGGAAGCTCGGACTTAGCCCTAGGACCGGGGTTGGGTTGTTTGGACCCGGTTTGAATTGTGGTGCCCAGTCGATTCGATGATAGGCTTAGATGACTGGTGCACTTGTTGCTTGATGATGTAGAGGTCGTGTCGGCCTCGAGTCGGATCTGAGGTGTAGCCGGTGTCCGGTTTTTCTTAAAACTCTTGAGTAGAGGAGTTACCTACTCATTGGTGTCTTTTCCCACCAAACAGTGTTCAATGTCCTGTTGAGAGTTAGCAGTGTCGTCTCCTGCTACTGAGTGTGACCTGACATGTGACCAGCCCGGCTGGAAGACCATGATCGTGGGCCTCAGGGACACGCGGTGGGGTTATGGGACCCCTGTATACACCCAGGTCCTACTTGAGGGCGACACTGTTGCGTTGCCCTCTTCCTTCTGTGTGTCGTAGTGTAGATCCCTACTGAGCTTAGTGCTCACTCCTACCCGGCCTGCGTTTTGCAGGTGCAGGCGTCAGTTCTTCCTCTGTGGCCCCCTACCGGGCAGTTGGACGGCGGTGCGGCGGCGCTTGGTGGCTTTTGAGAGGTGGCGATATTTACTACTTTTACCCTTATGTTAGTTAGTCTCCTACGGGAGTGATGTTGTATTTTGAATCTTCCCCTCTTCGACATTTTGTATATTAACACTTGAGTTTTAAATCTGTGGTTCGATGTTGTTAATTGTTGTTTTAACTGATGGTGTTTTGGTGAATTGCTAGGGAGACCAATAGGTTAGAGGGAACCCTCGTCGTTCTTTTTCCGCGTTTGTAGGTTCCGGTTCGCGTCGCCCGGCCCGGTTGGGCTTTCGCAGGTCGGGGCGTGACACTCACAATACTACTCCTAATGACCTTGGCACAACCTATCTTCGCGTAGCATAACTTATCTCAAAGGCAAACCAATAATTTCATGAAAACCATATCCTAAATCTCTACAATCAATCACAGAAATCATGTAGGACTGAAAGTACGTGAAGGGAACTCTGTTCCTTCAACTCTATTAACAATAAAACCGTATTTATGAGATCATGCATTGAGAAGTTTACAAGAATCAAACTAAAGAAAAACCAAAACTACACTAGGGTTTCATGAATAATATTAAGTACAATAATTAGCAACTCATCTTTTGGATGAAAGCCATCGTGTTGGAATAAGAAGCTGTCATCATCCACATCCTCTCCGTCTTCTTTTTCCTTCTCCAAAGATTGTCAAAAAGATGAGAAATTCGGTTGGAATAACCCCTTTATATAATAGAAACCCTTAATCCCGAAATTAGGAGTTATAGTTGAACTTAAATTTTAATTTCCCTAAATTCCGGGTTGATGACGTCATCGGAGTGATCCATCGGACTCAAATCCGATCCATCGCTCTAGTCGGTCTAACTGGGTCTTCACTGCCACGTCATTAATTCATTTCAGTTTTTATCAAATTTCAAGATTCATGGATCCAGCTTTGCTTCAAACCTGGCGCCAATTTATAAAGAATCTCACAAAGTCTTCAACATGAAAGTTGTAGCTCTTGAAGTCTTCTTTCATCTTCCAGAATTTCAGAATATTTGGAATTGTGTAGAAGTTCTGATGATTTATGTCCAAACAGTCGATGAAGCAATCTTTTTGCAAAATTTAGTGATTTTTGACCGAATTTATTGTATTTCTTCTCAAATCCTACTTAAACCTGAAATCAAACAATAGGATATCTAATACACATACTCTAGGCCTAATAAAGATAATTTAAGGGGTTTAATTAGGAATAATTAATGACTTATCACTACGCCAACTAGAGACCCTCTGCCGCATGTTCTTATGGAAGGATGCTGGCTCCTTATCTAGAGTGAAGTGGCAAGTGGTATGCAGACCAATTGGATGGGGAGGGTTGGGCATTAGAGATATGATTCCATGCCAGCGTTCTCTGCACAGGAGAAGGGCTGCTAGCTTGATGGAAGACAGGGTGTCCAGCTAGATTGCGATGACGCAGGACAAATACAACTGGTCTGGCCCATTGCTGCCTAGTAGATGCAAGCCCTCCGCTCTCCCTTCTGGAAGGCAATTTGTAGGGCAGCAAGGGAAGTCTGAGAGGGATTATTTTTCATGTCGGCGACCAATAGCATGTTGGACCCATTGGATGACTGGTGGTGCAACAAGGGGCCTCTATCCAAGCAGGTGTCATTGGTTCGGGTGGGTGGCGCCCTGGAATCTTCAAAGTTGGGTTGGTTAATGGATAACAACGAATGGTGTAGGATGAAGGTGATTGAACACTTTCATCCAACCATGGTGCAACAGGTTCTTGATGTTAAAATTGATCCCAGGCTGCTGGTCGACAAGGCTAGATGGATGTTTAGTAGCTCTGGGAGCCAAACTCTAGCTCCCTATACTCCTGGGCGTTGACGAAGGAGTGTAGTGTTACATCGAGCATTCCGAGGGAGGTTTGGGTGAACTGCTGGAATGCACTAGTTGGGCCACAAGTTAAGCATTTTATATGGAAGGTCCTACATTGGAAGGTTACTGCTCGAGACTCTTTGTGGTAGGTTGGCCTTATACAGGACAAAGCATGCCCGCGTGGATGTGGAGATGAGGAGTTTCTTCAACATATTTTTGGTGATTGCACGTTTGCTCGACGGGTTTGGGAGCTTCTGCTGCCAAGGAGTGGCGGGTTGGTTCTTGAGGATCTCATGGCTCTATTGGTAGCCTCCTCTTCCGCCAATGTCTCTAAAAGGTGGATGAAAGCACTTGTTGGTTATGGAATATGGCTTCTTTGGGAAGAGAGGAATGAACTCATCTGGAGGAATAGCACCTGCACACCGAAAGCCTTGGCTTGTCAGACCCGCAAGATGGCAGGGGAATTCTGGCATACCAAGGGGTGGGGTGGTGGGAGTCATGCACGAAGGCCTACTCAAGCACTGGTTATTGATAGAAACAAAGGCTATGTCTTGCAAACGGATGGAGCTTGGTGTTTTGGGTCTTCTACTGTTGGGATTGGCGTGGCTTGCTGGGAGAACAAGGGGATTGTATCGAGCCAGGTCTTATCTGAGAGCGTGATGGCCAGTAGTAGTGATGAGGCGGAGTTGTTGGTGGTCCTCCGAGCACTAAAGGAGGTAGTAGCACGAGGGATTCACGATGTCATTATTGAGTCCGACTCGAGGAACACAATGAACTCCATCAATGGTACAGAGGTGTGGGTGACTGGTATAGAATCCATCCTTAGGAGTATATGGAGTCTAGCTGCTCTCCTAAGTGGAGTTCTTTTCATGTATGTACTGCATGAGGCAAAACGCGATGGCGGATGATCTAGCACGACGGGCTAGGCATGAGGCAGCTGGCACTGTTTCAGTGACCACGCCGCCTTGACGTAACCTGAAGTAGAGACCTGTATCACTCAGCCTCTTGGCTCAACTCAGCAAAAAAAAAATTCTTTAAATCATAAAACCTTGTTCTTGATTAGTATTAGAAGCGGAATTAGTTAGGTTGAACTTTGAAGTGTAGCAGTGGTTATACACTCTGGATTCTTTGGAAAGAGAATTCTATGTAAGCACAAAGGAGGTTTTCTTTGTTTTTTTTTTGACAAGTTGAGCCAAAGGCTAGGAACACAAAAGAGGTTAAAGTGTCCAACAAAGGATAGGGCGATTCTAAATACACAAGACATTTTGCTAGGCACACCCTATTTCTGAGTACACCCCACCAACTTTTGAAAATACTGTGTTTTTACTACGTACATGATCGCTTACAAACGTTGTCGTTAAAATATTGCAAACTCAATCAAATATTAAATTTATAATCCTTATTCAATCACTACACTACTAGGTAGAAATAGCGGTGAAGTCGGGAATCGATCCACAGGGAAAACGTTGGAAACTGAAATCAATTCTCAAAACCCTAAAACTAAGGAAAAGAATCAAAGATAGAATATATTAAACTAATGAAGAAAATAAATAAAAGAGATAAAATATTGATCAATTTGAATCAATGGAGTAGTTACTTAGAAATTACTCAATCCACCCTAGTTTTGTCTTTAATCTTCTCTAGTTATCCTCTTGTTCTCTTCTCTCAACATTATGGATCATATGGCTACAAGCTCACATGAATCCCTAAAATAAGGTTTATGTTTTCAACGGCATAATCTATCTTTGTTTAGCATAAATCATCTTTGGTCCTACGATTACATTAAATTATTCTACTCCTAATGACCTTAGCATGACTTATCTTCACGTAGCATAGACTATCTCAAAGGTAAACCAAAAATCACATGAAAACCATCCTATGAATCTCTACAATCAATCACAGAAATCATGTAGGACTGAAAATACGTCAAGGAACTCTGTTCCTTCAACTCTATTAACAATAAAAAGCAAATTCATAGGATCATGTCTTGAGAAGAATACAAGATTCAAACCAAAGAAGATAGAAAACTATGCTAGGGTTTCATGAATAATCCTAAGTACAATAACTAGCAACTCATCTTTTGGATGAAAGCCATCGGGTTGGAATAAGAAGCTGTCACCATCCACATCCTCTCCTTCTTCTTCCTCCTCCTCCAAAGATTGACAAAAAGATGAGAAGTTTTGCTGGAATAACCCCTTTTTATAATAATAACCCTTAATCCCGGAATTAGGGTTATGGCTAAGTTGAGTTGGACCTCTAGTACAACTCAGAATTCCTGGTTCAACCCTGACAGCTTCTTCCAATCGCGACTGGGCTCAACCGATTCGGAATTTGAGAATGAGTCCAACACAAAAGATGTAGATTTGGAAGTTGTATATCCTCTCCCGAAGAGTTTGCAATATTTGGACTTATCTAGAATATTTGGCGAATACTCTCCCGGGCGTCGACGGACCAGTCTTCCAACAACTAAATATCTGCATCTTCTTCAAAACTGCTATCACTCCATCAGGAATCTCTGAAAGTGTCCAACATGAATGTTGTACGTCTTGATGTCTTCTAGATGGCACCCAAATTTCAGAATATTTGGATTTAAGGAGAATATCTGGTGAATATTGTGCTAACAGTCGATAGAGCAGTGTATTTCAGCATATTAACCGAATTGATCGCATTTCTTCTCAAAGCATGATTAAATTTGAAATCATCTAACAAACTATCAAATACAAATACTCTAGGCCTAACAAAGGTAAATTAAGGGGTTTAATCATGAACATTTAGTGACTTATCACACCCCCCAACTTACACTTTGCTAGTCCTCGAGCAAAGAAAATATAAAAAGAAAGCAATAAATCTAACTAGCCACTTTCGTAGGTCTCACGATTGCACTTAGCATGTGCAACAAGCCTTTAAACCCCTGGGTTACCCCAGTGGAAGAGTTATAGTCTCCTGAGGGTTTTCAGGGATGACACCCACAAACATCAATACATTCCCTTGAATATATCATTAGAAATCATTCACAATATTCATCAACTCTAATGCATGAAATAGAAATAATATCCATAAATATACCCTTCAACTCATAGTCACATAAAAACATAGTAAATCAAAACATGTCATAACATATTTCCAATACTTTAACATATTTAATCATGACTAAAAATAACTTTAACACTCTTGTGTGTGAATGGGGTTCCACATGTTTCAGAGCATCAATTATATCTAGACACTTCAACTATTCAAGATCACAATCCTATCCAAGCACATATCTTCCACTTATCACATAGCAATATCTGTTTTTATTTATTTTTTTCATCATTTTTTCTCAACTATCAGACATTTTGCCTTTTTACGCGAGCACTCTCCGCTTCGTGAGGCACAGAGACCCGGTTACTTAGCAAAACACTTAATAGTTTTTTAGGCACAGCTTTATCAAGCTCCAGAACTTTTTTCTTAGGAAATTCAACCGTTTTACGCGAACACCACGCTGGCTAGGCACACTGCCCGGTTACTAAGTTGAAGATCCTCTTTTTTTTTCGCATACTCAGATAATTGCATGTGTTCATGTATTTTCTGTGTCATGATATAAAATTGTAAATCTATCTCAGTATCATGCTCAGAATCTAATATCAATCCCTTAACATGTGGAAGTGAACATGTGCATTAGGATATGTCAAGCTATCCTTAGATCATGGTAAAAGTGTTAAAGTATAGAAATAAGATCATGCATAGCAAAATTTACTATCCCTTATATGACATACAAGTTTCAGAATAATTCATAAGATAAATTTCTAAAACATGCATATTTGTCAAATCATATCATAATTTCATTATTTTGACATAATTCAAGGGATGTATAATATTTGGTTACCAGAAAAATATATGAGCATGAAATTTATGAATGCTACCCCCAACTTAAATGTAATTGTCCCCAATTACACTAAGTCATAAAAATAAAGCAAAGAATAAAGGATAGAGATAACCAGTATGAAGGTCGCAAAAATAAGTTTCTCTCTCTTCCAGTTTAAGTTTAAGCACCACTATCATTGAATAAATACTTCCTTCCCCACCATAACCTGTCACAGGAATATATACCTTTCCAAAAAGATCAAATATAACAATAAAATTCTTAAAAGGTATTATAATCGTAGAAAATTTTGGCAGAGTCTCCTTTGTATTTTCGTGATATATTAATCTGTACAAGCATTCGCCACACAAAAATATAACTTGTACACATAAATAGTAAAGGAGATAATACATCACAAATAATCTTCTAAACATCACAGATAAGGAAATAAAGAACCAAAATATCCAAGCAGAGCAACCATCAGTTATCATCCGCAAAACTATACATCTCACCCACGGTTGCGCACCCGCGGCGACATTGGAGTTCGAGATCGGCGGAAATAAAGAGAAACGATCACACAGGAGATTGCTCTAGGTTGTCTAGCAGCTCAAAGAATGCTCAACATGGTCCAGATCGAAGATCTGTACGCTCGGATTGAAAATAGGAACTTTGGAGTACGTGGATCACATCCTGGAAGAATGGACGGCTGAAAGCTCGCCGGCGATGGGTCAACGGTGAAACGGCTTCGCCGGAGGACGGGAAGGGTGGGGATGGAGTCCTGGAAGCCCAAGGATATCTCCAAGGTGGTCTGATCGAAGAATGGGGACCTATACGCGACAGATCAGAGGTGATCGCCGCGGAGGAGGTGATGACCGGAGATTGATTCCGGCGATCTAGACATCAATCGAGGTTGGCAAGGATCTAGGAAGGATCATGGAGGGCCAACTAACTATCCTATGGCGGCTGATTGAAGAATTGGGCTCCCAGACGCTGGATTGAAGGTCGCCGGCGGGGTGAAGATCGCGGTGGCTAGACGCCGGAGATAGAGGCGGCAATGTTGAGTTTTGATGGTGGTGGAAGGTTCGTGATGACCGGAGGAAGCTTTTGGAGGTGTTTGGGAGCGGTGAACGGCCGTGGGTGATGGTGAAGACGACGGCCGAGGGGCTCGTCGGCGTCGGAGGAGGAGGTTTCGAGGGAAGAGGAGGACGGAGTTAAATAGGTGGAAAGTTGGCGGATGTTATGGTAATGGTTTGGAGGGACGGGGATGGCCGGAGTTGGTCGGACGACGGCGGCGGCGGCCGTCGGCTCGGGGACGAGCAGGAGGTCGGGGACGATGAACAGTAGGGGAGGAGAGAGAAAAGTCCAAAGAAAATTGGCGAAAATTTGAAAAAAGAACCAAAACATTGTGGAAAAATTCTATAAAAAAAAATCAGGGAAAACTCCTAAAAATTAAATAAAATTCAAAAAACTAATAAAAACTGGGTTGCCTCCCAGGAAGCGCGTAATTTGACGTCTTTCGCTAGACGCTCCCAAAACAAGATTTAGGAGGCCGATGGTTCCATGTGAAGAAATACATGGCCTGAATCATAGTGAAGGTATGCAGGCATGCTTCATCAAAGAAAATAGAAATGTCCATAGCAAACAAAGTGTGCACAGGTAGAGAAGATTTGATGCGATTTTTGATGAAGGGACGATAGAAATTGGCATGGCCTTCACTCATGTTAGGTTTCTCCTCCTCATAATGTTCAACTAATGGAGATGATATTAAAGGTAGAATCTCAAATTGAGACTCTAGACAAGGAATACTGCTAACACTCTCATCCTCATTAGGTTTATCACTAATAGGCACCTCATCATCATTCACCTTATCATATAGCAGTTCAACTTGAGGTTCCCGACATGGGGTCTCACTCATATCCTCATCCTCATTATGATCATTGTAATTAGAAATATTATCATTATTCAACTCATCATGAACAATCGGTAATTTAGCATAATAACCCTCATCATCACTATCATCAAAAAAACTTGCTTCATGAGAATGACCGAAATACATATAAGGCCCAGAATATATGACCGGATAACATTCATCAACATCATCAACATCATCAACTATATTATCAAAAGTTGGCAACACAGTACTTTCAGCAGCCGACAAAACATTATCAATAGCATCATGAACTGGCAAAACATCACGAGCATTATAACATGCATCATTGTCATTAGAAAGATAAACTTCACCGACATTGTCATCACAAATCGCAAGAACAGAATTATTTGCATAATCCTCATTCTCATAATATAAATCAACCATGTGGGCTAGTTGTTCCATTTGTGTTTCTATTTTCTTAATTGATTGATCATTAGAGTTAACATAATTTCTTATCAATAATTGCTCGTTCCTTATCAACGTCATTTCATTCCGAAGCTCAGTTTTCATATCAACAATTGCACTCATGAGTTTGTCCAAAGCCGGGTTAGAGGATGGTTGTGGAGGACATTGTTGATCAAAATAAGGTGCTGAATTATGGTCCGATGTTTCTATGTTCCATAGTTGAATGTTAGGAGGTTGGTAACCTTGAAATTGCCAACTAGGGTACGTATGATCTCTAAAATTCGGATTATAAGGATATGAATGTGAATTATATGTCGGATTTGAGAAACCATATGTGTCATTATTGTAACCAGGTGTACATGTCGAGGGCGTGTAATAATCCCACGATGTATCACCCGGCGGCATATAATATTCGACCATGTATGCAAGATCACATAAATAAGGACCACACTAAAGATAAGAAATACAAACAGTGGGCTGGTCCAAGAGGCGACTGTCGCTGATACGTGCTTTTGTGCGCCTAGCAGAAGTGTCTCAAACAGCTAGATAAAATAACTCAGAGTTTAGAAAAAAACCTTACTTGACTACACAGTCCCGATCGGTCGCTCCCGTGTCCGACCGATCGCTCTTGGCGATGGGTTGCAAGTCCAACTCCGAGAAAATCAAACTTAGTAGCTGTAAAAATCAAAAAAATTGTCAGAAAATCCTAAAAATTGTAAAATAAAGAAAGGGGGAAATAAGAAAGATAAAAAAAAAACGAATTAAGCAAAGAAAAAGAGTCAAGAGAAAATCAATCAATTAACCGTCGAATTCCCCGGCAACGGCGCCAAAAATTGATCGCTTACAAACGTTGTCGTTAAAACATTGCAAACTCAATCAAATATTAAATTTATAATCCTTATTCAATCACTACACTACTAGGTAGAAATAGCGGTGAAGTCGGGAATCGATCCACAGGGAAAACGTTAGAAACTGAAATCAATTCTCAAAACCCTAAAACTAAGGAAAAAAATCAAAGATAGAATATATTAAACTAATGAAGAAAATAAATAAAAGAGATAAAATATTGATCAATTTGAATCAATGGAGTAGTTACTTAGGAATTACTCAATCCACCCTAGTTTTGTCTTCAATCTTCTCTAGTTATCCTCTTGTTCTCTTCTCTCAACATTATGGATCATATGGCTACAAGCTCACATGAATCCCTAAAATAAGGTTTATGTTTCCAACGGCATAATCTATCTTTGTTTAGCATAAATCATCTTTGGTCCTACGGTTACATTAAATTATTCTACTCCTAATGACCTTAGCATGACTTATCTTCACGTAGCATAGACTATCTCAAAGGTAAACCAAAAATCACATGAAAACCATCATATGAATCTCTACAATCAATCACAGAAATCATGTAGGACTGAAAATACGTCAAGGAACTCTGTTCCCTCAACTCTATTAACAATAAAAAGCAAATTCATAGGATCATGTCTTGAGAAGAATACAAGATTCAAACCAAAGAAGATAGAAAACTATGCTAGGGTTTCATGAATAATCCTAAGTACAATAACTAACAACTCATCTTTTGGATGAAAGCCATCGGGTTGGAATAGGAAGCTGTCACCATCCACATCCTCTCCTTCTTCTTCTTCCTCCTCCAAAGATTGACAACAAGATGAGAAGTTTTGCTGGAATAACACCTTTTTATAATAATAACCCTTAATCCCGGAATTAGGGTTATGGCTAAGTTGAGTTGGACCTCTAGTACAACTCGGAATTCCTGGTTCAACCCTGACAGCTTCTTCCAATCGCGACTGGGCTCAACCGATTCGGAATTTGAGAATGAGTCCAACATAAAAGATGTAGATTTGGAAGTCTTCTATCCTCTTCCGAAGAGTTTGCAATATTTGGACTTATCTAGAATATTTGGCGAATATCTCCCGGGCGTCGACGGACCAGTCTTCCAACAGCTAAATATCTGCATCTTCTTCAAAACTGCTATCACTTCATCAGGAATCTCTGAAAGTGTCCAACATGAATGTTGTACGTCTTGATGTCTTCTAGATGGCACCCAAATTTCAGAATATTTGGATTTAAGGATAATATCTGGTGAATATTGTGCTAACAGTCGACAGAGCAGTGTATTTCAGCATATTAACCGAATTGATCGCATTTCTTCTCAAAGCATGATTAAATCTGAAATCATCTAACAAACTATCAAATACAAATAGTCTAGGCCTAACAAAGGTAAATTAAGGGGTTTAATCATGAACATTTAGTGACTTATCAGTACACCATCGCGTTTTTCATAATATTCCTCATCTGCCCTGAGCCCTAGCGTTCTACCAGCGACCAACGACCTAAGGGCGTTCAAAACAACCATCCAGAAAGTAGGTACCTTCAGGACTAGCTTCAGTGGAGGGTACCTTCAGGACCTTCAGAACCGTGGAAGATAGAAAAAGAAGATGACCGATTCGTGTGGCCATGCTCGACGGATTAAATTCGATAGAGTTAGTTTTAGTTTTGTTCCGTTTATATGTAGCGTCCATATCCCATTTGTTCGGTTGTATATGGCTGAACAATTATTCCATATTCAGTGAAAGGTGACTGAACATTTGTTCCATATTCGGTTGAATGTGACAGAACAATTATTCCATATTCCGTGAAGAGTGTCTGAACAATTATATCATACTCAGTTACATGTAACTGAATAATTATCTCATGTTCTGTCAAGAGTGACTGAACATTTATACATGTTCGGCTACCATATTCCGAATGGGCTATTAAAAATAACTTGAAAAAAATGTAAAATATGGCTAATGGGTCGGATCTAGCGGATTCAAACAAAACCCATCGCTCTACCCCGATGCCCTAATCTCTCTCTCTCTCTCTCTCTCCTTGGATTATCTTTGCCCTCTCTTGATCTGCTTCCCTCCCGGCGGCCGTTTTCATCCTCCGGTCATCTCCCAGCTTCTCTGGTTCGGTGGCCCGCGCCCGCACATCTCCCTCTCTCCCAGTCATCCTCTCCGCAAGATCTCCATACGACTTCTCTAGTTTCGGTGGTTTGCGCTCGTACAACTCCCCCTCTCCTGGTCCTTTTCTCTGTACGACTAATTCTCCCTTTCATCCTCGTCGTTCCTCTCTCCCCTCTACCAGTTCTCTCACCCATTTGACGCCCTCTCTCGGAGCTCAACCCCACTCCCCGTCATCATTCCTCTCTGGTGGCAGTGGACTTGGTTCCTATCCCCACTCCCCGTCGTCATCAAGAGAACTCCAGTGGCAGTGGACTTGCTAGTGATAAACGCCAACCATTTGAAGGTGTTGTTGATCTTAACAATCTCAGCTATTCTCACTTCACCTTTGCTGAATTATTATCAAATATATGTATACTTTGCTTCTTATTTCTTCACTGGTATTTTTGGTATTGTTGTTCTTAACAGATTGTGTGGACAAAATGGTACGTCCGAAAGTTGCAAAAGATATTATCTTTGGCTCAACATCATCCCGTCCGACTCTTCGTGATCTCAAGAAGGCACCTCCTCTGATGTCCCATGTTCCTTCGACGACATCCACACCTCCAACAACACCTCTGAATGCATCCCGTCATGGACTTCCGACTACATCCCATCATGATCCTCAGGATAGTCATCAAAGAAAGATAGTCTCCTTGTGAGCTCAGTGACAGTCTCAGCACTGACTTTATACATTTTCTCATATTTGATAGATTTTGTGAATAACTCACCGAGGAGGTCACTGTGCACTTGGGCCCAACTATCTTGGCCCAAATCCATGAGTGCATCAATTGCCCGGAAACCACAATTACCACCAGCCTTCACATCAATAATTTTTTCAATATAGGGACTCAGCTCATTTGGAAACTGGTCTATGTACCGATCATAAGTGACAATATATGTTAGTCCTAATAGTGTTTTTGGTGATGTTTTGATGATGCCAATATGTTCCTAAATGTTAAAATATATATGTGATAAAATATATGTTGAAAACATGCTTTAACTTTCATATTTGAGAGATGTTATTATCCACAGATGATGCGACGGTCGACAGTGGGATCGACCACGAGCTATGAAGAGATCGACCGTGGAAAGCGGCGGTCAATGGAAGGATTGACCGCGGAGGATAAAAATAGCGACGGTCGATGTGACGGTTGATGCGACAGTCGACCGCCAATCAGAAAACTAGCCGTTAAAGAGCCGTTGCAGAAAAAAGCAAAGTGGTCGTTGAGAGCTGCCTTTTGAGGTCTTAAAGCTCAAGTATACTAGTCTTCTAGCATTTTATCTTGGTTTTCAACTATTGTATTTTCGCAAAAGAGTCTAATTCACCCCCCCTGGACCTTCAATTGGTATCAGAGCCTCATCTCTAAATTCGAGGTTTAACGACCCTAGAGGATTCTAGGTATAGATGGAAAACCAACAAGGACAATCTACCAATAGGCCTCCCTACTTTGATGGAGAAAATTACAATTATTGGAAGACTAGGATAGAAATTTTTTATCCAATCCTAAGACTATGAAGCTTGGCTTACTATTGAGGATGGACCATTTATTCCTAGTAAAATGCATGAAGGAAAGGATGTACCCAAGCTTAAAAGTGAGTACCCAAGCTTAAAATGCATGAAGGAAAGGATGTACCCAAGCTTAAGGAAATTGGAAATCAATGCTAAAGCCAAATGCTTTCTTATTTATGCATTGAGTCCCAATGAATTTAGTAGAATTTCAAGTTGTAAATCAGCCAAGGAAATATGGGAGAAGCTTGAAATTACATATGAGGGAACCAACCGAATTAAGAAGACTAGGATAAGTATGCTTGTTCATGACTATGAATTGTTTAGTATGAAGGAAAATGAGCCCATTAGTGAAATGTTTACACGCTTTAATAATATTTTGAATGTGCTTCAATCTATTGGCAAATCTTATGCTAATGATGAAATTGTAAGAAAGATACTTAGATGTTTACCTAAAGCATGTGATCCCAAGGTGACGGCGATTGAAGAAGCCAAAGACCTTTCCAAGTTATCACTTGATGAGCTCATGGGTTCACTCATGACCTATGAGATGACCTTGAAGAAGAGCAACAATAGAGAGAAAAAAAGAAAAATCGGTTGCATTCAAGTCGACATACCAAGATTCATCAAGTTCAAGTGATGAAGAATCGGATTCGAGCGATGAGGAATTGGTATCAATTACAAGAAAAATCAAAAGGATACTCAATTGCCAAGGAGGAAAGAAAAATTTCAAGAAGAAAACCTCCGAAGGTGAAAAATCAAACTCTACTTCATCTAATTCAAATGACATTATATGTTATGAGTGTAGAAAGCCTGGACACTACAAGTCCGATTGCCCTCGACTCAAGAAGCCAACAAAGAAGAATTTCAAGAAAAAGAAAGATATGGTGGCAACTTGGAGTGAAAGCGATAAGGATTCTTCCTCCGATGAAAAAGAGCAAGAAAAGACAAATATTTGTCTAATGGCCATCGGGGACGAGGAAGAAGATCATGAGGTAAATGATGAGCTAGCATTTGATGAACTTTTTGAAGCTTATCATTCCTTAGCTAAAGATTTCAAGTTTCTTAAAAAGAAATATTATGATTCATGTAAGGACTTGAAGAAGCTAGAACAAGAAAAACTAGATGTCATGCATAGGATTGACTTATTGGAAAATGAAAACAAATGTATGATGAGTAAGACATCTAGTGATGATCACACCTCACTTAGAAAAGAACTTGAAAATTGTAAATGTGAGCATGACATTTTACAAAATAACTCAAATAACTTACAAAAGGAAATCATCATTTTGAGAGAATCAAAAAGGGATTTCACCCTTGAAAATAATGATTTGAAAATTACTCTTTCTAAGTTTATGAAGAGTGAGATTATACTTAATGAGATCTTTGATAGCCAACGTAGCTCATTGAACAAAAATGGAATTGGCTATAACCCTAGGAAGATGAATAATTTTAAAAAGACAAGCTTTGTTAAAGCATCATCTCATCCTCCTAGATTTGCAAATGCACCTACTTGTCACTATTGTTGTAAAATAGGACATATTGCTTCTAATTGCTATTTAATGAAGAATGCAAGTGCTAACACGTTTTGGATTCCAAAGCATTCATCTTATATGCACATTTCAAGAACTAACGATAGTGGACCCAAAAAGATTTGGATACCAAAAATCAAGACATGATTTGTGTTAGGGATGCTTGAGATCCATTTGTCAAGACAATTCAAAAGAAAAAGGTGATATCTTGTTGGTGGATGCTCAAGGCATATGGTGAGGACAAGAAAATGTTTCCAAGAAAAGGAGGTAAGCTAAATAGTCATTAAATGATCCCTCCAATGGTATGAAGTCTTGTTCCTCCATTTTTATTTGGTATTTCAAAATAGTTATAGTGAACTTTATTCTATGATTTATTTTCCTTGTGAAGTCTTTTGATTTAAAAATGAATCATTGAAAAGAATTAATCTTGGTTAAAATCTTGTATCTTGATTGATTTTAAAAGAGGTAATATGGTCATATTTTACATTATAATGCTTACTGATTTGAAATGAATTTTAATCATCTTTCATGAGAAATTGTGACTTGTATGCACCATTTGCTTCAATTCCTCAAATGGTTTCATGCAATAGAAAAGTGGTATGTGAGTTCTTAAATACTCATCTCCACACACATACCCTCATGTGCCATATTTTTGATTAAATACATGAATTTCATGTTTAATGACTTGTTTTAGCTCATAATATTCAATTACATGTGTATGCAAAATTTCATGAAATTCTTGATTCAAAAATAATTTTAAATTAAATTTTAAAATTCATTTTCTGGAAGTGACGGTCGACCGTGAGTTCACTTGGATCGACCGTGACTACGCAATATTTCATGAAATGCTTAAATCATACTCGACAGTCGACCGTGAACCTTTAAAGGTCGACCGCTACTGGTTGTGCCATATTCTTTTTAATTTTTCATCGCATCTCACTTTAAAAATAATTTTTCAATGATTTGACTTTGGGGGAGATAAAGGAACTTATGTTTGGGGAGTACCTTACTTGAATGAGTTTAAAATTTTCTTTTAATATATCCCCTACTTTTTTTTTGGTATCATGAACATTTTAATCAATTTGATATCAAGCCTCTTTTAGTGATCAATTTTTTTCTCTTGCCCCATCCCCACTTTTTGATGGTGTCATAGAGGGAGAAAAAGTTGTGATGTGATCTATTGCTACCAATCATGATATTAGCAACCATACTAAAAGATAAATTATCTTCTCATAATATCATGGATAGAACTTTTCAATATCATATGATTGGTGTGCATCCTTAGTATTCATCTTAAAACACCTTTTATCAAAGAGATGGATGCATAGATTTAGAGGGAGCAGTAGATATTTTATCATCACATATAAATAAATTGTCATCATAAAAAAGGGGAGATTGTTAGCCCTAATAGTGTTTTTGATGATGCTTTGATGATGTCAATATGTTCCTAAATGTTAAAATATATATGTGATAAAATATATGTTGAAAACATACTTTAACTTTCATATTTGAGAGATGTTATTGTTCACGGACGATGCGGCGGTCGATCGTGGGATCGACTGCGGGTTATGAAGAGATCGATCGTGGAAAGTGGCGGTCGATGGAAGGATCAACCGCGGAGGATAAAAGTAGCGATAGTCGATGAATCGATCGACCGTGGGCTATGTGACTCGGTTGAGGAGAAGCGATGGTCGAACGAGGCATCGACCCTAGGAAGTGTTTTTCCTCACAGAGTCTCACGAACGATGTGATGGTCGACCATGAGGCTTGAAGGTCGATGCGTGGATCGACCGCGGCTCAACAAGATGGCGACGAACGATGTGGCGGACGATGCAACAGTCGACCGCCAGTCAGAAAACTAGCCGTTAAAGAGCCGTTGCAGAAAACCAAAGTGGCCGTTGGGAGCTGCGTTTTGAGGTCTTAAAGCTCAAGTATATATGGGAAGACCCAGGAAACTTGGTGGAAGACTAAGGGAGATATTAGTTTACATTGTAACAAGTTTTAGTCTTTTTTTGAGAGCTTAAATCTTTATAAACCTACTTCAAGTTGTGAAGTAGACTTTGTGAGGAATCTCCAAGAGTTGCTTGGAGTGATTTGTAAGGTTCTCAAGCACCCGAAAACTTGAGGGGGAGCTCCAACAGTTGTTGGAGGATTTGTAACATTGCCAAGCACCCAGAAGCTTGGTGGGAAAACTTGTAAGGGAGAACTACAAGTAGTGGAACCTCAAGGAGGACTTTGAGTGAAGTGGACGTAGGCAAGTTTGGCCGAACCACTATAAAATATGGTGCAAGTCTCCTATCTCTCTCTCTTATTCTTCATTATGTGCTTTATTTATTGCTTTCATATCTAAACAAGCATAATAGTCTTCTGGCATTTTATGTTGGTTTTCATCTATTGTATTTTCGTAAAAGAGTCCAATTCACCCCCCCTTGGACCTTCAGTATGAGCCACCGCCTTCGATCTAGTCCGTGCCACTGCCACTCTTTCCTTGGGCTTCCTCTCCTTCTTGACCTTCGCCTTAGCTGTGTATATCGGATTAGTCATAGTTGGAGTTGATATACCTAGTGGTGAGTTGATGTCCTTGAATGAAGGAACATACTCAAATGCTGAAGGGTCACGCCGTATAGAGGCTTCAGCCTTCTTCTGCTTTGCACTTGGACGACCACATGTCATCACCTTCATCTCAGGCTCGAGCGTATGGGTAGTGTAACGGCCCCCGCCGTCCGGGGCCGCCCAGGGCCTGCGGGCTCCGTCCAGGATCCACCCGAGGGCCCCACCCGACACAATATTATCCGCTTTTGGCTCACCGTAGAAATATGGGAAAACATCCCAGTGGGTCACCCATCCCGAGACCGCTCCAAGGCAAGCACGCTTAACCTTGGAGTTTTCTGACGGATCACTGTCATCACTGCTTTAAAACACATTGTGTCTTATAAGGGTTACTAATATACTTATATATATATACGTGTGGTTGCTTACCCGGTTACCTGGTTCGGCCACATGCTATCCAGGCGAACACCGACACCCAGTACCCCGAGTCTCACAACCCAACCCCCTTAGAGGCCCAGCGTCCTCGCTGGCACAATCCGGCTAACATACCTACAGCCTGCCCTGATACCATCTGTAACGGTCCCCGCCGTCCGGGGCCGTCCAGGGTCTGCGGGCTCCGTCCAGGATCTACCCGAGGGCCCCTCCTGATATAATATTGTCCGCTTTTGGCTTACTGCAGAAATCTGGAAAAACATCCCAGTGGGTCACCCATCCCGGGACCGCTCCAAGGTAAACACGCTTAATCTTGGAGTTTTTTGACCGATCACTGCCATCACGGCTTTAAAACGCATTGTGTCTTATAAGGGTTACTAATATACTTATATATATATACGTGGGGTTGCTTACCCGGTTACCTGGTTCGGCCACACGCCCTCCAGGCGAACACCGACACCCAGTACCCCGGGTCTCACAACGATGGTAGACTTAAATGCTTATTGTTTGCGTAGCCGTTAGCTAGCTATGAGTGCTAGCTTACGTGATATTGTGAAACCTTAACCCGTTGCCGGCGTGTGCCGAGGGCTATTGTATAACTGTTGAACTCATATTTGCTGTTGTGGCATATAGAGACATCCAGGTTAGATGTTTGTATAGGTTCATGCACTATATGCATTAGAGGCATTTCAGGTTAGGCGGGGCGATGTGTTGATCACTGATCCGAGGCTCTTGGGTAGCTCGGATCTAGCTCTAGGACCGTGGTTGGGTAGCAAGGACTAGGGCGTGATTGTTATTTCAAATCTCTGTATTCTCGAAAATGGGTCTAGTTGGCTACTATCCATGGTTTGAGGTGTAGAGGTCGCCCAGAGTTCTAGTCTCATGCTCAGTATCCGTGTTAAGGGAAGTTACGTGCTGCCCTGGGTCCTACCTCTCTGTTGTTCAGCGTTGGACGCTTGGTGGTTGAGAGGGATGGCTGGTGATAGTTGAGGTCACAGAGCGCGTACCCTGGGGTAGGCGGTGGACGTAACGTGAGTTTCCCTTAGAGATGAGACAGAACCCGGGACTTTGTAGTTTTCCCCTTTTTCCTGTGCGACGAAGAGTAGAGTAGAACCCTACTGAGCTTATTGCTCACTCCTATCCGGGCTACGTTTGCAGGTGCAGGCGTCAACTCATCCTTGATGGCTCCAGCTGGATCAGGTCATGGCGGTGCGTCGACTTCTGGAGGCGCATGAGGTCGTGGAGGGGCATATTTACCTTTGGCAGCTTTTTGGTTGTAGTTACCTTTTGAGGATGATGTATTAAACGTTTAATATATGAAATCTTGTTCCCTCTTTTAATTAAGTTTTATTCCGCAATGTAATATTTAGCTTTACCCTTATGACCTTGGAAGTCCTTATGTTCAAATTATTTTGCTTTGTATATGTATGGCGCCGTATGGATGTGAATAGTGTAGGTTTCCCCTCACGTCCTAATCCGGATGGGTTTTCTGGGTCAGGGCGTGACAGTTAGACTGTGGTGCTCTCATATCAGCAAGCTTCCTCAGAATATGCACCTTCTTCAGATTATCTAACTCATCAAACTGTCTCGTGATCTTCTTGAATTGATTTGTGAGCTTGAGCCTGGGGGTGTTGTCAGCTGGTGTATATGACAGGTCAAGCTTCCTCCATTGTGGATATATGCATGACAATGGAATAGACCAACCCTCTTGGTTGTATCCTGCAATCTGATGTGCACAAGGTAAGCCATGAGTATGATGGATCTGAGAGCCACAAGCGGCCTCATCCAGTCCAATACAAGTTGCCCGCTCTACCTCAGTATGGAGAATGGAGAGTGCATGTTTTGATATGAAACCTCGTAGCTTCTTAAAGACAGTTGGCTTGAGTTTGTGTTGTACGATGTACTTGCTCTTCTAAAAAAAACAACTATCTTAGTGTGATGGAGTTGAAGCAATGAATGGATCGTGGCCCAGGATGCGATGAAGCAGCAGTTGGATGTACCAAGATGATGCTTTAGTTGTGCATGTGTGCTCTCCACCTTGTTTGTGGTTGTGTTTTCAAAATGCATGTAGTTATCAATCCATGCACTCCCAAATTGCTCTATATACCCATCCAACCAAGCCTCTTTCACATAATCCATGGCACTTGGGTACCCAAAGAAAGTACGCTCTATGAATTGCAAGTTTCGAGCATAATTCTTGACAGTAGTAGAGCCTACGATCAGTTCCCAGGATGACATCAATATCTTCAACTTCTCTGCTGATTTGAAATTCTTTTTGCACTTGGCGACACTATTAGTATTGATATGCCACCTGCACAACATGTGGGTTGCAGCTAGAAATACATGGTGCACGGTATTCACCAGTCCCAACTCTCTATCAGTCAAGATAAGATAAGGTTGCATACACCCATCCATCAGTAACTTCAGTTTATCCAATGCCTATACATAACTGGCCTTTGTCTCGGAATGAAGATACGTGAAAGCCGTTGCGAATGACATATTCGTCAATGTAACCCCAATTATCTGCAATAGTGGGAGGCGGTACCTATTTGTTTTATAGTACAATCCATGATTAGAACGTCTGGAAGGCACGCAACATTTCTACTGAAGATGGATGAGCCCAAAATATGCTCTGAACACAGAATGTGAAATCATCACTCTTATGCCACTCCACATAGCCATTCTTATTCAGATGGACCAAGAGAGACTATGTCTCTGACCTACCAGCCTTCTCTATAACTCTATACTTATGTCGTGCATTGTATATGATTTTCATGATCAAGACATTGTCCTTGTTCCTGCTCTTGATGGTGGTCGGGATTTCTCTTCGCCTCAATAGACTCATTGACAGATCAACCAACATCATTTCCTCATCCAAAATAATCTTCCAGCATATGAGTAGCCCACAAGAGTCTCTGCAATTGGGTGATTGTGCACCCCGCACACCACCCTTAACATCTATTGATTATCTACAGAGAGCTTCAAGCCATGAAGTCTTAATGGACAATTGCATTTCATCGTGCTACTATCAGGCCTCTTCCTCTCATGGGGCTCGGCTTGTTATTATCAGTCCTCTTCTTCTCCCTATACTTTGCCGAGTTCCTGTACTCACCACTTCTTTCGCATGCCAATATGAGCCTTGGCTTTCGCCCGCATGCCCCAACACTGAATGTTTTACAACAACTATAAGCCTATTCTGCCGACCCATTTCTTGTGCCTACTAGATAAGACTAGTTCGACTATAAAAGATCTGAGAGTAGGCAAAATACCACGGTGATCAACATGCATGTAATTTAAAACTAAAAACATAATGAATCAATTTTAGTATACACACTGTGCTAGTCATAAATTGTGCCGAAAAGTCCATGCTAATGGCATTCTCAACACCATTATCTGCAGTAGAAGCATATGCCTGGAACTTTAACAAAGAATAATAGTGAGAATTTAATTAAAAAAAGACTCTGAAAGCATATCGTTGAAACTTAGCAAAGAATAATAGCCAGAATTTAATTAAAAAAAGACCATGTTATTTGTTCGGTAAAAGCAAAACGAACATGAAGTAAATGGTCGATTTCTAAGAACCGAACATAATCAATATGATCGACCTATAAAAATAGAACAAATAAATAATATTCGATTAAAAACTACCGCACAATATATATAAATTCGGCTTATAGCAACCGTTCATATTGGGTATGTTCGGTTGAAAGTAACCGAACATATCCAATATGCTCAGTTGCCTTAGACCGAGCCAAGTCATTATGCTCAGTCTAAGGAAACCAGGACGAGTGTTAATGCTCGGTCTGTTATATATGAATACACACACAGAAAGGGGATGTTACCTTCTTCTTCAGGTCATTTTCTTCACCGACGTCGTTGTCTTCATCATCAGATAGAGATGGAACAACCGCATTTTGATCATTGTCATATACGTCTACATCCGGCATCGCGTTCTTCATTTCCGGTTCGTTTTCACCCTCAACCTTCCAACGAGCAAATAAATGTGATATAGAAGGTTGAGAGGTGGTGGTGTAGGAGGTGTGGCAGGTAATGTGCAGAGAAGGAAGTAGGTGGTGTCGGTGATGGTTTTATAGAAAAGAATAAGATGTTGAAGACGATGGTGAACCAGGTTGTGAGGTAATTTAGTCAAATATTATGAAGGATATGTTCGATATTAATCAAAAAGACTTTAGAATGTACCTATTCTAGCAAAAGTCACGGTGTATTTAGAATCGCCGTAGAGGATAAAGATAAAGATTTGGCATATTTGTACACAATTGGATTTGATGCGGGTTAAAAATTGGGCTTAATTCCAAGTTAGTTTCGAAAATATAGAACTTGAGACGGTGAATGAATTTGCAACTTGTACAACATTATAACACCAGAAGAATAAGAAACCTTCCCACCCAAGGCATGGAATGCCATTAGTGAAAATTATTCTCAGCCTAAAGATAGTAGATCTCCGCGGTTCCATGGCGAACTTTTCTTGGGTTCGCCATGTTTGGGGGCAACTCGCAAGGCAGGTGCCCCAAGACTCTCCATTAGATGGGTCTTCTCAGACTTCTCCGGCGACCGGGTTGGAAGGGCCATGAGCATCTCCATGGAGGACCTCATGTAGAATAACTGATGATCTCATTCATATAACAAGAAACAGCCAAGAAGAGCTTTTTGTCTGAAACGGCGGGCAAATAAATATACCAAACTAACCACCTTTGATAGTTGGATCGTTATTTAGTATTTCAGTACCACGCATGCAAATGGTTTTAAATTACAAGCACGAGGTTGTCACCTGCCAAGATTTTAGCGCAAAATATGGATCCTGGGGGCTATTATTGCTGAGATTCACAGGAAAAATCAAATCACAAAGAGGCATTAATGGTGGATTTGGTGATAGCTATGTCATGATGGCATTAATGGAGGTCAGTGCAATTTAGACTGTAGTATTCAGGAGAACAGTGGGCTAAACATGTGTATTACTATTTCTCCATTACCACACAAATGCTGAGAAAAAAAAAGAAAAAGAACAGCCCTGTGTGCAGAATAATTGCATGAAACACCATTGGCACAGAGATAAATGCAATGTATTATGCTTGTGCTCATAGAAGATTGATTACCACACAAATATAGTTGGCTTCTCGCGTTAGTCAAACATAATTAGGTTGTTAGGTTACAAGAACAGTATCTTTTTTGTAACACATTATCGATAAAAGCAGTTCATTTCCACTGAATGATGCATAGGGCTAAAAGTACAATTTTACACGCTAATCAAATGACTTTAAATAGCTGCACCTCAAGAAGGATCAGCATGTTTCTACGAGGATTGGAATTTGCAGATGGCCAGCATGAGAAGAACACCTGACAATGGGAAAAAGAAATCACGAATGGGTATACAAAATAAGTGCTCTAGCTAAACAACATCGAAATGGAGAAATTTCTATTTACCATCAACTTTTGCTTGAATAATCTGTTCACTAAAACTGCAAACAAGTTATATTTTAGATATACACCGGATAAAGTATGCTCACAACTGCTGCTATTTTGCGAGGATTGGAGTACCACAGGCGCTTGGGGCATGCTGCCCTCTGTTATACACCAGGTTTCCTCTCACATAAGTTGCCAACACATTTCCTGATAGTCTTTTGCCCATGTAGGCAGATATGTTCTGCGGCAAAACAGCCAAAAGCAACAGTTCACTAGATCAACCATGATACGCTACAGATTAGGAACAGCAAGAAGTGCCAGACAGGAGCATAACATTCAAGAAATGTTTGCAACATTGTTAGTAGAATGACACACGTACAGGATGCCTATGATATGAATTATGGTTCTCGTCCAGTTCAAACTCCACATCAGGTTCCCATACAACAAAATCTGCATGATTTCCGCCTCTGATAGCTCCCTGAATCAAATCATAGGAATCAAATGTTGAGAATAAAGGTTTTAGCTAATGTGAATTGGCATACATCAGCTATGCGCATTACTGGGCTCATCATTTGAAAGAGCATGCAACAACTATTTCCTAGATTGAAGTTTTGAAGCCCTTCAAGGTTTGGGAAGTTGAATTTAGTAGAACAATCCTAACTCTTCCACCAACAATCCTTACTCTTTCACCAAATATTCAATCCAACTTCCAAGAAATTGGATAATGGGAGCTGATACAGAAATTAGTCTCATTTTGATTTTTTTTTTTCCATGTAAAAGTTATGAAGACAGGGATTTACCAAATTAAAGTAACCAATATCTGTTCCATAGCATATATAGCAGTGGGTACCTAAACTTGAAATGTCTCTGCTCATGAGTCTGGCACACTTATGATGCATTGACAATGTCAGAAGAAATCATCTAACTGCAATAAGTTTCAGCTTGTGGGACATCCAATGTTTACATAATTCGTTGTTTTATTTGATACATTACCTTAAGGTCTTGGCCCGCAAGCTTTGCTGGCCTCTCACTCCACCAAGTTACCAACTGATTGAAGGTAATGCCATATTTTTGCCCATAAGACCATGTCACAGGAAGAACAAACTGCAGTGATCACGTCTGAAGATCATTAATCCTGTGAGATGTTGATCGAGATACGGATAAAAGAGGTCGAATGGATTATAAATCTCTGTATAGCTGTTTTGTAAAGCTATTAATAAGTAGCTACTTGATGATCTGATTTTAACTTCTTGAGAAAATGAAATGCTGAATAACATATCATTAGGTAGACAAGATTCACCATCATGTGAATGTTCCACTGCAGTCTTCTAAAGAAAGCTAGAAATTCAATGCAACGTCAATAACGTAATATTGCAAATCTGAGGATGTTTTTCTCTCTCCAGCAGAAGAACATGCACACAAGAGGTGCGGGTACAACTTGAGTGACTCAAATGGAAATGTTCACTTAATCAAAGAGTGGATAATGCGTATGTACTTAATCTTTGAGTAGCCACACAACGTGGATGATTATTCAGTTTTTGTACAGCTAGGGAGTTGCTGGTCTGGACCTAAAATCTAGAGTCATTACATCTCTTTTGCACTTTGAAATACGGATGCCATTCTTGCCAGTTAACCAAGATGTACTGGTCCGGCATCTAAATATCATAGTCTGCTCAATATTTCTTCCAAAAACCCTCTCCCACCTCAGTCCATTAGAGAAAATTAAAAAAGAAACAGGACGGCATTTGTCATTCACTATCATACTCTTAAATAGATCCTTGGCAGATTAAAAAGAAAGATATTGCAACAATTTGTATGGATATGGGCATTCAGTTCAACAATAAATCACTTTCAAGTTCGAGGAGTAAGAAGCTTGCAGATGCAACCATCTTGAAACAAAGTTTAATAAATTTAAAAAAAACACCTTTATTCATCATTTAAAATCAGTAAGTTGAATTTAGTTGGTTATAGAGCTCAGCAATCATGTGTAAGAAAGCCAGTTGTTTTTACAGAGTAATTGCCCAGTAATATCCATGCGGAAGACAGCAAAGCCTCATTTATGTCATGGAATTTGAATTAAGAAAAAGGAAACGAATACCTGCAAGGATGATATGCCACCCCATGCCCGGAGAAAGTCACCTTCATCAGTAAGTTTAAGCTCTGGTACTGATGGTGAGTGATCGGAACTTAACATGTCAATTTGTTCCCCCTAAGATACAATAATCAGTCACCGCAAAATAGAACCTCAAGAAAGCAAACTGGCATTAGAGAACAATACCATCAAAGCATTCCACAATAGCATCCTGTTAGCTTCATCACGTATTGGTGGAGCACATTTAAAGCGCGTATCTCCATCCCTAACTTCTTCTGCTGAAAAGGCCAGGTAATGGGGACAAGTTTCAACACTTATGCTGGCACCGCTGGTTTTGGCTTCCTGCTCAAATAGAACAATAGAATCATTTTGCACCAAATTGAGTGCTGAAAAGGTTTCATAAAATAGATTGAACACTGTTTATGCAAGGGAGACCCCAAGTGGTATACTTTGGAGTGAAGTTTATTTGCAAGGATCAATTTATTCATTTATTTCTTTTGGCCCGTTCACTGGAGATGGATAAATCTCTATGCAACCACTCATCATCTCCACTCCTCATCTAATCTCTTCTACAGTTCATGACAACAGCCGTTTTTCAGTGCTATTCCTAGTGGAGCGAGCTTAAGCTGCTGAGTGCAGAAAAAATATGGTAAATAACCTTACCTAAAGTTTTCTGCAATCACCCCTATGAAGAGAATTTAGAAACACAATGGTAACTAACATACAGGTTTATGCTACATGCATACTTTGATAACGTCTAGTGATGCTCTTGCATCAGACAAATGAACAATGTGGAGATGTGCTCCTTGTGCATGACCACCAATTCTTGTCTCTTGCATTGCTTCTTGCAACTCTCTGATAGCTGCTTCCTCCCTAGAAAAGGCAGGTAGGTAAAGTTCAAACATGAGTGCTGTAGCAATACCTGCTAGACAACTATCATATGCATGAGATAAAGCCAGATCTTTTGGTGCAGAGTAAAAGAGTAAATGGAGAAGCAACAAGGGTAAGAAGAGGTCGAGGGTAATCAAGTAGTTTTACATCCTCTATTAAAGAAAACGTGCCTATTTAGAAAATTCCATGAATGTCCATCAAAATGTAACCAGAAGTATGTATTCGTCACAAACTTAAGTTTAATAGGAAAGACACTCAATTATAAAGATTGAAGGAGGAAATGACATAGTGTAATATCTGAAAGAGAGATATTTAATTGTGCCTTCTGCTTTTACTATAAGCTTCATGAGAAAGCCTAAATGTTTCCACCAGTTCTGATTTAAATATCAAGTGATTCACCATATAGGCCTTTTGCATTGTCGTGGTTATGTTTGCCAGGTAAAACCTTGATATGACATCAATAGCATCAAACAAGCTTCATACACCCAATTCAAAAGAAAAATGTTTTTGTCAACTTGTGGCATCCACATCCATATATATGTCCAATCCAAAGGACAATCTTTTAGTCAATTTAAGGTTACATCCATATGCCAATTTAAAGGAAAAATTTTCCCCTCGCTTTGTTACAGTTACAACGAGCAAAAATCACCTATTTCTTTCACATTATAAAGCAAACTTCAGTATTCTATGGATACATATTGTTAACTGTGATACTTCTCATGTTTTGTCCTAGAATTAACACCTCTATGCGATAGCTAAGTATGGAGTAAAAAAGCATAACTCATGAGATAAGAACTACTAGACTTAAAGCCAACCGGCTATTTTGGAGAATCAAATTAATTCCTGGAATAATTATATAGGTCAAGCTTACTTAAAAAGGAGGATACTTTAGAGTCATGTTTAGTATAAAACTGTGAAAGTGTATACAACACCTGCTAGGGCTCTTTCTTTGTTGTCTGTGAACAGTTTCACTAATTCAATGTCGACATAAGTAGTTGCCTACCAAGAAGGTGGTCTTGTCTTTAGATATGTTGCATATGAGCGGGCATCTGAACTATCATCATTAAGTTGTGTGCTACTTTCAGAATCCAAAACGAGCTCCGCATGGACAAGTAAAGGTCTGTTGTACTTTGACAAAACACGCAATCCTTCCTATCGGAAGATATCAAAACGTAGAACGTGATAAGTAAATTAAAACACACCAAGAAATGCAGATATGATGAAATATATATTTTTACTATGTATCCAATGTTTCTTCTTGATTCATAGGCTTACTTAAAAATTAAAAATGCAAATTCATGAAGTCAAACAAAATAGATGCAGTCAACTATTTGTTGTCTTCAATACAAGTTACATCTTCTTGAATTAGTCTATGCAGAAAATACAGCAACAAGCAGCAGTTCGAAATAGCAAACTCATAATTAACTGTGCCAACTCTAATCAGTATCATCAGTGAGCTGTCACACGACAAAGTTTTAAATGTTCTTGGATGACAATAAGGTCTCAAATGTGTCAGACTTCATCACCATATAGAGGTGAAGAATTTTTCAGATAACACTCCAAACTCAAGTTTCATTACCTTCATCACTCTATAAAGGTCCAATCCATCCCTAACCAGTCCCATATGCAAATTGTTAAGTTTATGGGGCCTGATTATTCCACACTCTACTACCAGGTCGACTGTATTGCGCTGCGCAGAGCCGTACGGGGGGGTCGACCTAAACAGAATATGAGGTCTGTTGATAGGGGTAATTTATGTAATTTTCTCTATCCTATGTATGAAACCCTAAGATATAAGGGTTTATGTGGGTGGCTGTTAGATGTAACTTGTGATCGACATCTTTGCATCTGATAGTGAAAAACCTCCAATGGCGCTGCGGACGTAGCCCTATTTGGGGTGAAGCACGTAATAATCTTGTGTTTGGGGTGTGCTACTTTGTGTCTTTCTTCTCTGCTAAATCCTAACACAAATCTGACCGGAAAGGATAAAAATGCTAGGCACTACTACAGACTAATGGGATAGGATCCTAAAGCTAAGAAAACATCTCTCAATTTTGGAGTGAAGGTTTTTCTTAATTTGCATGTGCGAGAAAAACATAAATTGTAGATAACACAGCAAAACTTACATATATGAGAAAGTGAGAATATCAGGTTTAAACCATATATTATGTCTACGTTGCGTCTTAAATATGTCATACCATCCTTACAAAAAGAGATTATCATAATTCATGACAGTCTGACTGTATAATTGAAATATCTGAGAATCTAACTAGAAGCAACATGAAGCATTCATGGATTGGGTGAATATTTTTACAACATAAACAAAGAGGAGCCGAAAGTACCTTGATATGGGTTGAGTTTGTCATGGGGAAGTCATTTATTCCTGAAGGGCACATAAAAGACTGCATACATAAAAAATGAGAAACAGGTAAGAAGGCATTTGCTTTTAAAAGTAACTCATCTTTATATTTGTGCCAGTCATATCTTAGGCTATACAGAGCTGCCAGTCTACCTTGTGATTCAATTAAAAGCTAAATATACATGTAACTTGTAAACTTTGCTGGGTGAATATCCAACTAATACTAGAGAACGTAACATATCCACGTAATACTAGAGAACATAACAAAGTAATCCCAGAGAACCTTGCTAGGATTGTGTGGATGATGAGCTATGAGGTAGTGACAGATGAATGCCATTTTTCTTGAGATTTTTCCCTACCAAGAATATGAGTTTGATAGGAAGCGAATTTTTCTAATATTTCTGCATCAAATTCAGATTCAAATCTTCTCTAGATACGAGAAAAAACAAAGAGATTCCACAATCTCAGCTTTGCTATAGGGATTCCTTCTATTCGATTCAAATTTCCACAGATTCTCATACAATTGCCCAGATGGAAACAAAAATATGCATCATTAGAAAATCTTTACAATAAACTTGCAAAAGCAATACTCATCCACTCCTTGAGATTATTCAAGTAAGAAGAGTGCAAAGAACTAGTGTGTGTGAGAGCAGAAAACAGGATTTCCTCTATATTTCTTAGCAACTTCAGGTACTCGCCTTCACGAGTCATGGGAGGCAGTATTTAGAATATTTGCTATCATCTTAAGATGGATATTTTCAAGGGATCTAGAACTATGATTATCTACATTATGCATCATAGTTTCTGGTATCTTCCAAGGAATGTCACATTTTAAAGTCAATACCTTTAAACCAAGTGCACCTGCATCCAGAAGACTCTGCAAGGCAGTTGCATTGAAGGCATTGTCTGGCACGAGGCCACCCCAAAACCCTGCAAACATGGTGGGTACATACACCATTGTGTACAATGCAGCATAACTTAGTAATAAACAGAAAGTGGCGGACAATATAGAAGAAAATTATGCTGATAAGAACTGTAAGTGTGCATGATATAACTCAAGATCTGACAAAGACTTGTACATACCAACATCTACATAGAGTTTGTCCTTTGCTGCTTCAACCTATAGTCTATTACAGGACACGTTAGTAATATGCAATAGATAGACCATGACTAATAACTTTGAGAAAGAGTAGATTCTCAAGAAAATGAACCTTGAGTTTTAGTGTTTCTTCAGACACAGTGGAAGGGAAACTGTTGAGCGGCATGTCAATAAGAGTTGTTATCCCACCTGAAAGAGGTATTGGAGCTTGAATATTCAACAAATTCAGGTAAAGCAGACTGGTAAGTAGAGAAGTCATTGCCGTGTAGGAAAACTGATGTGAACATGTTAATTTGCAACAGATGCTAGACCAGCCACACCAGAGTAGTGAATCTACAACTTCTTAAAACAGCTTTCTCTATGTTTTTTGCAATAAAACCTCGACCAGAAGGGTCATTCTCTTTGATCAGTAAATATCACTGCTTATCAGAACAAAGAAGCATCTTGAAGATGCTCATCACAGGCTATTTATCGATGTCAACTGCACCACTAAACATGCAAGAGACAGGGCTGGTCATATTACCCCTAGTTCTGTGTTTGAAGGATACATCACATAATCCTATGCAGCAGAGCTTCTCTACATTCTATCTGTAGACTCACAAGTTTTCAATTCTTCTTTTCTCCTGACCGGGCAATAAAATTTGTGCACGAAGATCTATAAAAGTGGCAATACTTATAGTAAACTCTCTTACAGTTTGATACGATTTTATCTTCACTACTATTCTGTAGTCTGTACTACATAAGGAATCGTAATTCACTTCTGGAATTAGTTTCATCCACGCCAAAGACCAAAGAGAAAACTGTTTTTCAATTTTAGTACATAGAGGGACAAAACCACTGTTATGCTCATGCCCTGCTAATAGAAGAATCTAAACCTACATGTATAACATGATTGTATCTTTTCATCAGGATGCATACGGCTATACCATTTATGTGCAAAATTTGGTTCTTTAGTGATCAAATTGCCTGGTAATACTTGGTCTTGTACTGATCAGCACATTGGAGTGGAAAGTTTTCAATTCAAAGCCCAAGGTTTTCGGGTGGTTAAGTTGTACCTTGAAGGACTCTAAGTCAGGCTAAAAAGCTTAATTTTAAACTCAAAGAACAAACTGTCTTATAATATATACCTTAGGGTCGAATGTACACTCTTATATCTATAATCATCTTCAACTACTTTTCATGGCTTAAGGGAAACCTAAAAGATAATCGTTTTTCAACTGATTTTCAACTCCATAACCCAAGACACCATCTTACTTGCCAGTTTACCTTCTAGTTCTTATACCGCGACTCTATGTCATTGAAGCTATCCATATCAGAAATGTCGCATCAATTTTTCAAGGATGAATATCGGGCTGACAAATCGTCCTTAGTAGTTGCTTACTGCTCTTGCATTAAAATGACAATTTAAGGATTAAAATGATAAGACATCACAGTTTGACAATTTAAGGATTAGAATGATAATACATTCACATGAGAGCATGGCCTTGGTTCAATTTTTGCACACTTGATAAGATGCCCTCTTCCAACTTGCTTCCTCTTCCAACTTGCTTGTACATTCAAGTGCTCATGCATCTGCCATCATTCACACCTTTCTTTGTCTAGAAAATATTAAGACTATTAATAGGAGCTTTGAAGAATAAATATTATGTCATTCCAAGAGTGAATTCAAGCTACAACTACTGCTTCTGTCTCTCGTTACTCTGCATTTCCTTTTATGCCGTTTAATGTAGCAAAATACAAACAACTACATCCTTCATTCTCCTACATTCTTGTCCAATGAAACGGATGTCCACTTGTATTGGCCATGTTAACAAGAAAATTTCTTGGACTATTGGTAGATCTCATACTAGTATACTGGAAAGATGCTATTTTGAACCATAATCTTCATATCACCAAGCTCTAGTTAGATGGTTTTTAGAAAAGCTAATATTTGCAGTTATATGAGCCCATTCTAAAGCACATATACTGTGATGAAAGAAAAATTCAGAGCATACCTGCAGCTGCTGCTTTAGTCCCTGAAGAGAATCCTTCCCATTCAGTCCTTCCAGGCTCATCAAGATGTGCATGGCTAAAGTAGGAAAAAAAAGTACTTACATAAGGTTACATATAAAGATCCAAAGTAGTTTCTATCCTATCAATTTTAAGTCTTAAAGTCAAAAAAAACTATCCACACAAGAAGAATTCTAAAGAAATGTGGTTCCGTGATAGAAAATGAATCAATCACTCCAAGGAAGAGACTTCAACAAATTAGTTGACAAAAAATTATTTCCAATAACTAGTTCAGCTGCAAATCAGTATGAGATATCTCCATAAGAAAAGGTTTATCAAACCAACAAAACAGGCTCTGTTCTACTTCTGGTTCAGGGATACAAATAGATCTGTAACTCACAAAATCTTCCCCTAAAAGCTAGCATTGAAGAATAGACTAGATTAAGCCTATACCAAGAAGCATAAGCATTTCGTGTAGAATGAAACTTAAATTTGAGCAATGCTAACTAACAAAAAAATACAACAACTATAGCAAATGATGCCAAAAGATGTTCCTTGCGCGACAGCGTACTACGACCTCTCCCAATTATCCGGAAAAAAATGCCGTTACAGGCAAAAAAATGAAATCCCCTCTGTTCGATTTTGTATCCTGAGCATGGAATGGAAATCAGTTTACAAAAACTACAGAGAAGAGTCCTTGCAAATTTTGAACCTTCCATTTTGCCCGAACAGAAATCCTAGACTGAATAACAGCAAAAGATGTAGCACTCTTTTCTCCCTTTCTTGCTAAGTATACTCGCGATTGTTCCCTCATTTTCCCTGTGTTCAGTACGATGGAGCAGATCAACTTGCGTTATAGTATCCAAACCTTATCCTGCTTCTTAACCTAAACTTGATGCAATTAATCAAAGCCCATCTCCACTATGGTTGACTCTCTTTTTTTTTCTTTCCAATTCATAAGAAAACTTGGGTATGGTTCAAATTTGGTTTCTTAGCCGCTCCAACTACAAACAAAATGGCATAGTCCAATTAGATTAGCCAGCAGATATCGTCACTCCTATAACCATACTATCATGTGTCTACTGTCCTACTGGACGAGCTTTATACATAGCTCTTCCTCCTTGAACTTCACTGGAAAAAAGTAAATGACATGCTGATAACTACTTCTATTCATCGTAGTTTATTACACATAAAGAATAGAACCAATTCATTACTTTTAAGCCAGAGCAAAGGAAATAGAATGCAAAAGAACTACGCTTACACATCAATCAGACCAGGCATCACAACTGCATCACCATAATCAACAACACGACCTCCAGGAAATGATCCTTCCTGGTACTCTCCCTCGACAATCGAGGCAATGTAACCACCTCTCACTTCCACTGCAAACAACCAGATTCAACAAAAAAGCCAAGAAGGATTTGAAAGATTTCATCTTTACATATTCTCAGTTCATTTAAGATTAATCCTGTACCAAATACTAGAATACCATATTCATCAATAATCTAAGTATTTTTTTTTATCTCCAAACCGACCTGCGCCAGCAATAACACCTTCCGGGGTGACGATCCGCTTGCTGTATATCCAATACCGCTTATAAGGGAAGAGGCTGCACTCATCATTCGATTGCTGTAAGGCATACATAAAAGGATGTCTTTTATTCTCTTAAATCTCCCAACCATCGCACGGTAAGTAATCAAAAGAAAAACACCTAAATGAACAGCACTTGAGACCTAAATCTCTAAACTCCTATCCAATCTCAAAAGCAACTACATAGTTCATCTCTAATCATGAAACTAAACAGAGCTCGGCTAATAGAGATGATCGATGTAAGATGGCACCTTAGAGGAGGCTCTCATGTAGAAGATGAGGAAGGCGACCACCAGAGACAGCAGTGGAAGCAGTCTCCACCTCACCATCTCCATCCTCTTCTCCCCTCCCTCCCTCCCTCCCTCCCTCTCTCTCGTCTCTGCGTCTTCAACGCAATGCCACCAACAGGGCTGGCAATTTGGGTTCGCGGGTCCGGTTTGGATCGGGTCGGGTCTAATCGTTTAATAAAAGTCAAATCCGAAATCCGTTTAATAAACGAATCAGATTTATCCATCTGAACCCGATCCATTTATAAACGAATCAACCTGACCGTTGATAAATGCCGTGTATACACTTAAAAAAAAGACGCTTCTTTTTATTGTAATGAAATGATGACAGCAAACCCCACACCTCCACACGAATCCACTCCGATGGAGGCGAAGCGGTGCACCGCCCGATCCCTGGTGAGCCGACTCCACTAGGCGCCCGCGTGGCGCCTCCCTTGCCTCGGCCGTCACCAAGCTCCGCCTCCTATCCAAGCGCAATCCCGACGCCCGAATCCTCCTCACCAATGCCGTCGCCGTCCCCTTTGTTTCACATCTGATCTACCCCCATACGACCTCCTCGCCTGTGGATCTCCAAGAGAACGCCGCACTCTTGAACCTCTGGATCTCGTGCCGAGAGGCCCTCATGTCCAGAGTGGACTCCTGGACTCCTCGACATGGATTATCGTCCCGATGGTACGCGCCGTTCCGGCTACTTGCCAGTACAGTACATACCGCCGATACGGTGCGTACTGTACCGGTACGCATCCAAACCCGTCATGAAAGGCTGGTTTGGCTTCTTTTAGGGTGTTTTCCACTCGTTTCTTATTTGATTCGAAATATATTGAAGCTAACTAATTTAACTAACAATTAAAGTTGATATTCACTTGTATTCAACATCTCCAATTGGTCAAATATCATTTCTTATATAAAAGCAGATTGACAAGTTATCAAAGTAGTATAATACAATACATGAAAAATAAGCAATGGCTTAATACATTTTCGTGCATTTATAATAGTTTTATTATTTTCAATTTTTCTACATTTCCATTTTTATTAAGTTTTTATAGAAATTTTGGGCAGTATAATAATTTTACAATTATTTTCAAATTTTCTACATTTTTTTGTTTTTTTATTAAGTTTTTTTTCAGAATTTTTGGATATTATAATAGTTTTACAATTATTTTCAATTTTTTTACATTTTTTCTATTTTTATTAAATTTTTGTATTTTTTTTTATTAAGTTGCATATATTAATATATAATGAATTGTAATTAATATATTATATAAAAAAAACTTAGATTAGCATTTCTCCCTCTCTCTCTCTCATGCGGGCCACGTGCCCTCATCTCCTCCACTTCTCTTATTTCTCCTCATCTTCTCCTCCCTTTCTCTTCCTCTCCTCCCTCTTCCTCTTCCTCTCCTCCCGTTCTCTCTTCCTCTCCTCCCGCCTTTCTTCCCTCCTCCCTTTCTCTTTTTTTTCCCTTTCTTCTCCCCTCTTTCTCTCTTCGAGACAGCCTATCTTATAGCAGTGAAGGCCTCGAGCTCTCCCACACACCGCCGAGCTCTCTCCACTGCCTCCATCGAGCTCTCTCTGCCGCCTCTGAGTAAAGATCTCCTTGCTTCCTCCCTTCCTCTCCTCCTCTCCTTTCCCACTCTCTTCTCCCCCCTCTCCTTCCCAATTCTCTCCTCCCCCTTCCTCCTCCACCCATCGTCTCCTACCTTATTTTTTCTCTGCTTCCCCCTCTCCTTCACCTCTCTTCCTCAGGCCGGTACAGGTCGGTTTGTACCAGCCGGTATTCATCCAAACCGCCGTGTAAACCGGCCGATACACATCCGGTCTCCCCCTAATCCGATCCGGGGGAGAAAACCGTCCCGATTAGCCACTGGTACGGTATATATCGGCCGGTACACACAGTATTGGCCGGTATAGAAATCCATGCTCCTCGACTCTCTAAACCTCGCCCTCCGCCCGCCTTCCCCTCCGATCTATTCGCAGCACGCCGCTGCCAGTCCTCACCTATGCCGGCGTCGTCCCCTTTCTTTCCCATCTGATCTACCCCCGTACGACCTCCTCACATGTGGATCTCCAAGAGAACGCCGCCGCGGCGCTCTTGAACCTCTCGATCTCGTGCCGGGAGGCCCTTATGTCCACTCCTCGACTCTCTAAACCTCGCCCTCCGCCCGCCTTCCCCTTTGGTAGCTCGGGGGCAGAGGACGTGGAGGACCAAGGGGCTGCGCCGCCACTGGTAGGAGAGGGTGAGAGGAGTGGAGGAGAGGGTGAACCGGTGGAGACTGAAGGGTAAGTGGGTAAGGGAGATGGTGGGTGTGTGGGGCGGGCGGCGGCGCCGGGGGGGGGGGGGGGGGGTTAAACGGGTCGACCCGCCCCGTTTATGACCCGAACCCGGTTATACCCAACCCGAACCCGTTTATTTTGGGTCGGGTCGGGTTCACGGGTCACGACCCGAATTGCCACCCCTAACTACCACTAAGGGGAGAGCCAAAACCACAGATCTGTCGCAGAGAGTAGAGGGTGAAGAATGGATGGGTTCATTTAGATGGACGGCTACGATGAGGTGTGTCGAACTGACAAGACTTGTAACGATTGGACGGGTCTATGTTAGCGAATGGATGTTATTTTATGGTCGACGATTCCAGCCACATCAGAAAGATTTGGTGGCGTTGATTATAAAAGCTGCGAGCGATGTTTTGTCTTAGTGCCTTGAACCATGTACGTTACACATGTGATCCAATCGGTAGTGAGATACCGACTGATTGTTCTAATTTATCGGTATCTGTTACTCAAAAATTATACTTGAGATAGATATGTGATCGTCAAGCACGTGAGGTGTGCCAATCGTAGCGCAGGAATGATCAAAAGGATGCGTGAGTTTAGCCTTGCCTCAATTAAGAGGACTTTTGGTGTGACAACTTAAGTCTGAAAAGGGAATGGATCTTTATGGGTTTTTTGGGATAATGGTAGCTAGTGAATGAGTCGATCACTACTAGAACAATTAGACTGGAAAGTAGGCTGCTCCTAATGACGTCTGTACTACTTCTAGAGTAAATTGAACTACTCCTAAGAAGTATTCGAGCTACCCCTAAGATTGAGATGTTACTCCTAGGTAGAAGACAAAGCAAGCAAATAAGCAGATAAGAACTAGTTACTTACTTCCATTGAACAAAAACTTATGGTTATAGCTCTGATGAAAGTTCTACAAGTACAAGCTAGAGGCTAGAAGCTAGAAGATTACAGTAGCTAAAGCTAAGATAGTAGTAGTAGCAAAGTCTGGATTCAGTCCGGGTCCTTTCTTCCTTTGTCTTCAAACCTTTTATATCTCTGGTTGTCGTCTCCATGTGGCCACCACCCACGACTCTTCGTGGTTCCCATCATGGCTCGTATCGTGCTGCCCTCTTGACACGTGGTCTCCCATAGATAACCGTCCCGCCCTTTTCTGTCTCCGCTTCGCATGCCCTTGCTTTAGGAGAGTAGTTTGTAGATAGTGGGCTACGGGGTGTACTTATAATGGTTCGGCTTCATCTATGGCCTCGACCCTGAATGTGCACGCCTTAGTGCCCGGTTTCGTGTGAAGCCTCGGTCTCGAGGTTGCTCATCTCCTTGACCTCGATAACCTCGACCTCGAGGTTACACCGTTCTCGCCCTCGAGCCGGCATGTGTTGCTTCACCGCCTCGACCTCGATACTTTCTCCTAGTATCTCGGCTTTGAGGTGGCTCGGGTTTGAGATTGATGACATCATATTTAACATTTGTTTTACTTATGTCATAGGTCAAGTGGTGAGGCGGCCTCGAACGTCTTGTGGTTACGCCGCGTCGTCATAAATGCGGAGGCGGCGTGATGATGTGTTTGAACTTAGATGTCGAAATAGCATTTAATGCACTTTTACTCTCACTGACCGATGCTCCTTTTTTCGCGTGGGTTTGTATGTGACGGTTCCACTAGCCTCGTCACTAATTTGTCCACATGTCGAACCCATAAGGTATCGTGGGTACGATGATTGTTGCTCGATGAATGGGTGCCATGTTTTTGCCTCGACGATAGATATCCGTCGGCCGATACTTGAGTATTTTTTCTCAGTCACACAATTGCCCCCCATTTTTGCCCCGTGACGTGATTCGAAGCGATGTCCGAGGCAAAAAAAGTCTTTTGGTGGTTCCAAAAGGGGCTTTTGAATCCCTACGTCTGTGGGATTGTGTCATCTTGTTTCTCTATCCCTTGCCCCTTGGGCATTTTCCAATCTCCATGATACCTTTTTATATGACTAAATTGCCCTTTCAAGATTCCCAACATATCTTCCCTTTCCAGTAACTGTTCGTATTCCTAGTGGAAAATAACTTCAAAAAAAGTAATGGAAAGTAACTATCAAAAAAATCTGAAAAGTAACTATAAAAAAAATATGGAAAGTAACTACCAAAAATAGCAAATAATTATCCAAATATTTATAGAATATTTAACCTCAGAATAAATTGATAAAATCCATAATTTAATTATAAGTTACAATGATTACGGAAAGTAACTTACCACGATTACGGAAAGTAACTACCAAAAAAACCGAAAAGTAATTAGTGGAAAGTAACTTGAGTCTCGATGATGAAATCGTGGAAAGTTTGTGAGTTACTTTCAAAATTAAATTACGGAACGTTATTTTCCGTAATCGTGGATTAAGTTACTTTCCAA
>OY986963.1:14435076-14555076 GCA_963920575.1 Narthecium ossifragum
CGAGACTCTACTACGTAGAGGAAAAGGAGAGAATCAGTCAGGTATATCTTACTGACAATTACTTTGTAATTATGCTATATATTTTTATTCTAACCTAGCTTATATAGTGTGAGGACCTATCCCTCTACTCCTGGGTCGACCATCTGGGTTGGGCCCATGGCTCGCTTGCTTGTTTCGCGTCGAGCGCACTATCCGTTGGATCGTATTGTTTCTTGGGCCATAAGGGCAATTTGGTAAATTATGTCTTGTCGGTTTGTTTCACAGCCGCATGTGCACATACTGACTGTGTTTATGATAATGTTGGTTTAGAATGGTTAGTTGGACCCGGGATCGAAAGATCCGTGCTTGGGCTTGTGTTCTAGCCCAAATCTAGTTTTCTGTACCAAAATGATAGATCATTCTTTGCTAGAAGGATCAATCATTTTGTGTCAGGAAGTCAAACTGCATCATCATGAAGGATCGATCGTTCTTGAGGAATGATCGATCATTCATAAGTCGGTTCGTCCGTCTATAAAACGGACGCAACCCCCTACTTTAATCTCTTTTGAAATCCGTCGTTCGTGAGCTCAGATCTGGCTGGATTTGGAAGAAGTTGAGGGCGATCTTTGGCTCAGTAGCTGGGATTGAAGCTGCTCTAGTTTAGGTAGGGATGCTACCTACTTGTCCTTTCGGTTTTTGAGAGTTTTGAGCTTGTATGTGTTTGTTTTGAGTAGATCTCCTTGCATGCTTGTTGGTTTTCAATGCAAGTACCGGTTTTGGACTCGTGGTCCTTCGTACTACCAGATCCCAAGGCTTTGTGGGATGTGGTAGAGTTTTTCAACAGTATTCTCCGACGAGCCGTATTCTCCTTCTTCGGCTCGTCGGAGAACCCAACATGATCGATCTTTCTTGAGAAAGGATCGATCATTCTTGGGGCGTCATGCCTAGCCCGAGCATGATCAATCATTTCCTTGGCTGATATGGATGAGGTCTCTGATGCGAGGATGATCGATCCTTTCGGAGGAACGATAGATCACCTTGGGCTTGATAGGGACGGAACCTTCCCATCACTAGGAAGAACGATCATTTCCATTTCGATCCTTTGTGTGACAGGGAGGTTTTTTCAATGGCTTTTGCCCACGGGGCTTCGTATATACTGGTTTTCTTTATAGCTTTATACCTTATACATATGTTTAAGCATGTTAGCCCTATAATGAGGGGTAGTGGTGAATCGGGAGAGTGACGACTCCCGAAATGTGTAGATAGCATGTTGTATTGTTAGCCGTGTTTACTGGGGTTGCTTCCCTAGCATGCTGTTCTTTTGTGGACTGGCTGCAGTTGGTGAGATACCACTACATCAGTTCCTTGCCCTGTATTACATGTTCACCACCCTGGGCCAGCAGGGTGTCGAGCCCAGATCATGTTTATTATCATCACATATGTTGCATGCTTATCTGCTTTCCTACATATGTTCATAGCGTGCATCTGGTTATGCATTAGCTGCATAGGGTTAGGGCGTGGGCGATCTACGGTATCACCGTTCCGAGAGCTTGGAAGCTCGAACTAGCCTTAGGACTGTGGCTGGGTAGCTTGGTCCAGGCTTGAATGGTTGTGTTCAGTTGAATTCGATGATAGGCCTAGATAACTTGAATACTTGTTGATCGATGATTTAGAGGTCGTGTCGGCCTCGAGTCGGGTTTTGAGGTGTAGCCGGTGTTTGGTTTTCTTGTCTCTTGACTAGAGGGTGTGTCTACTCAGCGGTGTTATCTTCCCGCCTAGCAGTGCTGGTTTTCCTGCTTGTGAGATGACAGTGTTGGTTTCCTGCCTCGCTGAGGGTGACCCAGTATGTGACCAACTTGGCTGGTAGACCATGACTGCCACGCCCCGACCCGTGAAGGCCCAACCGGGCCGGGAGACGCGAACCAGAACCTAACAAATGCGAAAAAATTTTGGTGAGGGGTTCTCTCTAATCTACTGGTCTCCCTAAACAATTCATAAGCACCCTTAATAAAAACAATAATCAGCAATCTCAAAAGATATAATATAATATTCAAATCCTCAAAAGGGTTTACTTTAATATACATCGCACTCCCGTAGATGGCTAACTAACAAAATGGGTAAACCGATGATCACCGCTCCTCAAGCACCGCTAGACACCGCCGCGCCACCAAACACCTACCTGGTAGGGGCCACTGAAGAAGAGCTGACGCCTGCACCTACAAAACGCAGCCCGGATAGGAGTGATGTCACACCCCGACCCAGAAAACCCATTCAGGACGGGGCGTGAGGGTTCCTATCAGTATTCATCTTCAATCGGCGCGATACAAAGCGGAAAAGACGGATAATTTAAACAATTGTATTCCAGAGGTGAACGGATATTCAATTCATATAGCATCAAGTTGTACAGTTACAAAATTCCATTCTAATACTCCCAAGATAAAGATATAATACATGATCCTAAAAGTCCTCGAAATATTTACAACATATACATATTATCAAAAAAGTACAACAGTTTTATCCTCCAGCAAAACCTCAAGCTTCTCTGGATGTACTCGCGCCGCCAAAGGCCGATCCCGCCGGCTCCATAGACGAAGAACTGCCGCCTGCACCTGCAAACTCAGCCCGGGTAGGAGTGAGCGATAAGCTCAGTAGGGTTCTACTCTACGGCACACTGAAAGGAGGAAAACAACAACAGTGTTGCCTTCCCGCTCAAGTCCAAGGAATGCCACGGGGTCCCACAACCCCTGTCGACTCCCAAAGGGATCCTACTCTTCTCAACCGACCATGCTGGGAACATCAACCAACACGCTGGGAGGAAAAGGACCAGAACCAGTAGGATCACCTCTACCCAGCAGGAAACCACTGCCTGGGGACCAAGTCAGGGACATCGACACCCATCCTTAAGACTTAGCCTTGGAAGACAACACGACCTCTAAACCTCAAACACTGATCAGAGTCAACTATCGCCAATCCTCAATAACAAGAGATTCAATTATACAATCACACCCTACTCCTGACTACCCAGCCACGGTCCTAAGGCTAGATCCGAGCTACCCGAAGCCTCGGATCAGCGACCCAAACCATCGCCCGCCTAACCTCAATGCCTCCAATGCACACAATGCATGGGCCTAGGCAAACATCTACCCTAGATGTCTCTACATGCCACGTCATCAGTTATAGGTTCAACAGATATACAATAGCCCTCGGCACTCGCCGGCAAGAGGCTAAGGTTCCACAATTTCACATTAGCTAGCACTCATAGCTAGCTAATGGCTAAACAAACCATTCAGCAATTAAACACCAACCACACCTGTATTTAAAAGCAAACCACATCATCAATTTACTCAAAGGAAATCAACAAGCGATTCAATTCTTAATCTCAATGGAAATCCCTAGAAAACTTCATGAAAACCTCATACTAACCTCCCAACATGTTTAACTATCAAACCCAAGTGAAAGCCATCCAAGAAAAACCAGAAAACACTGCTCAAGGGCCCACGGTCGATGCGACGGTCGACCGTGAGGCCACGGTCGATGTCACGGTCGATGCGACGGTCGATCGTGAGACCAATGCGAAGAAAACCAAAGGGGCGACGGTCGATCCACTCATCGACCCTGGGAAGCCCAAAACCAAACAGCGCATGACGGTCGATGCGACGGTTGATCCAACGGTCGACCGTCAGGTAAATGGCAAAAAGAGGAGATCCCGCGGTCGATCCATGTATCGACCCTGGGAGGCTAAAATCTCGACAGAGCCCGACGGTCGATGCGGCGGTCGATCCGACGGTCGACCTTCAGGCCCAGAAAGCGCAAATCAACACTTGACGGTCGATGCACCGATCGACCGTCGAGCCTTAGGCACGGTTCATCAGAACAGTACCGGAAATCCAATTCTTTGGATTTCAAGGATCAAATCAATTTAGAAAACAATGAGATTTTGCAAGCAAGCGTAATTCTCAATGGAGAATCCAATGGTATAAAGAAATCACATTTTCGACGGTTAAATCTCCTATCTAGGTCTAAATGGGCAAAAACCGACAAAAAGGCGATAATACGGAAACCAACCGTTAGAATACCGAATTCGCAACGTAGGAATACAGAAAAGGAACTACATCACATGTGCAAGGAGCTACAAAGCATTCTAACATGTATTCCTACAGCGAAAGTGCATAAAACCTATCCTAGGAGAACCCGATCCTAAGATCGAGGTAGAAACACCTACTTGAGCAAGTAGGGTAGCTCCTCCACGCGTCCAACCAGTCAAGCCGCCAAGATCCGCGCTCCGAAAGCCGCGACTCCGAGCCCTAGCTCAGCCGAAGGAGAGAGAAGGAGAGAAAACGACAGGAGAAGAGAAGGAAAGAGAAAGAAATGGACATGGCTTATATAGAAAATCCGGATCTATCTCAGCTGTCCGATTCGATCTTTCCCGATCGAGCTTCGATCTTCCGATCGGACGCACCCTAGAAATTCTAATCAAACACATACATCAATCCAAGGCCGTGGGTGCAACGCGGGTGTGAAACCGACCACCAGAGGGCATATTTACCAAAATACCCCCGGGGTCCAAACCGCCACATGATCGCCCGATCGTGCCCGACGCGGAACCAAACCAACAGAAAACCGGCTCTCGACCCACGCGGTCGAGCCAGGTCAGAGGGACAGGCCCTCACAAGTGAGCACTAAGCTCAGTAGGGTTTTAAACTACGACAAGCAGAATGGAGGGAACACAACAGTGTCACCCCCAAGCTAGGCCTAGGTGTGCTACGAGGCCCCACAACCCACCGCGTGTCACTGTGATACGAGGTCGAACCGAGCCATTCCAAGAAGGGACCCACGTCCTTGCTTGGATGGGCCCACGCCAAGGAGTTGGCTACACCCAAGTCCCTTTGGGCGTTCTAAGCTCAGCCGGCCAAAGGAATCCTATTTCTAGCTGGTTTGCTTACTTAGATGATTTCCTAGTTAGTAGTTATCTTGATTGAGTCAGTTTCCTAGTTTGAGTTCAGTTTATGATTTGCTTTATTAGTTCCTATTAAGAGTCCTAGTAATCAGGAAGTTTGAGTTATGATTGAGTCTTAGTAGGAAAGTATGGTTACTTGCTGATTAAAGCAAGGTAGTTCTCTAGTTGTAGTAGAACTCTCTTGAGGCCTCTATAAAAGGACCTCTATAGCTTGTATTATGTCATGGACGAATTTATGAGAGTTATTATTTAGTAGAGATAAATCCTAGGAGTATAAGTAATATAGGAGTAGCTGTAACCTAGTTTCCTCATAATCCACCAGCCACCTTCATCTCTCTCCTCTTACCTGTGCCGTCCAGAATCCTTCCGAAGGAGTCCACATGGCAGGAAGAGTACCTGGCCAAAACCCTAGTTATACCGTGAATTGCTCAAACCCTACACGGATCACTGTTCATCCGACCAGACCTACTCCTATACCTGGTCGAATCCCTCTTCCACATCATCATCCCTTACCCCCATCATCATCCCTACAGAACCCTAACCAACATCCACCCTATGCAGCCTACAACCCAATGCTTCCACAACCCTATTATTGTTCACCTCACACCTTAGCTGCCTATACACCGACCCATTATCCAAACCGTGAGCCCCTATACCCGGCCCATGCCCAGCCTCCATACCAGCAGCCTATGCCACCTCCCTACACACCGTACAACCCTAGGCTTCCCTACAATCCATCACCACCGTATCAGCCATTACCTACTCCTTACAACCAACCCAAACCTACAAACACCAATGGCTACTTGAGTACAACTTGGACTCCAAATCCTACTGGAACTAGGATTACAAATCCTACTCCAACTAGGAATTCGAGTCAAACTCAGAGTATGACTTGGACTCAAGATCCTACTGGAACTAGGATTGCAAATCCTACTCCAACTAGGAATCCTAGTCAAACTCGGAGTACGACTTACCCTACGGCTGAACAATGGAAGGAAGCTGTCCAGAGTTGGATCCCTTTGCCATACCCTTCAGTAGAACAATGGGAAGCAATGATCCAACGATATTCTCCTACAAATCAGTCAAGCCCTACCAGAGTTCAGATTTCCAAAGAAAATCCCATTCTAGCTGCAACTTGGATTGCAAAACAAAAACCCAGCTCTACCGGGATTAGGACTCCTCATACTCCACCTACCCATGAGCTGCCCCATGACCAAAACCATGAACAACACCCGCTGCCCCCTCACCCAACCACACCACATCCCACGACCAGCAACTCTCCCTACTCCTCCCCGGCAGCCCCCACCACTAATCAAGGCCACCCTCTTTCCCCCTACCAACCCACGGCCCCCCGTTCTCCAGCCCTACAGCCGATTGTCATCTCCGACAATCCACCTAAAGTCCACAAAACTGCAGCCACCGACCTTACCTCAGTTCATGCCCTCCCCGTACCATGTAACCCCCACCAAGGCCCTCCTCATTCCTACCCCGTTCCATCCCCAAACCAGCCGGCTCCCAAATCCATCTCCTTCAACTCCGGCAGCAACCCCCAAGGTAATCGCTGCCTACCTGCCCCTGATCCTACCATAACCTCCTTCCATGGCCCACTGAAGGATCTCTCAAGCCACCAAAGACCGTCCCCTAAACCTCCTGACCCTTCCCGTATCCTTACCGAGGCCGACCCCAAACCCCCTCCAGATTCGCCAACCGTATCAAACCCCCATCCTCTCACTACCTCTTCCCCATGGGATGTAAACTCCAACGAGCTTCCCTCACAAGCAATTGAGTTCCGGCCACCTCCAGCTGCCAGATCTCAATCCAATCCCAAGCTTCTTCAAGCACTGGACAGATCTCAACCATCAGATCAGATCAGATCAAATCACCACCGTTTGAACCTGATCGTCCGACTCCATCTTCCACACTCGATCGAGTCAGACTCCAGCTTACAATACTTGGACAGATTCAATCCATGCACAACCAGGTTTGGTTACACCAACCAGATCCTACCAAGCTCAGATCAGACCAGGCTAAGTCAGACTCAATTGGATGCAGGCAGAATCAATCCGGCTAGATCTGATTGCACCCAGCCAAGCTCCGTCAAGCTCAGTCAAACTGAACCTGATCAAGATCCAAATAGTGCAGCAGAAGCGTGGCCCAGCCGACTTCACTTCAGACTGGGCCAAAGCGAGCTTGACTCAATATCAAGCCAAGACCCTGCACATCCGACCAGGCCATGGAGATCAGATCCCGTCCTTTGGTCATGGGCGACACTACTCATGGGACGTGACGAGGATGATCCAAGAGAACCATTGAAGATCCCATGCTTGGGGCCAACTGAACCATCAGATCATCCCTTGGATGCTCCGTCCTCGGCACGACTGTATTCAGCTGCCACATTGGGTCTACTTCCACCTTGGAAGGACTCGATTCTAGTTGATCTAGTCTTTGACCCAGGAAGCCAGCTACTAAGGACACACCACCGCCGATCTATGGCCGTCCTTTACTTCAAGGAGTTCCAGCGACCCCCGGATATGCCTAAGTTTCAGCTCCCTCCTTCTAGACCGGCAGCATGGCTCTTTGATTCACCGATCCGGTTACCACCTGATCCACCATGGGTGCGACCAGGGTTCTCACCAGCTGCATGGCCCCATGATTCAATGGCCCAGTTACCATTAGATCCACCATGGGCCAGACCGGGATTCTCACCGCCGAGTACAGAGCAACAGTTGCGGTCCTGCCACATCACTCCGGTTAGAGAAGAGAAGAGCCCTCTTTCCTCATCACATTCAGGCCTTGAGGACAAGGCCAATTTCGAAGGGAGGAGGGATGATACGAGGTCGAACCGAGCCATTCCAAGAAGGGACCCACGTCCTTGCTTGGATGGGCCCACGCCAAGGAGTTGGCTGCACCCAAGTCCCTTTGGGCGTTCTAAGCTCAGCCGGCCAAAGGAATCCTATTCCTAGCTGGTTTGCTTACTTAGATGATTTCCTAGTTAGTAGTTATCTTGATTGAGTTAGTTGCCTAGTTTAAGTTCAGTTTATGATTTGCTTTATTAGTTCCTATTAAGAGTCCTAGTAATCAGGAAGTTTGAGTTATGATTGAGTCTTAGTAGGAAAGTATGGTTACTTGCTGATTAAAGCAAGGTAGTTCTCTAGTTGTAGTAGAACTCTCTTGAGGCCTCTATAAAAGGACCTCTATAGCTTGTATTATGTCATGGACGAATTTATGAGAGTTATTATTTATTAGAGATAAATCCTAGGAGTAGAAGTAATATAGGAGTAGCTGTAACCTAGTTTCCTCATAATCCACCAGCCACCTTCATCTCTCTCTACAGCCGGTCCTTCTCCATCACCGGTCCCCTCCTCCGCCACCATCATCACCACTACCAGCCATCACCCACGTTCTCCAAGGCTTGGATCTCCAAGAGAAGCCAGCCAACCATTGAGGAAGCTGCATGGTAATCCTCTTCCTCATACGTCTCTCTCCTCCGGTTTTCAGCCTTCCTTGTCGAATACCTAGGGTGCTTCTCCTAAAACCCTAAAGGTATATCTCGACCTAGCCATAGCTTTGGCTAAGGAGGAGCCGAGACTAGGCAAGAGACCAGATACGAAAGCCCTAGAGAAGGTGCATCGTATCACACTGACAGCTCCTGTCCAGGTCCCACCCTCAGTAAAACATAAAACCAACACTGTTGTCCCACTAGAAGGAACTCGACACTGCTAGGCGAGGGACCGACACCGGCTGCACCCTCAGCACCTGGCTCGAGGCTGACATGACCTCTAAATCATCGATCAACATGTATTCAAGTCATCTAAGCCTATCATCGATATCTACTGAATACTACAATCCAACATGGACCTAGCTATCCGCCATGGTCATAAAGCTAAATCCGAACTACCCGAAAGCCTTGGATCGGTGATCAACCCATCGCCCATGCCCTATCCTTATGCATCTAATGCACAAACAGAATTCATGCTATGATCATGCGCAGGTAATAAGTAAGCATGCAATAGTATTATAAAATAACATACAAGTCCAACTGGATCGCTATAGCGATACTACCGACCGCTGCCAGCCGATGCGCAGTGAGTCCCGGCATTACAACGGTACCGCGACCGTTAACCGTGAACTTCTGCAACGGGAAGCAACCCAGAAAACTCATATGAACATATAATATAATATTATATATTTTGAACATATAATATTATTTAAATCATCAAGATTCTCTAATTAGAGGCTAAACGACCTCGTCGATCCGACATCCAAGCGACGTCAGATTCGAGATCCAACTCAACAAACCGCAGATAAACATGCCAGGATCAACATATCCAAAATCAGGAAACATCCGACGGTTCGATTTTTGGGAAAACGCTAATCTAAACCGTTAATTTCACTAATTACCTTTAATTGCTGCAACGCAGCCCATCCGTAGGAAATTCATATCAATTCATAGAAACATCAGAAAATTATGAAACCAGTTGTAGCTGAGATTAAATCCAAAGCTCTACAACTCTTATGTTCATCATAAATCAAGATTCGGCACGGACATATCGAAAAACGCGCTGTAAGCTGGCTCTTCTTCAAGAACAGAGAAACCGGAAAATCCGAGTTTAAACATGCTAACAACCTACTAAAATTTCAATCAAATCAACCTACTAAAATCTCAATCAACATAAATTAAGCTAAACAAGAGGAACACAACAACACTAAGAACACCTAGATTAAGAGAAAACCCAAAAACAACTCATGTAGGTAGAAACCTACCGGAAACTCAAACCTCGGCTGAATCCCCGCTGTACGAGCACCAAACGGGATTCAAACAAATCCAGGGATCTTCCTCTCGGTGCCACGAATCCAATGAGCCTTCAAGCACCCAAAATGATGGCCGGAGGAGGGAGAACGAAGGGGAAGAAGGTGGCTGCCGGAAACAGAGGAAACAGGGCCGCAAGAAGAAGAAGGAAGAAGAAGGAGAAGAGGAAGAAGGGGAAGGAAAAGCCAGGGACGGGGAAGAAGAAGAGGATAAGGGAGAGGAGAGAAGATTTTTCTTCTCTCCCTCTGACAGTGGAGAGCGATAGCCAACAGCGGCGTTGATAAGTCACTAATTATTCCTAATTAAACCCCTTAAATTACCTTTTTAGGCCTAGAATAGGTGTATTTGATATCATATTGCTTGATTTCAGGTTTAAATAAGATTTGAGAAGAAATACAAGAAATTCGGTTAAAAATCACTAAATTCTGCAAAAATACTGCTTCGTCGACTGTTTGAAAATAAATCACTAGAAAGTCTACAGAACTCTAAATTTTCTGAAATTCTGAGAAATGAAAGAAGACTTCAAGAGCTACAATTTTCATGTTGAAGACTTTGTGAGATTCTCTATAGATTGGCGCCAGTTTGGAAGCAAAGTCAGAAGTAGGAAAGCTGAAATTTGAGAAAAGCTGAAATTAATTGATGACATGGCAGACCCAGTCTGACTTGAGCGATGGATCGGATTTGAGTCCGATGGATCGCTCCGATGACATCAGCAACCCGGAATTTTGGGAAATTAGAGTTTAAGTTCAACTATAACTCCTAATTCCGGGATTAAGGGTTTCTATTATATTAAGGGGTGATTCTAGCCGAATTTCTCATCTTTTTGACAATCTTTGGAGGAGGAAGAAGAAGACGGAGAGGATGTGGATGGTGACAGCTTCCTACTCCAACCCGATGGCTTTCATCCAAAAGATGAGTTGCTAATTATTGTACTTAGGATTATTCATGAAACCCTAGTGTAATTTTGGTTTTTCTTTAGTTGGATTCTTATAAACTTTTCGATACATGATCTCATGAATATGGTTTTATCATTAATAGAGTAGAAGGAACAGAGTTCCCTTGACGTATTTTCAGTCCTACATGATTTCTGTGATTGATTGTAGAGATTTATGAGATGATTTTCATGAAGTTATTGGTTTGCCTTGAGATAAGCTATACTACGTGAAGATAGGTTGTGCCAAGGTCATTAGGAGTAGTATAATTTAATGTAATCGTAGGACCAAAGACAATCTATGCCAAGCAAAGATAGGTTATACCGTTGTGAACATTAACTTTATTTTAGGCTTTCATGTGAGCTTATAGCCATATGATCCATAATGTTGAGAGAAGGGAACAAGATGATAACTAGAGAAGACTAATAATGAAACTAGGGTGGATTGAGTAATTCCTAAGTAACTACTCCATTGATTCAAATTGATCAATCTTTTATCTCTTTTATTTATTATTTTAGATAACTCTATTCTATCTTTGATTCTTTTCCTTAGTTTTAAGGTTTTGAGAATTGATTTCAGTTTCCAACGTTTTCCCTGTGGATCGACTCCCGGCTTCACTGCTATTTCTACCTAGTAGTGTAGTGATTGAATAAGGATTATAAATTTAATATTTGATTGAGTTTACAATGTTTTAACGACGATGTCGACTCAGAAATCCACCGCCATGACTTTCTGGCACAGGAAGATGGATCTCCTTTGCAAGGAAGATGGATCTCTTTAGCAAGGAAGATCGATCTCCTTAGCAAGGAAGATCGATATCCTTTCCCCAGAAACTCAAACTTGAGCTAAAACACAAGCCCAAGCTCGGATCTTCCGATCCCGGATCCAACTAACCATTTTAAACAAACACTAGCACAAACACGGTCAGTGTGTGCACCTGCGGGTGTGAAATAAACCGACAAGGCACAATTTTACCAAATTGGCCTTGCGGTCTACAACGAGCCACGAGCCCGACCCAGACGGTCGAACCAGGAGTAGAGAGACATGTCCTCACAATGACTAAGGCATATATGTAGAACATATGCCTTAAGCACACATGGTAAAATAATTGTACTAGTAGTACAAAATTTTATGTACCTGAAGTACAAAGTGCGTGAAGCACAAGTTACTACAACAGTGCCTGAAGCACTTAGTTTGCACCCGAAGTGCAAATCAGTGCTTGAAGCACACGATCTCGTACCTGAAGTGTGAATTATTTCAGTACCTGAAGTACATGCATTAATTTTTATTATTGTTAATATAATGCTTAAGTACATATTTGCTTAATGCTTAATACATGCAGTTCATATATGTCATTCACTATATGTACATTTTAATGTGAGATATTATCGGCCCTTCAGGGCCACTCGAGTGGTCAGCGTGGCCGCTCGTGTTGATCCTAACCTTGTTTTGATGATGCCAATATACGTTAAATGATAAAATATATGTTTAATATTTATTACCCCTTTAATTGGAAATCTTAAATTCAATATTTAAGTCACTTTTGTACTAACGGTCGATGCATGGATCGACCGTGGGAATGTGACAGTCGATCCATGGATCGACCGTGTGGTTGCACGTTGGAGGCACCCTACTTTGAAATATGCATTGTTGGCTCACGGTCGATCGGTGCATCGACCGTGGAAAACCATTTTCTTCACAGAGCCTGATGGACGATGCGACGGTCGATGTGGCGGTTGACCGTGGCGCATTAATGAAGAAAAGTGAAGAAGCGACGGTCGATCGGAGCATCGACCCTGGGAAGCCATTTTCTTCACAGAGCCTGACGGACGATGCGCCGGTCGATGCGGCAGTCGATTGTGGAGCATTTATGAAGAAAAGTGAAGAAGCGACGATCGATCGGAGCATCGACCCTGAGAAGCTTTTTTCTTAACAGAGGCTGACGGACAATATGACGGTTGATGTCACGGTCGACCGTGAGACGTGACGGACGATGCATGGATTGACCGTCGATCAAAAGGCTGAGTTTTTTATACATGACGGACGATGCATGGATCGACCGCAAGCAACGCACAGAGTAAAACCTTGCCGTTGGAGAATTGCAGAGAGCCGTTGAAACTCCTTGTTGAGCTGGTTGAAGCCAAGATATAAGTAGTTCCTTCATGTAAACTTGCCACAACTTTTATCATTATTAATGAGATCATCTGAGCAAGTTTTAGAAAAGTTTTCTACTTATTCTCTTTTATGCTACAACCTTTGTAAACCTTCTTCAAGTGTGAAGAGGTACTTTGAGAGTTATTCAACAACAAGTGGCTGTAAGTGTAAGGTCACCAAGCACCAGGAAGTTTGGAGGAAAAGCTTGTAAAGGATTTGCAAGTAGTGGAACCTCAAGGGGAGCCTTGAGAGAAGTGGACGTAGACCAAGAGTTGGGTCGAACCACTATAAAATCGGTGTCATCTCTCTAACCTTCTTGATATTATTTTTGCATGCTATTTTGCTTTAGTTTCATTCCATCTACAAGTATTTAAGGTATTAGTTCTCTCCTACTTGGTTTTTCCATTAATCTAGATTTTTGAAAAGAGTCCAATTCACCCCCCTCTTGGACCTTCAATTGGTATCAGAGCTAGGTCTTTATTTTAGTGGTGTAACATCCCTTAGAGGATCCTATCTAGAGATGGAAAACTTGGAGGGACAAGCTACCAATAGGCCACCATACTTCAATGGTTCAAACTATAATTACTGGAAAACAAAAATGGAGATTTTTGTTCAGTCAATAGACTATGAGGCCTGGTTAGTAATAGAGGATGGACCTTATATCCCTACAAAAATTATTGAAGGGAAAGAAGTCCCAAAGACAAAGAGTGACTACACCCCAATTGATCTCAAGAACCTTCAAACAAATGCCAAGGCCAAAAGCTTTTTATTTTGTGCCCTTAACCCTAGTGAATTCAATAGGGTCTCTACATGCAAATCAGCAAAAGAGATATGGGACAAACTTGAGGTTACTTACGAGGGAACAAGCCGTGTTAAAGAGTAAAAAATTAGTATGATTGTACATGAGTATCAACTCTTTTGCATGAAGAATGATGAAACTATTAGTGAGATGTTTACATGTTTTACTAACATATTAAATATGCTTGAATCTCTTGGAAGAATTTATGCTAACGATGAGGTTGTGAGGAAGATTCTTAGGTGTCTACCTAAGTCTTGGGATTCTAAAGTGACAGCGATCGAAGAAGCCAAGGATTTATCTAAATTGTCACTAGATGAGCTCATGGGTTCCCTCATGACCTATGAGATGAACTTGAAGAGAAGCAACGAAGAGGGAGATAAAAAGAAGAAGATGGTTGCCTTCAAGTCATCTAGCAAAGACTCATCCGATTCAAGTGAAGGAGATGACGATGAGGAGTTGGTGATGATATCAAGAAGAATAGGAAAGAAATTCTTCAAAAAACAATTCTTCAAAGGTGAAAAGTATAATCCTACCTCTTCTGACTCAAATGAAATCATATGTTATGAGTGTAGAAAACCCGGACACTACAAGTCCGATTACCCTCAACTCAAGAAGCCAACAAAGAAGGAGTTCAAGAAAAAGAAGGCAATGATGGCTACTTGGGGAGAAAGTGATGTGGAGACCTCATCCGATGAAGAAGAACAAGAGGTAGCCAACATATGCTTAATGACACACGGAGATGAGGAAGAAGAAGAAAATGAGGTAGAGGATGAGCTTGCATTTGAAGAACTTTTTGATGCTTATCATGCTTTAGCTAATGATGTCAAAGTCCTTAAAAAGAAATACTATGCTACTTGTATGGACTTGAAGAAAGTAGAAGAAGAAAAAGTAGATGCCATGCATAGGATTGGAACTTTAGAAAAAGAAAACAAATGTATGCTAGACAACAAGTCTTGTGACACAAATAACAAACTTGAGGATGAACTCAAGGACACTCAATATGAGCTCACCATATTGAAGAACACAGACTATGATATGCAAAAGGAACTTATCTTCTTGAGGAAATCTAAGAGAGATCTCACTCTTGAGGTTAATGACTTAAAAATCACTATAGCTAAATTCGTGAAGAGTAGAGACAAGTTAGATGAGATCCTTGATAGCCAAAGGAACTCCTTAAATAAGGAAGGAATTGGCTACAACCATAGGAAGGTGAACAACCAAAAGAAGACTAACTTTGTTAAAGCTTCTTCTCATCCTCCTAATGTAGCACAAGCACCTATACATTATTGTTGCAAAGTAGGTCACATTGCACCTAGTTGCTATCTAATGAGACATGCTAATGCTAAGAAAATTTGGGCACCTAGACATTCATCTTCTTCTTTTATGCATAGTACTAATGCAAATGGACCCAAAAAGATTTGGGTATCAAAAATCAAGGTTTGATCTCCTATTTGTAGGAATGCATGAGATCCAAGATCAAGACCAACACAAAGGCTAAAAGATGGTACCTTGATAGTGGATGCTCAAGACACATGACGGGAGAAAGGAGCATGTTCTCAACCTTCCAATCCAAAGATGGAGGAATGGTGACCTTTGGAGACAATGCAAAAGGAAAAATTATTGGCATTGGCAATATTGGTAAAACCTCTTCCACTATTATTGAAAATATTCTTTTGGTAGAAGGTTTGAAGCATAATTTGCTTAGCATTAGTCAATTGTGTGATAGAGGTAACAAAGTTATTTTTGAAGATTCAAAATGCTATGTTAAGAATGCTATTAATGATAAAATTATACTAGTTGGTCATCGTGATGGTAATTTGTATATATTTTATCTTAATGATCTTGTTTGCCATGATGATTTATGTCTTAGTGCTTTAAATGATAATTCTTGGTTATGGCATAGGAGACTTGGACATGCTCACATGGATTTAATTTCCAAACTCTCTCGAAAAGATTTTGTTCTTGAACTTCCCTAGATCAAATTCGAGAAAAATAAAATTTGTGATGCATGTCAAAGAGGAAAACAAGTAAAATCCTCTTTCAAGTCTAAAGATATAATTTCCACCACAAGAGCACTAGAAATCATTCATGTGGACCTTTTTGGGCCTACTAAACCAACTAGCTTAGGTGGTAGCTCATATGGGTTTGTTTTAGTAGATGACTACACTAGATACACTTAGGTGATTTTCCTGGCACACAAAGATGAAGTCTTTGAGGAATTCACCAAATTTTGTAGAAGAGTCCAAAATGAGAAAGGTATTCTCATTACATGCATTAGAAGTGACCATGGAGGAGAATTCAAGAATTCCCATCTAGAAAAGTTTGGCAATGACAACGGGATTTCCCATAACTTCTCTTCACATAGAACTCCTCAACAAAATGGGGTTGTTGAAAGAAAAAATAGAACCCTACAAGACATGGCTAGAACTCTATTATGTGAAAATAATCTTCCTAAGTATTTTTGGGCCGAAGCAATTAATACTTCTTGCCATGTGATAAATAGAGTAACTTTGAGACCCATTTTGAAGAAAACCCATTCTGAGGTTTGCAAAGGAAGAATTCCAAATATTGGGTACTTTAGAGCTTTTGGTTGCAAATGTTTTATCTTGAACAATGGCAAGGATAATCTTGGAAAATTTGATGCTAGATCCGATGAAGGAGTTTTTCCTGGATACTCGGAGAGAAGCAAAAGTTATAGAATCTTCAATAAAAGGACCTTGGTGGTTGAAGAATCAATGCATGTTACATTTGATGAAATGATTTTAATTCCTAATAGAATTGATAATGGTAAAGATGAGGAAATCCCAAATGACAAATCAAAAGATTTATTGGATGAAACCCAAAATGATGTTGAAGAATTGAATGATAGATTTGAGGAATACCTTGAGATTATAGCTAGTGATCAACATCATGATTTGCCTAAAGATTGGAAATATGCATCCTCACACCCAAAGGAATTGATTATTGGTGAACCATCAAAATGAATACAAACCAGATCTTCATTGAATACCTGTGCAAATCTAGCCTTCCTATCTCAGATTGAGTCCAAAACGATTGAGAAAGCACTAGAGGATGATCATTGGATCTTAGCAATGCAAGAAGAGTTGAATTAATTTGAAAAAAATGAAGTTTGGAATTTGATACCTAGACCTTATGATCATCCCATCATTGGCACTAAATGGGTGTTTAGAAACAAAATGGATGAATCAGGGATAATTACAAGGAATAAAGCTAGACTAGTTGCAAAAGGATTCAATCAACAAGAAGGAATTGATTTTGATGAGACTTTTGCACCGGTAGCTAGACTTGAGGCAATAAGACTACTTCTAGCTTTTGCATCTTACAAATATTTCAAATTATATCAAATGAATGTTAAAAGTGCCTTCTTGAATGGTTTACTAAAGGAAGAAGTTTATGTTGAACAACCCCCCGGATTTGAATACTACAAATTTAGGGATCATGTATTCAAACTCACTAAAGCCTTGTATGGATTAAAACAAGCTCCTAGAGCTTGGTATGAAAGACTTAGCAAATTCTTGATGGATAATGATTTTTGTAGAGGAAAAATTGATACTACATTATTTACCAAATCAAAAGACAAAGATTTGCTCTTAGTTTAAATTTATGTTGATGATATTATTTTTGGTTCTACAAATGATAAACTTTGTGAAGAATTTGCAAAATGTATACAAAATGAGTTTGAGATGAGTTTGATGGGTGAACTAAATTATTTTCTTGTTTAAAAATCATGCAAACTCGAGAAGGGATCTTTGTAAATCAAGCTAAATACACTAGAGACCTACTCAAGAAATATGATTTTGTTGAATCCAAAATTTATAGAACCCCCATATGTACAACACTCAAATTAGACAAGGATGAAGATGGGAAACCCGTTGAACAAACACTTTATAGAGGGATGATTGGTTCTTTACTCTATTTGACTGCTAGTAGACCGGACATCATGTTTAGTGTTTGCCTTTATGCTAGATATCAATCTTGTCCTAAGGAATCTCATTTGGTTGCGGTCAAGAGGATCTTTAGATATCTACTAGGAACCCAAAATTATGGTTTGCGGTATCCTAGAAGATCATCTTTTGATCTAATTGGCTACTCCGATGCGGATTTTGCCGGATGTAGGCTTGATAGAAACAGCACAAGTGGTACATGTCACTTTCTTGGTCATGCACTTGTTTCTTGGTTCTCCAAGAAGCAAAATTCGGTTGCTTTATCCACCGCCGAAGCGGAATACATTGCGGCCGGTAGTTGTTATGCATAATTACTTTGGATGAAAATGCAATTGGTAGATTACAACATACATGTAGAAAAAATGCCCATTATATGTGACAAAACTAGTGCCATAAGCTTATCTAAAAATCCCATCCAACATTCTAGAACAAAGCACATAGAAATTTGACACCATTTCCTTCGTGATCACACACAAAAAGGAGATATAGCACTTGAATTTGTTAGCACCGAGCATCAAATTACGGATATTTTAACCAAACTCTTGAGTGAAGACAGATTTCTATATCTACTAAGGGAGCTTGGGATGCCCAATGGATGTCCAAAATAAAGGAGCTAAAAGGAAAAGGTATGGTCACCTCATTATCTATTTTTCATACCATATCCAACTTGAATGCTAAATTTTGATAAATTAAGTGAATATCATGATTGATGAGTATTTTTAGCTCATAATATTTAGTTACACATGTATGCAAAGGTTTGTGATGTTTTGATTTAAAAATGATTTTAAATTGAATTTCAAAACTCACTTTCTGAAACTGACGGTCGATCCAGACTTCCTGACGGTCGACCGTGCGTACATTCGCACTAGACGGTCGGCCGCCAACTCTTTGGATCGACCGTGGGCTTTCATTTTTAGACCTATTGTGTGCCACGGTCGACCACCAACTTCATTGGATCGACCGTGTGATTGCTTTTTTACACAAAATGTTCGTGACGGTCGACCGTCAACTTCGTACGGTCGACCACCACGGATCGTATGACAATAAGTGAGGGCGTTTTAGTCATTTTCTCTCTAATCTCCCCTTATAACTCCCGATCAACCCTTCATTTTTTCTCCTGGTTCGACCGTGCCCTAGCCTCTTCAACGACCGCAACCCACTGCTCCTCTCTCAAAACCACGTTCTCCTCTTCTCCTCTCAAAACCCTAACCAGCCGGTGCACCATGTCTTGTACCAAGAATGCAGGCCCTCCTCCACCTGAGGAACCAAGTCAAGCTGGGAAAAGGAAGACCGCGGTAGCAAAGAAACCGACCGGGACGAAGAAAGCCAAAGGTTCGCAAGGCGTGTCTTCATCTAATCCTCCACCTACTCCTTCCTACGACGACTACCTCTTCCTAGATAAGGATAGGTATAACTCCTGACCTGAATTCAAGGATAAGTTTGTTGTCTCGGGTAGAGCTCTACAATTGCCTATAGGAAAGGAATATGTATTTGAACTATTTTTCACTGATATGGGTTGGAAGAAATACTTAGAAATGCCTCAGTACATTTATCCCGAAATGGTTAGATATTTCTATTGCAATATGACTGAGGATATTGATGATGAAGGATGTGTGGCTCTTAGTAGTTATATCTATGAAAATGAATTCAAAATTACCATAGAATGGTTGAATGAGTTACTAGATGCACCAAATCAAGGAGAGTGCATTTACTTTACTTCCTATGAGGACCTCAACCGAATTGATAAGGATAAACAAGGAAGAAAAGCAATCCTTAAGGCTCTCCTAGTTGAGAAAAACCCTATAGAATTAAATAGCATACACCAACATTTTAGGGAGCTTGCTCACTTTCTAGGAACAAATCTTTTTCCTAAGCTAGGCCACCATGATCACTTGAAGCCCATCCATGCCTATGTTCTTTCTTGCTTGGTTAGGAACAAGCTTTTAAACCTAGGTTATCTCCTTATCAAGGAGATGCTTAATCTTAATGCTAGACAATCACTTCCTTTTGGGGGGCTTCTAACAATAATTTTCCAAGCCCTTACCCTAAACCTAGCAGTTGATGAACGTAAACCCTTTTCTCAACCCTTTAACAAATCTACCTACAAAAGGATGAAGGCAGCCAAATGAGCTTTAGGCCTCGGTTTTCCTGATGTCAGTGGGGATGAAGAAGACGAGCATCAAGAAGAGCATGAGGAGGAAAATAAAGGGGGAGAAGAAGATGCGCCCAGATTTCATGGTGAATCCTCCAGTAGCCGGGCTCGTCGCAACATGGCACAAAGACTTGATGAGCTTCAAGCAAGATTGGGAAGAATGGAAGTAAGTATAGGTGACATCAAGACTTCCCAAGCAACAATCACCGGAGATCAAGCCAAGATGTCCAAGCAACTTGAAGACATTTTTGCCTACATCAAAACTGAATTCCCACCTTCCACACCTGCAGTTGATTGATCCTAAATCCCCATCTTTCTTACTTCTTTTTGATGATGCCAAAGGGGGAGAAAAAGTGTGATGAATGAATGTTGAACAATAGCCCTACATTTCTACATTACATATCTTTACTCTTGTATTTTGGAAAACCTTATTTTGAAATGAAAGTCTTGTAAATCCAAAGTTTTCCGAATGATTTTGAATGGAAGTATTGTATGCAAATGTTGGAATCTTTAGAATGAAAGGCAAATGTGTTTGGATATTGTTATGATGTATTAGTACAATGTTTTAATCTCAATGTTCAATATGAAATCACTTAATGAAAGCTTAAATGTTATTATTGAAAAGAAGTGAACATACTAAAATCCAAATTATTCTGTTAACATATCTTAAATGGAACTTTTCATATCATTTTAGAGATATATGACTTATGTGCATCTTGATAATTCACTTTAGAACACTTTTCTTGAAAGAAATGGATGCATTGATTAAGGGGGAGTCAAAATATTTTATCATCACATTTAAAAGAATTGTCATCATCAAAAAGGGGGAGATTGTTGATCCTAACCTTGTTTTGATGATGCCAATATACATTAAATGATAAAATATATGTTTAATATTTATTACCCCTTTAATTGAAAATCTTAAATTCAATATTTAAGTCACTTTTGTACTGACGGTCGATGCATGGATCGACCGTGGGAATGTGACGATCGACCGTGGGAATGTGACGGTCGACCGTGACGGTCGATGTCACGGTCGACCGTGAGTCGTGACGGACGATGCATGGATCGACCGTCGATCGAAAGGTTGAGTTTTTTATACATGACGGACGATGCATGGATCGACCGCCAGCAACGCGCAGAGTAAAAAACTAGCCGTTGGAGAGTTACAGAGAGCCGTTGGAGCTCCTTGTTGAGCTGGTTAAAGCCCAGATATAAGTAGTTCGTTGATGTAAACTTGTCACAACTTTTATCATTATTATTGAGATCATCTGAGCAAGTTTTAGATTAGTTTTCTACTTATTCTCTTTTGTGCTACAACCTTTGTAAACCTTCTTCAAGTGTGAAGAGATACTTTGAGAGTTATTCAACAGCAAGTGATTGTAAGTGTAAGGTCACCAAGCACCAGGAAGCTTGGAGGAAAAGCTTGTAAATGATTTGCAAGTAGTGGAACCTCAAGGGGAGCCTTGAGAGAAGTGGACGTAGACTAAGAGTTGGGTTGAACCACTATAAAATCGGTGCCATCTCTCTAACCTTCTTGATATTATTCTTGCATGCTATTTTGCTTTAGTTTCATTCCATCTACAAGCATTTAAGGTATTAGTTCTCTCCTACCTAGTTTTTCCATTAATCTAGATTTTTGAAAAGAGTCTAATTCACCCCCCTCTTGGACCTTCAGCTCGGACTTATGAGAATGAAGCTCATAGTTTGAATCCGGATCACCGATCTGCCAGAAAAACCTGGGCTCAAAAATAAGAAAAAAGAAAATAAAGAAATTTTTTTGATGTCATTTCTTTTATTTTATTTAATTCTTGGCATATTTATTTTGTACAGTCTGATCATGGCTAGCTTAGTGAAGTTGGAGTTCTTTCCCCTGGATGTTATCGACAATAACTATTTATCCTGGGCGTTGGATGCTGAACTCCATCTAAATACTAGAAACCTGGGAAGTACTATTAAGGAGGGGAATGTAGCCACGTCAAATGAAAAAGACAGTGCCATTATATTTCTCCGTCACCACATCCACAAAGACCTGAAAATGAGTACCTTGCTATGCGGGACCCACTAGATTTGTGGAAAAACTTAAGTGATAGGTTTCAACACTTAAGAACTATTGTCCTTCCCACTGCCCAATACGACTGGATGCAACTACGCTTTCAAGATTTTAAGACCGTTAGTGAATACAATTAAGCCCTCCACAAAATCACGTCTCAATTAGAACTATATGGCCAACCCATATCCGACCAAGATAAACTTGAGAAGACCTTCTCCACCTTTCATGCCTCGAACCTGATTTTACAGGAGCAGTATGGGCAACGTGATTATAAGAAGTATTCTGAACTGATTGATGCCTTACTTAGAGCTGAGAGACAGATTCAAATCCTGTTAAAAAACCATGAGTCCCGTCCCTTTGGTTCTGCCCCATTTCCAGAACCAAATGCTAATACCTATCGTGGACATGGTCATAAACGTGGCCGTGGACGTGGATGCGGACGCGGACGAGGCCGTGGTCGTGAGCGAGATAATGATAGGTTTCATTATTATCGCGAAGGATATAATGCCCATCAACCCCTACCTAAAAATCATCAAGTAGGAAATAAAAAGAGAAAAGAGCATGAAGATGGAACTTCTAAGAAGAATGATGATGAATGTTACCGATGTGGAGGAAAAGGGCACTAGTCTCGTAACTGTCGTGCGCCCAAGCATGTTATGGAGCAGCACACAATAAAAGGGAAGAAGAAATATGCTGAAATGAACTTACACAGAATTTGATGGCCTGGTTGATATTCCCCTTCCCGATGCCCCCATGGTTGGTACATCTCTGGATGTATCGGACTTCCTCGTAGGATCTGAGGAGTGGATGGACACTAACTAAAATAATGTATTATATTTAGTGTGCTTATATCTACTAGTATGTAATTGGCTTGTTATCCTATGTATTTTTGAATGATTTAAAGTTTATGTGTCACACCGCGACTAAGAAAACCCATCCGAGCCAAGGCGTGAGGGTTCCTGTCACTGTTCACATCCAAACTGGCTTGATATAGAGCGAAAAAGACAGATAATTTAAACAATTTAACTTCCAGGGATAAAGCTGTAATTCAATTAATAGAAACATCAGGTTGTACTATTTAAACATCCGATACAAATTCTTATCAAAACTCCTCAAAGGGAAAGATATTATATATATAATCCAAAAATCCTCTAAAGATGTTTATAATATACAAAATCTATCAAAAGTACAATAATTCTCCCACAGCAACCTCAAGAGCCTCTGGAAGTAGTCGCGCCGCCAAAAGCTGATCCCACCAGCTCTACTGAAGAAGAACTGGCGCCTACACCTACAAACGTAGCCCGGGTAGGAGTGAGCGATAAGCTTAGTAAGGTTCTACTATACGGCACACTGAAGGGAGGAAACCAATAACTGTGACGTCTCCCCGCTCAAGTCTAAGGAATGCCACGGAATCCAACAACCCCTATCGACTCCCCAGGGGATGCTACTCTTCTCAACCGACCACGCTGGGAACATCAACCAACACGCTGGGAGGAACAAGAACCAGAACCAGTAGGATCACCCTTACCCAGCAGGAAACCACTGCCTGGGGACCACGTCAGGGATATCGACAACCATCCTTAGGACTTGGCATTGGGAAGACAACACAACCCCTAAACCTCAAGCAAGTATGATCATAGCCAACTACATCATATCCTCGATAACATGAGATTCCAATTATACAATCACGTCCTAAACCTTACTACCCAGCTGCGATCCTAAGGCTAGATCCGAGCTACTCAAGAGCCTCGGATCGGCGATCAACTCATTGCCCGCATAACCTGATATGCTTCTAATGCATACAGTGCATGAACCTATGCAAACATCTAACCTAGATATCTCTATATGCCACCACATCAAATATAAGTTCAACAGTTATACAATAGCCCTCGCCACTCGCCGGCAATGGACTAAGGTTCCACAATGCCACGTTAGCTAGCACTCGTAGCTAGCTAATGGCTAGGAAAACAATAAGCATTTAAAGTTACTATCCAACTAAATATTTAAATGCGATTCAATCCACAATTTCGCCAAAAAGGATAAACGCACGATTCAATTCTCAACCCTCATCAAAAGCCATCGAAAATCCCGTGATAATAACGTGCATGCTTCCTAACACGATTGGACATCTATCATGAATGAAGAACCCAACATAGAAAGCCAGAAAACACTGTTCAAGGACTCACGGTCGATGCGACGGTCGACCATGAGACCAAAAAGTGGGAAGATCACAAGGGTCGCGGTTGATCGGGACATCGACCATGGGAAACCAAAACGGAGACAGAGCCTCACGGTCGATGCGACGGTTGACCGTGAGGTGAAGTGGGAAAAGGGGAAGGACCCGCGGTCAATAGGAGCATCAACCCTGGGAAGCCAAAAATGAGACAGAGCCTCACAGTTGATGCGACGGTCGATCCGACGGTCGACCGTGAGGCCAGGAAGAAGTGTATCAACGCTTGACGGTCGATCCAACGGTCGACCGTCAGGCCTAGTGCATAGTTCCTAAGAACAGTGCCAGAAATCAAATTTCTTGGATTTGATCTATCAAAGCTTGTCGAAAATCGATGAAACTTTGTAGGCATGTGTAATAAATGGTGGGGAAGCTATTAACATGAAGAAGGCACAATTTTGACGGTTAAATATCAAGTTTAGATCAAAACGGTTAAAAACTGACAAAACGGTGATAATATGAGAATCGTCCGATAAAATATGAAAACCAAAAGGTAGGGATACTCTAAGCAATCTATAACACCAATGTATTAAGCTACACAATATTCTACCATGTATTCCTACATCTACAACACAATAAACCTATCCTAGGAGAACCCAACCATACGATCGGGGTAGAAACACCTACTTGATCAAGTAGGGCAGCTCCACCACGTGTCCCACAAGCTCGATCGCCAAGATGCGCTCCTCGAAGATCGCGACTCCAAGCCCTAGCTCACTAGGTAGAAGAGAGAGAGAGACAACGACAGGGAAGGAGAGAAAAACAAAGAAAGAAAGGGAAGTCAGGTATTTATAGAGATCAGGATCTGATCTCGGCTGTACAATTCGATCTTTCTCGATTGAGCTCCGATCTTCTGATCGAATGCACCCTTAATGTTCTAATCAATCACATATATCAATCCAAGGCCGTGTGTGCGTTACGCGGGTGTGAAATCGACTATCAGGAGAAATTTATCAAATTGCCCATGGGGTCACAAAAGCAATACGATCAACCTGATCGCACCCGACGCGAAACCAAATCAACAAAAAAACGGCCCTCGACCCACGCGGTCGAGCTAGGTGAGAGGAATGGGTCCTCACATTATGCATATCCAATGAATGCATATATTGCTGTAATTGTTTCCCAGATGGATGACCATGCATGCCTTGCAGACAGTGCAACAACAAACACGATCCTCTGAGATCGTAAGTGCTTCTCATAGTTAACATTGAAAGAATCAAATGTTAATACAATATAAGGTCCAAGGGGGGTCCCGGGGGGGGGGGGGGTGAATTGGACTCTTTTACGGAAATATAATAGATGAAAACCAAGATAGAAAGCTAGAAGACTAGTATGCTTGTTTAGATATGAAAACTATAAATAAAGCATGCAATGAAGGATGAGAGAAAGAGTTAAGAGACTTGCACCAGATTTTATAGTGGTTCGGCAAACCTTGCCTACGTCCACTCTCTCAAGGGCCTCCTTGAGGTTACCCTACTTGTAATTCTCCTTTACAAGTTTTTCCACCAAGCTTCCGGGTGCTTGACAACCTTACAAATCCTCCAACAACTGCTGGAGCTCCCCCTCAAGCTTACGGGTGCTTGAGAACCTTACAAATCACTCTAAGCTCTCTCTTGGATATTTCTCTCAAAGTCTACTTCCCACTTGAAATAGTTTTACAAATGTTAAAGCTCTCAAAAGAAGACTAAAACTTGTTACAATGTAAACTAATATCTCCCTTAGTCTTACCCCAAGTTTGCTGCATCTTCTCATATATACTTGAGCTTTAGAGCCTAAAAAATAGCTTCCAACGGTTATTTTCTGTTTCTGCAACGGCTCTTTAACGGCTAGTTTCCTGGCTGACGGTCGATCCATGCATCGTCCGTCATGTACAAAAACTCAGTCTTTTTGAGCCACGGCCGATCCATGCATCGTCCGTAATGTACAAAAACTCAGTCTTTTTGAGCCACGGTCGATTCATGCATCGTCCGTCACACCTCACGGTCGACCGTCACATCGTCCGTCAGGCTCTGTCAAGAAAAAGGCTTCCCACGGTCGATGCTCCGATCGACGGTCGCTTCTTCAGTTTTCTTCATAAATGCTTCACAGTCGATCCACGGATGTATCCACGTATCATCGGTCAATCCCACGGATGCATCCATGCATCATCCATCAATCCCACGGATGCATCCATGCATCATTTGTCAATCCCACGGATGCATCCACGCATCATCCGTCAACTCCATGGATGCATCCGCGCATCATCCGTCAATCCAATAATAGCTCATATATTTTATCAACTCAATAATAGCTCATATATTTTAGCATATATATATTTTATCATTTAAGAACGTATTGGCATCATCAAAGCATAATCAAAATGTCATTAGGGCTAACAATCTCCCCCTTTTTGATGATAACAATCATTTATATGTGATGATAAAATATTTATTGCTCCCCCTAAATCTATGCATCCATTTCTTTGATACAAGATGTTTTAAGATGAATACTAAGGATGCACACCAGTCATATGATATAGAAAAGTTTTATCCATAATATTATGACAAGATAATTTATCGTTTAGTATAATTTCTTCTTTAGCTAATATCATGATTGGTAATAATAGATCACATCACAACTTTTCTCTCCCCCTATGGCATCATCAAAAAGTGGGGAAGGGGCAACAGAAAAAATTTGGATCATTAAGCTGAGATGCGATGAAACAAAAATTTTCATAAAAAAAAAATATGTAGTCACGGTCAATCTAAGTGAACTCACGATCGACCATCACTCCCAGAAAATGAATTTTGAAATTTAATTTAAAATGAATTTTAAATCAAAATCTCATGAAAATTTGCATACACATGTAATTTAATATTTTGAGTTGGACCAAGTCATTTTTCTAGGAATTCATGCATTTAATCAAAAATATGACACATGAGTGTATGTGTGTGAAGATGAGTTTTTACGAACTCATATACCTCTTTTCTATTAGACGAAACCAATTTAAGAATTGTAGCAAATGATGCATACAAGTTGCAATTTCTCATAGAAGATGATTAAACATCATTTCAAAACAGTAAGCATTATAAAACAAAATATGACTATATGACCTCTTTTAAAAGCAATCAAGATTCACGATTTTTAACCAATAAGAATTCTTTTCAAAGATTTATTTCACATCAAGAAGAGAAACTTCATAAAAAAAAAATAATCACAGGATAAAATTCACTGAAACTATTTGAAATACAAAATGAAAATGGAGGAACAAGATTTCATACCATTGGAGGGATCATTTGACTATTTAGCATACCTCCTTTTGTCTTGGAAACATTTTCTTGTTCCCACCTTATCACTTGAGCATCCACCATCAAGATATCACCATTTTCTTTTGAATTTGTCTTGACAATTTGAATCTCAAGTATCCTTATCACAAATCATGTCTTGATTTTTGGTACCCAAATTTTCTTGGGTCGACTATCGTTAGTTCTAGACATGTACATATAAGATGTATGCTTTGGAATCCAAAGGGTGTTAACACTAGCATTCTTCATTAAATAGCAATTAGGAGCAATATGTTCCTTTTTACAATAATAGTGACAAGTAGGTATATTTGCAAATTTAGGAGGATGAGATGATGCTTTAACAAAGATTGTCTTTTTAAGATTGTTCATCTTCCTAGGATTATAGCCAATTCCATTTTTGTTCAATGAGCTATGTTGACTATCAAGGATCTCATTAAGTATGATCTTACTCTTCATAAACTTAGAAAGAGTAATTTTCAAATCATTATTTTCAAGGGTGAGATCCCTTTTTGATTCTCTCAAAATAATGATTTCCTTTTGTAAGTTACTTGAGTTATTTTGTAAAATGTCATGCTCACATTTGCAATTTTCAAGTTCTTTTTTAAGTGAGGCATGATCATCACTAGATGTCTTGCTCATCATGCATTTGTTTTCATTTTCCAATAAGTCAATCTTATGCATGGCATTTAGTCTTTCTTGTTCTAGCTTCTTCAAGTCCTTATATGAAGCATAATATTTCTTTTTAAGGAACATGAAATCTTTAGCTAATGAATGATAACTTTCAAAAAGTTCATCAAAAGCTAGCTCATCATTTACTGATGTGCTGTCGCAGGCACTCAAAAATAAATCCAGTACTCGTTAAAATAAATGTAGTAGTGCGAGTATGAGTCGATCCCACGAAGAGTGTTCAGTCGTGTTTTGTGCTTAGTGAACAAAGATGGGGGGGTTTTAAACTTGAGGAAAAACAATAAAGAAATAATCTAAAGCGAAGAAATGAGTTGAATCAAGAGAACAAAACTTGGTCTGAGTCAACATCCACCATCGGAATCCAACAACTGATCATAGATGCAAGTATCAATCAATTTATACCATAAATATTCATCGTCCGAATTCAATTCGAAGCTCTCCTCGATCATAGTTAATTAGAAACAAGCGATCTAATCAACCCTAACTACTAGACAACCTAAGACAAGCGCTGTAGATTTAATCTAGTAGCAGCGTTAAGAATAGGGAGATCGATGAAGCTAAACAACACAAGCACAAGCGGTTGGATTTAATCTAGTTGAATATTCTTCCTAAGATTTAACAAGATCTGATCAGCAGTAAATTATTAGATCCTAGTTGCTTCGCAGATTAGAGGGATCAAACAATTCCGGATTTGATATCAAACCTAGCAGTAGATCACCATGAATAATAAACTAGTAGGCCTCCTAGCAATTAGACAAGGTAATCATGAAGATTTAATCTCAGAAGAACATCCAATACTCATGTATAAACTGAACAATAAAAATAAATTAGATCTCACAGTTTCATTGATTCCGAGGTTTCAGTCTACTCGACCAAGGATCAAGATTTAGCCACGCAGGGCCATCGAGAACAATCCTCCAAAAGATTTCATAAAGCAAAAGAAAACCTAGAAAAAATATAAAAGAGGAGAAAGAGTAGCCAAAAGTGTCCAAGAATCCCCCCTCAAACCCTAGAAAGAGTCCTATTTATAGCCTCAATTGTATCCACCCTCGGATTAGATCACAATCGTTGATTTTTGTTACTGGGAAAGTCCAATCGATCGGACCTTAGATGCTGGATCGATCGGTCTCATTAAAATCTTCAACTTCTATTCACGCCCGAGCCCGATCGATCGGACTAAGGGAGTTGGATCGATCGATTTCGTAAAAATCTTCGTCTCTGGCTCTTCCCGAGTTCGATCGATGGTCCGATCGATCGAATTCGGTTCCTCTAAAAAGCATACGCTCTGTCAACTTTAATTCCCAAGTCCGATCGATCGAACTTTAAGTGCTGGATCGATCGGAGGCATAAAAATCCACATTCTCTGGGTATTTTTGAGTCCGATAGATCCAACTCTAGGAGTCGGATCGATCGGGCTCAGTAGGAGTGATGGTTCGATCGATCGAACCATATTCAGCCAAAAACTACATGTTCTGTCACGGTTTTGCCAGGTCCGATCGATCGGACCTTCGCTCGGACTTCCAGCTTATTTTCCTTTCTGCCATTCAGACTGCGCATCGGTACTGAAATTGCCGTAACTTCCTCTAGGAAACTCGGAATCACGAACCGTAAAATTCTCCAGAATCTAGACTTCAAGAGCTTTCCAACCATGTATGGAACATCCTCTGGTTCTTCATGAGCAGGTACAGATAAATCTTTAAAGTTGATCCATGCACTTTTTTCAGCTTCTTTTCGACTTAAGGACTTCAATTGCATCCTAAATCAAAATATAAGAATAATGAGTGTATTTAGGAACTAAATAAGCATAGGAGACTAAATATTAAGGAATAAAAATATAACATTATGCATTCTCATCATTTACCTCATGATCTTCTTCCTCATCCCCAATGGCCATTAGACGAATATTTGATTTTTCTTGTTCTTTTTCATCAGAGGAGGAATCCTTATCGCTTTCACTCCAAGTTGCCATCATGCCTCTCTTTTTCTTGAAACCCTTCTTGGTTGACTTCTTGAGTTGAGGGCAATCGGGCTTGTAGTGACCCGACTTTCTACACTTATAACATATAATGTTATTTGAATTAGATGAGGTAGAGTTTGATTTTTCACCTTCGGAGGTTTTCTTCTTGAAATTCTTCTTTCCTCCTTGACTGAGCATCCTTTTGATTTTTCTTGTAATTGATGACAATTCCTCATCACTTGAATCCGATTCCTCATCACTTGAATCCGATTCCTCATCACTAGAACTTGATGATTCTTGGTATGATGACTTGAATGCAACCGATTTTTCTTTCTTCTCTCTTTTATTGTTGCTCTTCTTCAAGCTCATCTCATAGGTCATGAGTGAACCCATGAGCTCGTCTAGTGATAACTTGGAAAGGTCTTTGGCTTCTTCAATCGCCATCACCTTGGGATCCCATGCTCTAGGTAGACACCTAAGTATCTTTCTTACAATTTCATCATTAGCATAAGATTTGCCAAGAGATTGAAGCACATTCAAAATATTATTAAAGCGTGTAAACATTTCACTAATAGACTCATTTTCCTTCATGCTAAATAATTCATAGTCATGAACAAGCATACTTATCCTAGTCTTTTTAATTCTATTGGTTCCCTCATATGTAATTTCAAGCTTCTCCCATATTTCCTTGGCTGATTTACAACTTGAAATTCTACTAAATTCATTGGGGCTCAATGGATAAATAAGAAAGCATTTTGCTTTAGCATTGGTTTCCAATTTTCTTATGTCGCATGGAGTGTACTCACTCTTAAGCTTAGGTACATCCTTTCCTTCATGTATTTTACTAGGAATAAATGGTCCATCCTCAATAGTAAGCCAAGCTTCATAGTCTAAGGATTGGATAAAAATTTCCATCCTAGTTTTCCAATAATTGTAATTTTCTCCATCAAAGTAGGGAGGCCTATTGGTAGATTGTCCTTGTAGGTTTTCCATCTATACCTAGGATCCTCTAGGGTCGTTAAACCTCGAATATAGAGACGAGGCTCTGATACCAATTGAAGGTCCAAGGGGGGGTGAATTGGACTCTTTTGCAGAAATACAATAGATAAAAACCAAGATAGAAAGCTAGAAGACTAGTAAGCTTGTTTAGATATGAAAACTATAAATAAAGCATGCAATGAAGGATGAGAGAAAGAGTTAAGAGACTTGCACCATATTTTATAGTGGTTCGGCAAACCTTGCCTACGTCCACCCTCTCAAGGGCCTCATTGAGGTTCCCCTACTTGTAATTCTCCCTTACAAGTTTTTCCACCAAGCTTCCGGGTGCTTAGCAACCTTACAAATCCTCCAACAACTGTTGGAGCCCCCCCTCAAGCTTACGGGTGCTTGAGAACCTTACAAATCACTCCAAGCTCTCTCTTGAATATTTCTCTCAAAGTCTACTTCACACTTGAAATAGTTTTACAAATGTTAAAGCTCTCAAAAGAAGACTAAAACTTGTTACAATGTAAACTAATATCTCCCTTAATCTTACCCCAAGTTTGTTGCATATTCTCATATATACTTGAGCTTTAGAGCCTAAAAAAATAGCTTCCAACGTCTATTTTCTGTTTCTGCAACAGCTCTTTTACGGCTAGTTTCCTGGCTGACGGTTGATTCATGCATCGTCCGTCATGTATAAAAACTCAGCCTTTTTGAGCCACGGTCGATCCATGCATCGTACGTCACGCCTCACGGTTGACCGTGACATCAATCGTCACATCGTCCGTCAGGCTCTGTCAAGAAAAAGGCTTCCCACGGTCGATGCTCCGATCGACCGTCGCTTCTTCACTTTTCTTCATAAATGCTCCACGGATGCATCCACGCATCATCCGTCAATCCCACGGATGCATCCATGCATCATCCGTCAATTTCACGGATGCATCCATACATCATCCGTCAATCCCACGGATGCATCCGCGCATCATCCGTCAACTCCACGGATGCATCCGCGCATCATCCGTCAATCCAATAATAGCTCATATATTTTATCATATATATATTTTATCATTTAAGAACATATTGACATCATCAAAACATAATCAAAACGTCATTAGGGCTAACATATACTCCACTAAATCTAGAAGAAATTTACTTAGTTTTAAGGATTTACGTCGTAATGGATATCATATGGACACGATGAATGAAACTAGTGTAGAGTATTTATGCATCACACTTACAGTTTCATGCCAGAAGCTTATGGTTGAGAAGCTTCATGCTCTTTCTTCTGGTCTATACTATACAAAAATAAGATCAATAGAATCGCATGTTGTGATACACCAGAAGTGCACTAATCAAAGTGATTTTATACTTTGGTATGATCGACTTGGTCACCCTGGATCGGTGATGATGTGTCGAATCATTGAGAATTCACATGGGCATAATCTTAAGAACCAGATGATCCTTTTGGCCAGTGAATATTTATGTGTTTATTGCTCTCAAGGAAAACTAATAGTAAGACCATCCCCTTCTAAGGTCACTGATAGCGCTTGAAAAGTGTCACGGTTTAACGCGCACGATCAAAATTACAAATTTATAATCAAACTTCAAACTAACTACTTTGGGGGTAGATAGCAGTGAATCCGAGTCGAATCCACTAGGAATGCGTAGGAAAATAATTAAACTACTAAACTCAATCTAAGTATTCCTACCGATAAGTTGAGAAAAGATTCAGAATTGAAATTAAACTGATTTTATACTAAATGATTGATAAATATGAGAAAAGGTACCAGGGAATTCTTAATCAATAACCAGTATTCTGCCATGTCTTCCTAGGAATAGAACGAGCTAACCAAACTGAATGATTTTCCTAATGGTTGATAGGTGAATGGCTAGTTCTACCTATCACTCAACAAGTTCTGGTTAGGATCCCTTGTCGGTGAGAGCAATTATCTAAAAGTCGATGGCCTAATGATTAGTTATGATCACTGCTAATGAATCCTCTGATTATGATGAATTCATTGCGAGAAAATAGTATAATATGAATTTAGGTGTAAGATCAAGATGTTTCTAGCACATTGAGGTCGTTAAATAGAATGTATTAAGGATTAGCAGTTACCCTAGTGGTTCTAGCACTAGCGTGGTGGTTCTAGGACTACGAAATCCTTAATCTTGAATTAAGATGAATAACGGATTAAGAGTTGGTCATGATGGTTCTTGTCACGCCCCGACCCAGAAAACCCATCCGGACCGGGACGTGAGGGTCCTAAACTCTAAATCAAACAGCGAGAGCCTCCCCTTGGAACATCAATTTTAAACCTGGTGCATGATTACAATATTCACAATTAATTTAAACTATCCTATCATCAAATCATAATACAATTTAACTTTAAAAAGATATAATAATGATTCACGTCATCTAGTACAGCAACCTCTGATCAATTTACATCAAATTGATATACAAATATATATCTCCTTCAAATTACAATTTATACATTTTAAAGCTGTACATCAATTGAATATAATAAACTGATGATATCCTCGATCTCACGCACCACCAAGGGGAGTACCGCCTCCAACACCGCAACCACCTGAAAAAGAAGGGACTGCATCGACCTGCATCGCCGATGCAGCCCAGGTAGGAGTGAGCAACAAAGCTTGCTCAGTAGGGTTCTACGCTACGTCACTCACAAAGGAAAGGGAACACAACAGTGTCGTTCCTCCGCCTAAGTCTAAAGGATGCCACGGGGTCCCATAACCCCTATCGATTCCCCAAAGGATCCTACTCTTCTCAACCGACCACGCTGGGAATACCATCCAAACACGCTGGGAGGAAACCAAGAAACAGAACCAGTAGGAACACCCTTTACCCAGCAGGAAGCCACTGCCTGGGGACACATGTCAGGGACATCGACAACCATCCTTAGCACCTGGCCTTGGAGAAGCGACACGACCTCTAAACCTCAAATAATATAATATTCCAGTCCGACTACCTGATAATCCTCGAATGATATCAAACATGATCACTGATACAATCACGTCCTAATCCTCGACTACCCCAAACCCCGGTCCTAGGGCTAGATCCGAGCTACCCGAGAACCTCGGATCAACGATCGAAACCATCGTCTACCACCTAGCCTGATGCTTCTAATGCAAACAGATGCATGTAATGCTCAAGCACAGAGATACAGGAATAGCAGCATGCAACAATATGCCAGGACACCATACACGGGCTAGGCGAAGCGTCAAGCTTGCCGGAGGGTAAACATACATAAAGCAGATAAAGGTTTGAACTACAATTATACAATATTATAACGGCGCCCACGGACCGTTAGCAAGCAATTTCTACAACGGGGGCACAACCCCGGCCACAGATAATAATCAACCACATTTAAGGCACACCCTCTGCCATTTAATTAGCTAAACATCCCAAGGGGCACAACCCCCTTGGTTCAACCACAAGCTAAATATACATATAAATAAGCATGACATGTGATTAATTGCTAATTAAACAAGGATGATTTATACCTAATTAGACATGCCGAAAATCAAACAATTAATCATCTGAAAACAACCAATTAGAACATGCTAGCCATCGAGATCTCTAGGAATACCAATCACATAAATCCCGAAGAATCAAACATGATAAAACATCGAAAATTCACAAAAAACACTATTCATGACTGGCGGTCGATCAACGGATCGACCGTGAGAAATCTAAGGTTGACGGTCGATCAACGGATCGGCCGTGAGGGTTAATTTCACTATTTTTGGGGCTCACGGTCGACCTTGGAGACCTCACGGTCGACCGTTGAGACCGCGACGGTTGATCCACGGATCATCCGTGGCACTATTCATCAGCAACTCTGCACCGACACAGTTTCGTATAAAAATCACCAAAACTCGTAGAAAAATCAGAAAAATATGAAATCAATTGGGTTTGAAATTAGACTCACAGATATACAACTCTTATCTCTCCTAAAAATCCAAGATCATGCATGTACAAGCCGAAAAACTCGCCGCAAGCTGACTGTTCTTCAAGAACAGCAGAAAACCGGAAATCCGAGATTTATCATGCTAAAATCCTACTGAAATCTTAACCAAAGTTCATGAAACTTAAATCAGAGACTAAATTAAGCAACATGCATTCAACAACATAATTTCATCACAATCTAACGGCTAGATTTAACTAAACCCATTAATTAACGCATGTAGGTAGAACACCTACCGGACTGCGCATTCCTCGGTTGATCCCTCACAAACCAGCCACCAACGAGGTTCCACACCACACCAGGAGTCTTCCTCTCGTTGCCACGAATCCAACAAGCTTTCAAGCTCCCAAAAAGGTGGTCGGAGGAGGGAGAACGACGAAGAAGAAGGAGGAGGCTGATGGAGGAAAAACAGAGCAAGCTTTGCTTGCGGGAAGAAGAAGCAGGGAAAGAGAAGAAGAGAAGAAAGAGGAGAAGGAGAAGAGAAAGGAGCAGGTCGTGGAAGGTGGGGAAAAAAGGGAAGAAGGAGAAGACCTCTCCTCTCATGCTCTCCTGACAAGGGAGGACGAAGAAGCTCACCTGCCCTGCGCAGGTTCAACTGCCCTGCACAGTACCTGGATCGATCCAAGTGGGCTGTCGAGCGATCGATAGTTATCGAGCGATCGATAGCGGTCGAGCGATCGATAGCCGTCGAGCGATCGATAGCGGTCGAGCGCTCGATAGTTATCGAGCGATCGATAGCGGTGACCGCTCACGGGCCGCCAGCTGCCCAAAAGTAGGCTTCTGCGTGCCCGAGCCGGGATCTTCCGATCCGGGCCCACCTAGCCATTCTAAACAAACACTAACACAAACAAGGTTAGTGTGTGCAACGCGGGTGTGAAACTGACCACCAGGGAGCATATTTACCAAAATGCCACTGGGGTCAAAAACAGCGATGCGATCAACCGATCGCATCTCAGGGCCAACCGAGCCAAACCACAAATCTAGACCCTCGACCTAACGCGGTCAGACCGGGTTGGAGGTACGGGTCCTCACAGTTCTAGCATTACGTGTATTGGTCCTAACATCACAAGACTTTTAATCTCGAGAAGAAAATCCTCACATCCATGGTTCTAATATGAATGTTTTGATGAGAGTCTCTACTCTCAAGCCCTAACATGCTCAAGACCTAGATGTAAGGCATAAAGGAACAAATCGTTCATCCACTAATAATAAAATCAAACCAAGTTCATAAAGAAATTAAGATCAATTCATACAAACGATTCAAATAGGTATACAAGCCCTAAATCTTAGGAATCCCTAATAGAAACCCTAGTTACATCATAAGAATCCCATGGTAAAAAGTTTAGCTACTCATCTTTAGGGTTTGATCCGTGGATGAAGGTTGATGAAGCTCTTCTGCCATGGATTTCGTCCCAAAACATTTTAAAAAAGAAAAGTTAAAAAAAGGAAAAAGAAACTAAGAAAGAGTGCTCCCTCTCCTTGGCCTCCAAGAAGCCAAGAGAGAGTCTAGAGAGCCCCTTAAACAACCCTAAAAGATGCCTATTTATAGCCTAGGTATCCCCTACATTCGAATTAGATTTGGGCCTTTGATTTTGCTTAATTGCTATCAAATGATCGATCATTTAAGGGTGATCGATCATTTGAACCCAAAAAATTGGCTACGCCTGAGTATGATCGATCATTCGAAAGGAAATGATCAATCATGTAAAATATGGATCTCTGTCGTCTCTGCTACAGTGCAATGATCAATCCTTATAGGGGAAGATAATCCATCATCTGTTCTGCGTATTTACTTGTTTGTCATTCAAACTGCGCCATTGGTACGAAAAATGTTGTAACTTCCTCTGGGAAACTCAGAATCATAAACTATAAAATCCTCCAGAAACTAGACTTCTAGAGCTTTCCAACCATATATAACACATTATCTGGTTCGTCCTGAGCAGGTACAGTTTTGATGTCAAAGGTGTCCCATGTTTGCTTCTTTGACTTCACATGTTCTTTATTTGTTCGTTTTAGCACTAAACTTGATCGAATTTTCGTTGAGGGTCCTAATACCTGAAATGGAGAGAAGACAATCAAAATAGCATTGCTCGGAGACTAACGAGACCTAGTTAAAAGGGTGATTTGTGCATTTTTCACGTCTTATCAGACACCTCTGAATCCCCAAGTTTATTGGAGAGAATTCAAGGTGATATATGTGGACCCATTCATCTCTCAAGTGTACAATTTCGATACTTCATGGTTTTAATAGATGCATCAACATGATGGTCGCATGTATGCCTTCTATCTACTCGTAACATTGCTTTTGCTAAACTTTTAGCTCAGATCATTCGGTTACGAGCCCAATTCCCAAACTATCCCATCAAGACAATTCGTCTTGATAATGCTGGTGAGTTTACATCTCAAGCATTTTTCGATTATTTTATATCAGTTGGGATAATTGTGAAATACCCTGTTGCACACACATATACTCAGAATAGCCTAGCAGAATCACTTATTAAATGTATCCTACTGATAGCTAGACCCTTGCTTATGAAGTCCAAATTACTTGTCTCAGCTTGAGGACATGCTGTATTACATGCAACATCTTTGATCCTAGTTAGACCATCCTCATATCATAATTTTTCACCAGTGCAACTTGTCTTTGGTCAACAACCAAATATTTCTCACTTAAGAATTTTTGGATGTGCTGTCTATGTTCCAATTCCTCCACCTCAGAGAACCAAAATGGGTCCTCAACGCCGACTTTGTATTTACATTGGCTTTGATTATCCTTCTATCATTAGGTATCTGGAGCCTTTAACATGAGATTTATTTAGAGCACGCCTTGCTGACTGTCACTTTGATGAGTCATTTTTCACACCATTAGGGGGAGACAAGAAGAAGCCAGAAGCTCAAAATGCAATTGTGTGGAACAATTCGACGTTGTCTCATCTTCATCCTAGGACAAGTCAAATTGAACTCAAAGTTCATAAGATTATACATTTACAGAAGATTGCGAATCATATGCCTGATGCATTTACTGATTCATAGCGAGTGATGAAATCACATATTCCAACTGCAAATGCTCCAGCTCGGATTAATGTTCCTGAAGAGCAATCTGATGACCCTAAAGCATATGAATTTAAACATGCCAAAAGCGTGCATGATCTATTAGCGCCAAGGATAAGGTCCCAAGGAAAAGAAAGACATAAGGACAAACTGGCCATTAGGTTGATACTCCTGAAGAAATTAAAAAACATGAAGTTTGTATTCCAAATATGAATCGATTCGAAAAGACACCTCCTAAAGAGGTTCAAGCACCTCCCGATGAGGTTCGGACACCCCCCGAAGAGGTTCAGGCACCTCCCGAAGAGGTCAAGATATCTGAAAATCATGAGATCTCGATAAATTGTGTGCACACTGAGAAAAGGTGGAACATAAATGAAACTGTTGTCGACAACTTATTTGGGTATGTAGTTGCTCTTGACATTACCAGAAGTAATGAAGAGTTTGAGCCAAAATCCGTCAAAGAGTGTCGACGTAGAGTTGATTAGCCAAAATGGAAAGAAGTTATTCAAGCTGAATTGAACTCATTGGCAAAACGAAATGTTTTTGGACCTGTAGTCCAGACACCATAAGATGTCAAACCAGTAGGATACAAATGGGTATTTGTGGGCAAGCGAAATGAGAAAAATGAAATAGTGCGATATAAAACATGGCTTGTAGCACAAGGTTTCTCGAAAAAACCTGGTATAGACTATGAGGAGACGTACTCTCCGGTAATGGATGCAATAACCTTTCGCTTCTTGATTGGTTTATTAGTCTCAGAAAGACTAGATATGCATGTAATGGATGTAGTCACAACATACTTGTATGGGTCACTAGATAGTGACATTTATATGAAAGTCCCTAAAGGACTTAAATTGCTTGAATCAAATAAATCCAGGGATCTATATTCTATAAAACTTCAAAGATCTTTATACGGGTTAAAACAGTCTGGCCGGATGTGGTACAATTGGCTCACTGAATACCTCCTGATAGAGAGATACATAAACAACCAAATTTACCCATGTATCTTCGCCAAGAAATCAAATTTTGGATTTGCTATTATTGCAGTATATGTCGATGACCTGAATTTAATTGGGACTCCTGAAGAGCTCACAAAGGCATATGACTATTTAAAGAATGAATTTGAAATGAAAGATCTTGGAAAGACAAAATTTTGCCTCGACCTGCAGATTGAGCACTTTCCAAGTGGAATATTAATTCACCAATCAAATTATATAGAAAAGGTTTTAAGACAATTTTATATGGATAAAACTCATCCATTGAGTTCTCCAATGATTGTCCGATCTCTTGATGTGAAGAAGGTAAAGGTCCAAGAGGGGGGTGAATTGGACTCTTTTCGAAAAACTAGATCAATGGAAAAATCATGTAGGAAAGATCTAACATCTTAAATGCTTGTAGATGAGAAGAAACTAAAGTAAATCAGCATGCAAGAATTATATGAAAGAAGGGTTAGAGAGATAGCACCGATTTTATAGTGGTTCGACCCAACTCTTGGCCTAGGTCCACTTCTCTCAAGGTCCTCCTTGAGGTTCCACTACTTGTAAATATTTACAAGCTTTTTCTTCAAACTTCTTGGTGCTTTGTAACCTTATAATTACAGCGAACAGCTATTGGATTGCTCTCAATGCACTTCTTCATACTCGAAGAAGATTTACAAAGGTTGTAGCTCAAAAGAAAGAGTAGAAGACTTTTGCTAAAACTTGCTCAAATGATCTAAAAAATATCAATAATAGTTCTAGCAAGTTTACAATAAAGAACTACTTATATCTGGCTTTCAACCAGCTCAAAAACAAGCTCCAACGTCTCCCTACAACTCTCCAACGACTAGTTTTTTACTCTGCGTGTTGCTGGCGGTCGATCCATGCATCGTCCGCCACATCGACCATAATGTACAAAAACTCAACCTTCTTGAGCCGTGATGGATCCACTCATCGACCTTCATATCGACCGTGAGCCTTTGTTGAGAAAAATGCTTCCCAGGGTCGATGCTCCGATCGACCGTCGCTTCTTCACTTTCCATCATCATACTCCACGGTTGAAAGTCGCCTTGTCCGTCGGATCGTTCGCGAGCCTACAACATTTAAAAACACAAAAGCCAAACTGCTACGGTCGACCGGTCCATCGACCGTCGTATCGATCGTGAGGCTTTGTCAAGAAAATGGCTTCCTAGGGTCGATGATCCGATCGACCGTGAGACAACATTTCATTTTGCCAAGTATGGTGCATCCATCGTGCAACCCCACGGTTGATCCATGGATCAACTGTCACATTCCCACGGTCGATCCATGCATCGACCGTCAGCACAATAATATCTCAAATATTGAATTTAAGACTTCCAATTAAAGGGGAAATAAATATTAAACATAAATTTTATCATTTAATGTATATTGGCATCATCAAAACAAGGTTAGGATCAACAGAATGATCCTTTCTGCCCTCATGAAGGTGGTGAAGAACTCCTTGGTCTTGAAGTACAATATCTTAGCGCAATTGGAGCTCTCATGTATCTTGTAAATTACACACAATCCGATATAGCCTTTGCAGTTAATTTATTAGCAAGATTCAGTTCTGCATCGACCCGAAGGCACTGGAATGGGATCAAGCACATATTGCGCTATCTTCGTGGAACTACAGATCTCGGACTATTTTTTTCAAATAATTCGAGATCACAATTAGTTGGCTACGCAGATGCAAGTTATCTCTTTGATCCACATAAGACCAAGTCACAAACCGGCTATATTTTTCTGTATGATGGCACTGCTATATCTTGGTGATCTATAAAGCAAACACTAAGTGCCACATCTTCAAATCATGCTGAGATACTTGCTATTCATGAAGCAAGTAGAGAGTGTGTCTGTTTAAGAAGCATGATAGAGCATATTCATGACACTTGTGGATTATTTTCAATCAAAAATACCCCAATGATATTATATGAAGATAATGCTGCATGCATCACTCAAATTAGAGGCGGTTATATCAAAGACGATAGAACCAAGCATATATCACCAAAGTTCTTCTATCCGCATGAGCTCTAGGAGAACGACAATATTGATATCCAGCAGATACGCTCCAACAACAATTTAGCTGATCTATTTACAAAGGCACTACCGACGACAACATTCAGAAAGATAATGCATGACATCGAAATGCGTCGTCTTAAGGATCTCTTGTGTTAAGCACTTGAAGCTTGCCTTATATCTTCCTGAGGAGGAGTCACAATCTTAGAAGATATTCAGGTACTGTATTCTTTTTCCTTCGCTAAGGTTTTTTTCCACTGGGTTTTCCTTGGCAAGGTTTTAACGAGGCAGTATTGATAGCTTAATATCTCTCTAAGAATGACGTACTCTTTCTCCACTGAGTTTTTATCCCACTGGGTTTTTCTTAGTAAAGGTTTTAACGATGCACATTATTATACTAATGGTCATTCGAGGGGGAGTGTTGTGAATCATGTGCAAGGCATGATCATCCATGAATGACCATTACCTAACCCTCATAAATGAGGGTTGAAATTTTTACTCATACATGTATGGGCATTTGGCTGGTTGTGTGGATGTTTGCCTATAAATAGCTCTCCATCGATGGTGAAAGAGAGCAGTTGATGAGAACATTTGATTCTCTCTCTATTGCTTTCATAATTGTGTGTGTATTCATTCTCTTTATTTCTCCGTTGTTTTCTACTTGAAGTATAGCGTGTGCTACACATATATTTTATAGCACCCTTCATTTTTTTCCTCACTTAATTTTCATGAAATATTTCATTGAAAGTCGCCATAATCCGATTAGTATTAAACAAAGCCGACCCAACCACTAGGCGACTCGCCTAGGGCCCCAGGTTAGAAGAGGGCCCCAAATGCAGTGCTTTAATGAATCCAAACATTAATTATAACTTTAATAATATGTTTAATCTACTACACAACATTTCCAAGTTAAACAAATGGCCTTCAAATTAAATGTCACAAAAGGTAACATGAAATTCAAGACATGCTTAATAGCTTCAAACCCCAAATTAGAAAGTGGGGCCCATAAGGTTTATGTTGATTGTTCCAAAAGGTAATAGCTAATTTAGGACATATGTTAAACAGTGTTCTAAAAAAAAAATTAAGAAATAGATGGTGATTTGTGACAAGTTTAAAGCCATATGATCATTTAACCTATTTTGTCATATTTTTACTTTTCTATTAATTCTCTTCTCAATCTCTTTACCGTCTTACTATCCTCAAAATATATCTTTCGATTTCTCCATCTCTATTATGTCTTGAATCTATTTTCTATACTCAATACATGCATGTCCATCTCTATCTTCTCATTATCCTTTGATTTCACATTATTGCTCTGCTGTTCTCTTTGAAACTTGGCAAATTATTGCTCCAGTTTATGGTATAATATAAGAAATATATAACTTCATTAACAATTTAACAATTTAGAATATTTTTTAAAAAATAAACATAATAATTACTTTATTTTATTTAGTATAAATTTTGTGCGGGCCCCATTGTTGTTTTTGCTTAGGCCCAATTTGCATTGGACCGGCCCTGATATTAAAAGCAGCAGAGAATTTTGCTAAATTGCCCATTTTCTGATATCGAGTTTGCATAACTTTTAAACCCATTCCTTTTTCTTCTCCAATCCGACTTAACTGGATGGTAAAAGACGGAATGGAAAATATGAAACAGTCACCAAACAGTATACAGGAACAAAAGATTTCCTTTCCTTTTCTTTTCTTTTCTTTTCTCGTTTAGATGAGCTGAAGCTGAAAAGAAAAACTATACATGAAAAAAGATGGCACAAAAGAAAGAGAGAACAAGGAGAGGACGAGATTAGAGAACAGCCATCTTGATCATTGGTCACCGTCGTGGCTGTCCATTCGACTAATCAAGTCCACCTAATCAAATGATAGTAACATATGAACATTTGGTAAAAACATGAAAACTTGTTAGGATTCATCGCTGAAATCCACGTACATTCTATAAGCACTTCGATCTGAGGAGTAATAACATTCAATTAACTCATCAATTTGAAAACCAAGTTTCCTATAAAGGCAGATAGCAGGAGTTCTTGTTGGATCGACATGAAGGCAAACACGCTGAATTCTTCTTGTTCTGCATTTCTGAATGGCTGCTTTCAACAAAGCTTCTCCATGCCCTCGTCTTCTGTAACTTTCCTTCACTAAGTTTATAAAGAAAGATTAGAGAATGTAAAGAAGTTGACAAAGGAATAAAAAAAGAATCATATTTTGAAAGAACGGATCAGAATTTTATAGACGATCACATAGTAAAATTGACTACACAGATTTCCCACTCCCACTACATCAAATAGTTAAAGATAAGCCAAAATGATTATTAAAAAAAAGCTCTTCTAGATACATAATTTCTCATACATGGTTCATAGCTTTAATATGCTCTAACATTGTAAACTTTAATCCGAAAAGGACCTCAATTTACATAAAAGAGGATCCCATTTTTAGAAGTGACAAGATACTCTGGTTTATGTTAATTACAAAGCTGCTGTTGTAAAACAAATATAATATACTAGTATATAAATTTGACTGACTCTTACATATGAGAAGGTCTCCGGATGGCAGAAGCATGTAAGGAACTCACATTATTCTCATGATTGAGGCACAAAAAGTAGAAGTAGATTCTCTTATAATTTTTTGCTATCCTTTCGTTCACCTCTATCAGCCTTTCTTGATATCCACATGTTCATGTGCTCTCAAACACAAAGCCAATATGCCATAGATATCCTGTCTTAAACTCGTTATTCTTCTCCCCAATGCATGGAAACAAATTAAGATTCTGTCAAGACGATCCGAAAGATATGGAATCTAGGGCACATGTAGTTCACTTTTGGAAGTCATTCTCACAACCATGGAGAGTAGAGAGTGCGTGAGATACTCACAAACCTGATGTTAATTCAACTATTATATCGTTGACCCCACATGTAATGTAATAAGAATGCGCCTTATGGAAAAGGAGACCAATCATTTATCATACAACTGTTTACTACTATTTGTTTAGGCTAGTATGTGGAGTAATGCATCTCTTAGCAACCTATCAAAATTTATCCCCTGGCTCTTCCTGATATCCGTACATGCAATTAATCATCCTTAATCTACATGTGATCTAAAGCTCCCAAACGAGCAAGGGTAATGTGAGGATTTGAGTATCCTAATAAAGGTTGTTTACATCTTATTATCTAAAAAAAATGACTAATCACGGGGCCTTAGATCCATTATTGAACAAGAAGCAATACGCAGCCATGCAATAAAAGAATGGCATTAGAAGGGAAAAGCTATTAATCTCAATCAATAAGTGGTTGGACGATGTGTCCTTGAGAAAGATCATGCAAGCCACATTAAGCAAAAAAGCCCGGAGCATTTCAAGCATTTCCTGTGCAAGGAGCCAGTCATGTAAAATTTTAGGTAGATCGTTTTATAAAACCTTCGGATCAGTAAGCATAAGTTCCCTTAGGGGGTTTTTCAGAGGAACATATCTTAAGTTGGGATACAGACAATCCTTGCCACCTTAGGCAGAGTAATCAGAATATACGCATAAGAAGCTGAATGCTTTCTTGACCCGCTATCAATTCTACTTGGAATCAAACTATTTATATTAAATTGCATTTCTCTTCAGGCCCCTCTCCTTTGTAAGATACTTGTGACACTCCCATGTGCACAGGATGAAAACCAGCCGGATAGATTATTGGTAAGACAACCTCGTCGACCAAGTATTAATCAGAGTACCTGGGTGACAGCTAAATCAAAGTGCTTGTTAATCCAAAAGGCATTTGCAGTGACAACCGGCATGTAACATTCCGCTAAATTATTGGTAAGACACATGTACCGGCAAATATACATGAATTAGCTCAAATGAGCTTCGTGCCGCCGGCACAAGGCCCATGTCGAATATCGGCACATTTCATGCCAATCGACACATAGTGTGAGAGAACAGAATAGGTGCCACTAGCATGGCAATGCTTGTCAACGAGTGCAGTTTAGCGCACGAGTCAGCAACCACTGTGGCAGGTTGATAACCAAAATAAAAAGAGTCTCTTGTCATTCTAGAACCAGCACACACATTCCACTTGGATCAAATCAAGTGAATTGGTAAGAATTATTCTGTTACCATTGGACTCACAATGGCACTCATTGGTTTAGATAAACAGAAAAAATTCAATTATGCACAAGATCTTTACATGTTTACTTGATTCTACTAAGGTAAAAACGGAACACATGAGCAGGCATCTTGAGAACAGCACAACATACATAACTTCCTCCAATGCAATCACCCCTTGTTATGCAAGAACTATAACAAAGATACGACAACCCCAAATATGACACATTCTCTCCCTTCTCTATATTGCCTATATATACATGTACGCGAAAAAAAAAAACCTCTTCACACATCTAAACTTGTGTCAATAGTGATCACATCTTCGTCAAGAGTGGGTTTAATGGTGGTCCTGCAAAATCAAATGCAAAAATCCTCATAGACCTCCATGCTGTCTTATTGAAGACAGAATGTCTTTCGAGAAATATCCTAGATACATCTACAGCCATCCAAGGTTATTTGGATGTATCATTAAAAGCACGCTTCTTCGTTAATAATATTGGCAGAGATACAAGTTTCTAATGCTCCATTCTTGACTATACTTTCCTGCTCTTCAATGACTAGTATAAAACATGTCGCGCAGGAAGAAAAAGTCATGTCATCAGATAAAATGGGATCAAAATAAATTAACTCCTGTAAAGATAGCACTTCTCCCTTGGCTACAATCGCAACAACTTAGTTGCTCTGCAAGCAAGTTCTGCGCTTCATGAATTCTAGAAGTTCATCTTACCATACAACCCAAAAGCAATTATCAGGTCCAACTGGAAGCTGTTCCAGTTATCTACTACAATTGTGGAGCTCATCCGAACGCATATAGTAGCGTCAATTGCCAAACCTTCTCATTATAAATACTTTCAAGCTCATGAAAACAGTTGGCAAATGTCAAAAATCCCACCTTGAGTTGGGAAATACCAACAGGAGTACAGCACAAAGCTGCAGCTAAAGAACAATTTCAGATATGAATTGACCCATTAAAATATCCATGAGATTTCTTCTAAATGAAGATCAAACTGTTAATCCAATATCACCTAGTAACCCCTACTAAATTCAGGAGAAGTCAGTCCAAAAAAGACAATCGAAAGTTCTTACGTCAATCAAAACAACCCATCAGACATACATATAGGAAAACTAACAATCACGCCTTCTTCATCCGTAAAAGTGAACAAAGGGGCGAGACAGAAATCTCACCTGCTAGTTTGGTGATGGATGCACACAATGAGGAGATCGAAGAATACATCACATAACCAATGATCTCCTCTTCTCCATTTCCTTTTCCAATCTTCATATAAACCAATCCACTATTCTTTTTCTTCAGTTCGTAAGAAAAATGTCTGGCGAGAGACTCGTGCTTTGGAAATATCCTCTTCTCCATCCTAACAATCTCCTCCACCACCTCACTGGATTTGCAAGGATCCAATTCCAAGACCACAGCCGCCATTAAGCCCCGAGACACTACTGTTTACTTATCAAGGAGTTTTTATGTAACTTAGTCCCCTGGGCCCTGTTTGGTACCGGCACGGCATAGCAGCCGAACAGCCGCTTTATCCTGCCATAGAAATCAGGATAAACCGGGATTCCTATCCCGGGATAGTTACCATCCCAGGTTTCAGCATCCATATTCCGGGATAGTTGCTATCACATTATTAAATTATATACATTATCATATTATTAAGTAATTAATTAAAACAAAGGTGAATATTATATGCATTATCATATAATTAATTATACTACCAATATGTCCCATAGAAAATTTTGTTCGATTTCTATCCCCATTTCTATCCGTACCGAGTGAAAAAAAAAATTTTGACGTTTCAAGGGAGACAAGATATAAAAACAGTCATGCACGTCAATGCAACCCATACAGGACCATTTATATGAAATATAAGTTTTGTATGTGTTTTTATAAGCGTATAAAAACTTTTGCACGCGTACAAATATTTTTCATATACATAGTGTATTAAATAAGATTATTAATATGTTATTATAATAAAATATTAATATAAGTGGGTCCACATGTCACGTGTCATGTCATGATTGGTCCACATCATGTAAAAATTTATTTATTATATATTTTTTTAATAATATATATTTAAAAATTATTATTATATTAATATAAATGGACCCGCATTGATGTGTATAATCGTGGCATGTCACCATGCTATGCCATGTGGCGATGCGATCCTTCTTCGTGTCGCCGTAGGTAGAGGCCACGTGGACGTCATTGGCGGCCATGGTGCGCCGATAAGAACGCGGAGGAGCGGGCGTTGATATGAGAGGGATTCGCTAGTGGAGGCATCGAATAGGATGGGTGGGGTGATAATATTATATATTATTATACTATATTCATGTTGATTATGTCGAATATGTTATTCAAAAGTTAAGGTGAATATATGCATCATAAAATTAATAAAACATGAAAATATTATTAATTAAATTATATCGTCGAGCCATACGACCCGGTGGAGGATGAGCAGAGATCGATGCCGACGATGGCGGAGGAGCAGTCATCCTCCAGAGATGGCAAATGAGCGGGCGTTGATATGAAAAGGAGTCGCTGGTGGAGGCATCGAACAAGATGGGTGGGGTGGTAATATTATACATTATTATAATATATTCAGGTTGATTATGTCGAATATGTTATTCAAAAGAAAGGTGAATATATGCATCATAAAATTAATAAAACATGAAAATATTATTAATTAAATTATATGCTTTATCATATTACATGTATTATCATATTATCAAGTAATTTATTAAAGCCAAGGTGAATATTATATGCATGATCATATTATTAATTAAATCACCAATAGAATAGTTTTCTTTTTAAATCTATTTGTCTTTCGATTTGTCAATCGATGGACACTTTCGTGTTTGTTTACAAAACATGCCAAATTCATAAATTCGAGATCAAAATACCCTTTGTCAACTCTCTCTCTCTCATCATTTAATGTCACATGACACAAGCACAAGGGAGAGAGAAAGGAGAGAGATATCTCTCTAAATTAAGATGTGACATCGTCTATCTTCTTCTCTCTCTCCCCCGTTGTTGATATCACTCTATCTCCCTCCACACACTCTCTCTTTTACATTGGTTGTCGCCGTATTGTAATATAGAGTCCGAGGTTACCGTCGACTCAGCGTTCGGTGGGAGAGGGGCAGTCGTCGCCATCACCTATTAGAGAGAGGGAAGGGGGCTGCAGGAAGAGGGAAAAAGGAAGAAATTGTTACGGAAGAGAGAGAGAGAGCAAGGGAGGAAGAGAGTGGGAGAGAGTGGAGGGAGAGATTGGAGGGGAGGGAGAGATAGCAGATGTATTCCATTTTTTTATACGAATTTCTTCATTTTTTGACGAAATACTTCCCTATTTCAAAGAATTCCTTCATTATTTTCTTTATTGTTCCTCTTTGTGTCATAAAGAGAGGGAAGGAGGCTGCGGGAAGAGGGAGGATAGAGGAAATTGTTAAGGAAGAGAGAGAGCGAGTGAAGAAGATAGTGGGAGAAAGGAAGGGATCCTTCAATTTTTAAGTGAGGAATCCTTTAATTTTTAAGTGGGGAATCCTTCAGTTTTTAATGAATACTTCGAGGAAGAGGAGAGATGGAGGTTGGGTGGAGAAAGAGAGGTTGGAGAGAGAACGAGGAAGTGAGAGAAAGAGATCGGGTGGAGAGACGGAGGTTCTAATGGATTTAACTCTCAAGCTTTAGAAAGAGAGTGAGAGAGAGTGGATGGAGAGAGATGGAGAAAGAGTGGGAAAGGAGAGAGTGGATGGAGAGAGAGAGATCGGCTGGAGAGAGAGAGTGGGAGAGAGAGTGGATGGAGAGAGTGGGAAGGAGAGAGTGGATGGAGAGAGAGATCGGCCGGAGAGAGAGGGATGGAGAGAGAGATGGGCTGGAGAGAGAGGGTGAGAGTGGATGGAGAGAGAGCCGGAGATTAGAGGGATGCAGAGAGAGGGTGAGAGAGAGTGGATGGAGAGAAAAGGAGGGAGGGAGAGAGGAAGAGAGAGAGAGAGGGATTAGCATTTAATGATGGTAGAGAGAGATTTTGGAGGGTGTTAGGAGAGAAGAGGAAAGGTGACGAGAGAGAGATGATAAAGTATGTGCATTTAATGATGCAAGGAGAGAAAGAATAAAGTTGATGGATTTAATGATGTCAGAGGAGAGAGAGGACATCTGAATTCTCTGATATCTTCCCTCGCTCTCTCCCTCCAAATAACTAAAGAATCCTCACAAATAATTATGAAATATTTCAAATAACTAAGTAATCATTGTAAATTTGACGTAAGCGGGATCGGTATGAATACTTCAAATAACTAAGGAATACTTCAAATAATTAAGAAATATTTTAAATAACTAAGGAATCCTTCAATTTTTAATGAATACTTGAAGGAAGAGGAGACATGGAGGTTGGGTGGAGAAAGAGAGGTTGGAGATAGAACGAGAAAGTGAGAGAAAGAGATCAGGTGGAGAGAGGGAGGTTGTAATGAATTTAACTCTCAAGCTTTAGAAAGAGATCGAGAGAGAGTGGATGGAGAGAAACGGAGAAAGAGTGGAAAAGGAGAGAGTGGATGGAGAGAGAGATTGGCTGGAGAGAGAGAGAGTGGGAGAGGGAGAGAGGGAGAGTGGATGGAGAGAGAGCGTGAGAGAGAGGGACGGAGAGAGAGAGATGGGCTAGAGAGAGAGAGAGGGTGAGAGTGGATGGAGAGAGAGCCAGAGATTAGAGGGATGCAGATAGAGGGTGATAGAGAGTGGATGGAGAGAGATGGAGAGAAAGGGAGGGAGGGAGAGAGAGAGAGGGATTAGCATTTAATGATGGTAGAAAGAGATTTTGGAGAGTGATGGGAGAGAAGAGGAGAGGCGACGAGAGAGAGATGATAAAACATGTGCATTTAATGATGCAAGGAGAGAGAGAATAAAGTTGGTGGATTTAATGATGTCGGAGGAGAGAGAGGACATCTGGATTCTCTGATATCTTCCCTCACTCTCTCCCCTCCAAATAACTAAGGAATCCTCACAAATAATTAAGAAATACTTCAAATAACTAAGGAATCCTTGTAAATTTGACGTAAACGGGATCGGCATGTCGCCCCTCTCTCTTCCGCCCCCTCTCTCCATCCACTCTCTCTTCCGCCCCCTCGCTCCCTCTCTCTCTCTCTTCCGCCCCCCCTCTCTCTCCCTCCCTCCCTCTCCCACTCTCTCCCACTCTCTCTCCAGCCGATCTCTCTCTCTCTCCCTCCATCCACTCTCTCTTCCTCTGAGTTAGTGTGCGAATGGGACTCGAGCGTACTACGTATACTCAGGAATGTAGCATCCATGCTAGCATTAAAAAGTGGTTCCAACCCAGTAGATGATCAGAACTGGGCGTCGAGGCTTCGCAGGGCGATCTCGGAGGCGGGGCGACCTCCCGACGTGTTCTCGGAGGGGTCGAAGCCAACGCGATCTCGGAGGTCTTGGAGGTGGTGCGACCTCGGAGGACTTGATGTGAGGACTTGTCCCTCCACTCCTGGGTCGACCGTTTGGGTCGTATCTGTGGCTCGTTGTGAACCGCAAGGGCAATTTAGTAAATTGCATCTTGTCGATTTGTTTCACACTCGCGTGTGCACACACTGACTGTGTTTGTGTAAATGTTTGATTAGAATGGTTAGGTGGACCCCGGATCGAAGGATCCTGGCTTAGGCTTGTGTTTTAGCCCATGTCTAGCTTTCTGGGCAAAGGGGATCGATCTTCCATTGCTAAGGAGATCGATCTGTTAGCGCCAAAAAGTTAATACAGTTCGTCATGAAAGATCGATCTCTCATAAGCCGGTTCGTCCGTCTATAGAACGAACGAAACCTTCTTCTTTGATTTTTTTCAAATCCACGTTCTTGAGTTGAGATCCGGCTGGATTTGATGGAGATAGAGGACGATCCGAGGCTTAGCAGTTAGGATTGAAGCTGCTCTAGTTTAGGTAGGGATCCTACCTACTTGTTTTTTCGGATTTGTGAGATTTGAGTTTCATTGTGCTTTGTTTTGCTTAGATCTTGTTATATATACATTTATTTTCAATGAAATCTTCGATTTTGGACTCGTGGTCCTCCATACTAATAGATCCCAAAGTTTTGTGGGATTTGGTGGAGTTTTCCGGTGATATTTCTCACCGGCGGTCCGCCGGTGAACCCATTCGGATCGATCTTTCTTGAGGAAAGATCGATCATTTATATGACATCATGCCCAGCCCGAGCGGGATCGATCCTTCCATTGGAGAAGATTGATCCTTGCTTGGTTGGCATGGGCGGGGTCCGAGTCACGAAGAAGATCGATCCTTCTGGTGGAGAAGATCGATCTCTTTCGGTTGACTGGGACGATGCTTCCCAAGTACTAAGAAGATCGATCTTTCTGGTAGAGAGATCGATCTCTTTGGTGGTTGAGAGGCGTTTTCAATGGGTTTGCCCGCGAGGCTTCGCGTATGCGGTTTTCTTTACTGCTTTATAACTGATACATATTCTTGAGTATGTTAGCCCCATAGTGAGGGGTAGTGGTGAACCGGGAGAGTGACGACTCCCGGGATGTTTAGATAGCATATTGTACTGTTAGTCTTCTTTGTCATGGTTGCTTCCCGTAACATGCTGACTGGTTGCAGTTGGTGGGGTTACCACTGTAGCAGCTCCTTGGCCTGTGTTACTGTTCACCACCCCGGGCTGGCAGGGTGCCGAGCCCAGACCTTGTTTATTTAATCGTCACATATGTTGCATGCTTATCTGCTTTCCTATGTATGTGCATAGCATGCATCTGGTTGTGCATTAGTTGCATAAGGTTAGGGCGTGGGCGATCTATGGGTCGCCTTCTAGAGGCTTGGAAGCTCGGATTTAGCCTTAGGACCGGAGTTGGGTAGCTTGGTCCAGGTTTGAATGGTGGTGTTCAGTCGATTTCGATGATAGGTCTAGATGACTCGAACACATGTTGGTTGATGATTGTAAAGGTCGTGTCGGCCTCGAGTCGGGTTCTGAGGTGTAGTCGGTGTCCAGTTATGATGACTCTTGAGTAGAGAGTGTGCCTACTCAGCGGTGCCATTTCCTGCTAACAGTGCCGGTTTTCTACTTGTGAGTCAGCAGTGTTGGTTTCCTGCTTACTGACCATGACCCGTCATGTGACCTGCTCTGCTGGAAGATCATGATTGTGGATCTCATGGACACGCGGTGGGGTTATGGGGCCCCTGTGTACACCCAGGCCTTGCTAGAGGGTAACACTGTTGCGTTTCCCTCTTCCTTCTATGTGTCGTAGTATAGTTTGCCTGCTGAGCTTAGTTGCTCACTCCTACTCGGGCTGCGTTTTGCAGGTGCAGGCGTTAGCTCCATTTCAGTGGCCCCTACCGGGCAGTTGGTCGGCGGTGCCTGTCGGAGTTTGAGAAGTGGTGATTTGTCTTTCTTAGAACCCTTGTATAGTTAGTCTTCTACGGGAGAGTATAAATGTCTGTACTTGATCTTTCCCTTTTCGAGGTTTTGTATATTATCCTTTGGGATTTGATATCTTTATGCTTGAGGTTTCTTAAATCTTTAATTTGTAATTGAGGGTGTTTGATGAATTGTTTAGGGAGACCACTCGCAAAAAAATTTCGTAGTTTGTTAGGTTCCGGTTCGTGTCGCCCGGCCCGGTTGGGCTTTCGCGGGTCGGGGCACGACACTTGAAGCTGACGCAATCTCAAAGGCGGCCATCTTTGGGTCTGTCGGAGCCGACACGATCTCGGAGGGCGCTTACTCGAGCTCGAGGCTGGCCAAAGGGGAGTAGCTGAGTTAGCGTCGCGGAGTTGGATCCCGGCGAACCACAACTTGATCGAGGTCAAGGCGGCGCCGCGGAGCTAGATCCCGGCGAGGTGATGCCCGTGTTCACAAATGGTCAGATCCGAAGTCGAGCGGTGAACGAAGGGAAGAAGACTGATAAGAACTCTGACCGGCTTAGCCTCGAGCTCGTCGATAGCATCCGCCTGAAGCCGCGGGCTTTGATATAAGCCCAACAAAGGAGCGCAGAGGTCAGAGTGATGAGGATTGGTGCAGAGTACTTCTCGAGCTCTCGTATGCCATCCATTCCTCTCAAGAAGATGGCTAGCTGGGTTAACTAGAAGGCAATGAAGCAGAGGATGGCGACAGTGGCGAAAGATGTGTTTTTTATGGAGGGAGGGAGGAGCAAGAAGATGGCTTGGCTGCCAATCCAGGACTCGATGCCTCAAAGATTCTGTGAGGACCCGTTCCTCCGACCCGGTCCGACCGCGTTAGGTCGAGGGTCTGGCTTGGTTGGGTTGGCTTGGTTAGCCTTTATTTGCGATCGGTTGATCGCATCGCTGTTTTTGGACCCCAAGGGTAATTTAGTAAATTACGTATTGGCGGTCGGTTTCACACCCGCGTAGTGCACACACAGCCTTGATTAATGTATGTGATTGTTTAGATTCAGTAGGAGCGTTCGCGATCGTCAGATCCGGATGAGATATCGACGAGATCACAATTTAGAGTCAAATTGGATTTAACCCGATTAGTTGACTTGGCTACACCAGTTCAGCCACTTAAGTGGCTTAACCTTAACCCTCTTCCCCTTTTCTCTTTCCCGTTCTTCCCTTCTCTTCCCATGCTTATTTCCTCCACTCGATCCCCTTTCCTTTCTCCTCCCCTTTCATCCTGATGCGAGTAAGACTGCGAGAGAGAGAGCTCCGACGACCTAGAGGCGGCGACGGCAAGGGCCTCTTCTTTCTTCCTTCCCTTCCTTTTTCCGCGACGGCTCTTCTCCCTCTTTTTCTTCTCCGATGATGGCAGCGGGTGTGGGAGTTCCTGGCGGCTCTTCGACGAACTGGAGACGGCGACGGCGAGGAAGGAAGGCGGATTAGGCGATGTTTACGACGGATTTAGCGTTTAAGGTAGGGTTCTACGCCTAAACCCTTGTTTAGGGTTTATCTAGGGTTTGGTTTGTTTGTTTGTTGTTTTCTTGGTGTTGGATTATTCATCTTGGCATGCTTAACAGATGATCTAGCTTCCATGCGGTTTTTAGTTGGATTTAAACCGGATTTATACACGGTTTCCCCGGATTTTCGTCGATGCTTTGTTCTTAGATGAACAGTTGAGTTCATGCTCGATTTCTGAGCTGGGTGAGAATGATCTCGTGTAACGTTCAAGATGAAAATTATAGATCATCGAATCTACTTTCAATTGCCACTGGTTTCATGATTGTTGCATTTATATACGATTTTTGGCGAATTGTTTCCTAAACTGCCGCGAAACAGAAATTAGGAAAAAGATTAGTACATTTTGTAGAAATTAGACATCAATTAGATCCAATACTTGGCCTGCATGTCCCTAACGTGCTGAGATACATCTGCCCAAGTTTAATTTGAAGTTTGACGTCGTTTGGACGTCAAATTGATAAGATTTCACCGCCTCTAACTAAGGTTTACTGTAGCAATTTGGAATTTAGCCTTTTAGTGGATTTTCGATGTTTTACCCTGTTAATCCTTCGAGATACATGTTGTTGGTATTCCTAGCATTGGTTAGGACTATGATGATTAGTTGGTTGGAATTTGACGGCTAATTGCATGGTTTATCGGCTTATTTTCTTAGTTGCTAACTTTCCCTTAATTAGCCTTTACATTTTGTGAATCATGTATGGTTATGTATTTGAATCCTACATGTTTAATTCACCTAATACCCTTAATTGATGTTCTTTGTAACATCTAGGATTTACAAGCTAGAGTTTATAGGTTTTTGGGTGTTTGAACTCTCGATATCGGTTTGCCGGTGTAACTAGTAGCTTACTTGTCCAATTAGCATTAAATTGACCATCATGCCTATATGAGTTTGTATTTTCGTTAACGAGCGTGTATTCCGTCATCAATTTCATATATTTAGAAGTTTACTTCAAATTGTAGCATGTTATCTATATGAATAGATATATGTATATGTAGGCCCTATGTGTGGCCCAACCCTATGTGTGGTTCGTGGTTGAACCAATGGAGTCATGCCCCTTGGGATGTGTAGATAATTAGTGGGCCGAAGGTGTGCCCTAGTTATTGTATGTTGTAATAGTTGTAGTTTGTTATTTGTTTGGCCGGGGTTGTATCTCGTTGTAGAAATTACGGTTGACGGTTGTAGGCTAGGTAGATCTCTGCTGCTTTAGACCCCTTGCTAGGTTCACCCTTTGGCAAGCTGTAGGCTACGCCTAGCCCTGTATGTTATGATGTTATATTGTTGCATGGTTATAATTTTGTATCTCTGTGCCTGAGTATTGCATGCATCTTGATTGTATTAGAAGCATTAAGGATAGGTGGTAGGCGATGGATTCGATTGCCGATCCGGGGTTCTCGGGTAACCCAGATCTAACCCTAGGACCGGGGTTTGGTTAGTCGAGGATTAGGACGTGATTGTCATCAATGATTATGTTTGGTATCATTCGAGGATTATTAGGTAGTCGGACTTGAATATTCTATTGTGATTGATGAATAGAGGTTGTATTGTCTATTTGTCCCAAGGGCCTAAGTGTGGATGTCGATGTCCATGACGTATGTCCACGTACAAGAGGTGGTGTACGGTTAGAGCTCCGGCGGTGAGTGCAGCGGCGATGCACCGACCCTGGGTCCGGGCTCGTGCCGACCGTCCTCCTTGTTTCGCCGTTTGGGTGAGGGTGTTGACCCTATTTAGGGGCCCATTCTGGATCGACGAGGTGTGATGTGAGGACCCGTCCCTCTACTCCTGTGGCTCATCGTGGACCGCAAGGTCAATTTGGTAAATTGTGCCTTGTCGGTTTGTTTCACACTCGCGTGTCCACACACTGACCATGTTTGTGGTAATGTTTGGCTAGAATGGTTAGTGGGACCCGGGATCGAAAGATCCGGGCTTGGGTTTAATTTTTAACCCAAGTCCAGCTTCCTGCGAAAGACGAATCGATCCTTCCTTGCTAGAAGGATCGATCGGTCTTTGAAAGGAACGTGGATTGTCGCGAGGGATCGATCGGACTCGACGAAGGATCGATCGGACTCGACGAAGGATCGATCGGCCTCTTGGTTGGATCGATCGTTCCCTTGGCTGGATCGATCGGTCTCCTTGGCTGGATCGATCGCTCTCTTAGCTGGATCGATCGGTCTCCTTGGACGGATCGATCCTGCTAAGTCGGTTCGTTTGCCTATAAAACAAACATAACCTTCTTCCTAAGATCTCTTTGGAAATCCAATTTCTTAGCTAAGATCTTCTCTGGATTTCGAAGAGTTCGTGGACGATCCAAGGCTCAGCAGCTGGGATTGAAGCTGCTCTTGCTCCGGTAAGGATTCCTACCTACATTCTTCGGGTTTTTCGGAGGTTTTCCGGCTGTCGATGTTCTTATGCTTAGAACTCCTTGTATACATGTTAGATTGTAGTATTTCCGCCGATTTTGGATTCGTGATCGTTCGTACTACTAGATCCCAGGTTTTGGTGGGATTTGGTGGAGTTTTCCGGCGGTATTTCTCGCCGTCGACTTATCGGAGAACCCAGATCTCTCTCTTTGTTGGTTATGCTGACCCGAGCAGGATCGATTGGCCCCTGGTAAGGGAGATCGATCCCGGTGCCTTGGGTAGCATGGATCCCTCTCGTCGCGAGTTGGATCAATCCGTCCCGAGTCGGATCGATCGTCCTGGGAGGATGGATCGATCGGACTCGGTGCGATGTGGACCTTTTGCTCTCTGTCGATAGCGGGATCGATCCTCCCTTGAGGGAGGGATCGATCCGACTATGGCAGAGAGAGAGAGAGATTCGGCTTGTTTTGCTCGCGGAGCTTTTCATATATTGTTTTCTCTACTGTCTTAATACCTGGTACATAGGTTTAAGCATGTTAGCCCTATAATAGGGCAGTGGTGAACCGAGGGAGTGATGACTCCCGCGATGTTTAGAATAAACGGGCGGGTAGCCCTACAGCTTTTCCTAGCCTTGCATGCCGGCGTGCGCCGAGGGCTTTATCTGTTATACCTGTAAGCTGTTGTTTGCAAGGATGCTTCCCGGTGCAGGTGTTGTGGTGGACTGCTGGCAGTTGGTGATAGTACCACTGCAGCAACTCCTTAGACCTTACTTACCTGCTCACCACCCCGGGCCGGCAGTGTGCCGTGCCCAGACCTTGCTATTGTATATCATCACATACTGTTGCATGTTTATCTGTATTATCTTGCGCATGTCCATAACATGCATTGTGTTGCGCATTAGTTACATCTGTGTAGGGCGTTGCCGATCCGGGGCTTTCGGGTAACCCGGATCTAGCTCTAGGACCGTTGCGGGTAGCTTGGTCCAGGACTCGATTTGTAGTATTCAGTCGTTTCGATGATAGGGTTAGTTTGACTTGAATACATGATTGTTCGATGTTTAGAGGTCGTGTCGACCTCAACTTGTATCCGAAGTGTAGCCGGAGTCCGGTGTTCCTAAACTCTTGGGAGGAGGAGTGCCTGCCCAGCGGTGTCCTGGCCCGCCAAACAGTTTTCTGTGTCCTGTTGAGAGTTGCAGTGTTTTGGGCCTGCGTTCACGGACTTCCGGTAGGGTTATGGGACCCTTGTATACACCTAGGATAGACTTGGGGGCGATACAGTTGTGTTCCCTCCCTTGTGAGTGTCGTAGTGTAGTGTCCCTGCTGAGCTTAGTGCTCACTCCTACCCGGGCTGCGTTTTGCAGGTGCTGGCGCTAGCTCTTCTTCGGTCGCCCCTACCGGGCCGGTGTTTGGTGACGTGGTGGCGTCTGGCGGTACTTAAGAGGTGGCGATCTTCCAGTCTTTACCTTTTTATTATAGATAGTCTCCTACGGGAATGATAAATGTATAATTTTCCCTGTTTGAGGATTGTATATAAATATCCAGTTTCAGTCTTTGAAGTTTGTAATATTTGTATAATACAGGATGGTTGTGATTGTTAGAGTAACCACTACGAATAGAGGGAAACCTCGCCAAAATTTCCGCAGTAGGTTAGGTTCCGGTTCGCGTCGCCCGGCCCGGTTGGGCCTACGCGAGTCGGGGCGCGACATCTGATGCTTCCAGTGGCACCTTAGACTTGGGATGAAGGACAATACTGTTGTGGTTTCCCCTTCCTTGAGTGTGACGTAGAGTAGAACCTTACTGGGCATTGTTGCTCACCCTACTTGGGTTGCATCGGCGATGCAGGTCGATACAGTTCCTTCTTTCAGGTGTTCTTCTAGAAGATGACGCTATATTCCAAAGTGATCGAGGACTTGGAGCTTGGAAGAGTTCTTCTACAGTTCATTTACAGTTTTAATCAATGATGTATAAATTGATGTATCCAAGAACAGAATTATATGATTATTTAATTCAGTTGTGATCGAGAGATGTTGCAATATTCTTTAATGTAATGATGTTGAAGTTGTAAAATTATAAAATGTACAGGTTTCTTGTGTTATAATTATAAAGGGGATTCTGCCAAAATTTTAATGAACTTGATGATTAAATTGTTTAAATTCGTAGCAGTTATATATTTGTACGCCTATTGATGATGTAAACATGTTTATGTGGCTCACGCCTTGATCTGGATGGGTTTTCTGGGTCGGGGCGTGACAGATTCTCACGGAGATGATGACGTCTTCGGACGGTGACTTCAAGCCTCATGTCTTTCACTTATACATATGCAAATACATATTGACATCTATTATATAAAATCAAGTGCATTCTATCATGTGTCCGATCCAAGTTATATTCTAATATATCAAGCGATCAAGATAAAATCACGTGGAAGGTAGTAGTGGATGGTGGTGGTTAGCGGGTGGTTAGGAGAGAGAGAAGTATGGGGGTGGTGGTTCTTCATGCCAGGTGGCACAGGGGCCATCTAGTATATACATATACATATATATTTATTTATACATATATACATATACACATATATACATAGATATATATATAGCAATACTAATAAATATATGGGACATGTGGCACGATTTGCACGTGCCACATTGGGTCAGGTGGGAGCCAACCCCATGTAAATCATTTTTAATGATAAAATAGGCAGTGAAGTACTTGGATTATTGAAAATGACATACTCTATATTGGCATGCCAAGGCATGGATATTTCTTAGGAGTACTAATAGATTAAACGAAAAAAAGGCATTTGCTAAGGTTTATGAGGGTTGTATGCGAGGAAGATATTGCCATTAACATATGGGCGATTCTAAAAAGATCAAGTCTTTTGTTAAGAACACCCCTATTTCTGAGTACACCACACCAAAGTTTGAAAATATTATCTTTTACTATGTACTCCATTTGCGTATATTCCTAATCTACCCCCAGCAACTTGTTAGTCCTAGTATATTATTTTCATGTTGTTATATTATCCATGATGATAAAACATTATTTTGTTATTTATATCCCTTAATTTGGAAAGTATTAAAATCATATTTAAAATATTTTGGTACTCGTGGTTGATGCGGTAGTTGAATCATGGATCGACTATGGAGACTGACGGTTGATGCGTGGATCAATCGCGGAAGCTATTCGTGGGAAATAGGTCGACAGACGATGTGACTGTCGATGGACCGATCAATCGTGCCCTATGTGACTTTATATGGAGAAGCGACGGTCGAACGAGGCATCGACCCTTAGAAGTGTTTTTCACAACAGAGGTTCACAGACGATGTGGCGGACGGTGTGACAGTTGACGGTGAAGCCTGAAGGTCGATGCGACGATCAATCCGAGCTATGTTTGAGCGTGACGGACGATTTGGTGAATGATGCGACTGTCGACCGCCAATCATGAATATAGCCGTTAATGAGCCGTTGGATAAGGCAAAAATAGTTGTTGAAAGGCTATTTGGAGGGCTTTAGAGCTTAGCTATAAAAGGACAGATGCAGCAAACTTGGAACTAACTTAGGGGGAGTTAAGGAATCATTGGGAAATATTTGTAGCAAGTTTATCCTTTTTATTTTTGAGCTTACCTTTGTAAAACTACTTCAAGTTGTGAAGTAGAATTTGTAAGAGACATTCAAGAGTGAACTTGGAGGATACCCAAGTGTTCTTAGGGAGATTGTAAGGTTGCCAAGCACCCGTAAGCTTGGTGGATAGCTTGTAAAGGTTTTACAAGTAGTGGAACCCCAAGGTGGACCATTGGGCGAAGTGGACGTAGGCAAGGTTGGCCAAACCACTATAAAATCTTGTGCAATCTCTCTTAACTCTCATCCTATCATTTATTTAATTGCTTTAATTAGTACTCTTCATTTTTAAGCATACGATTTTATTAGACTCCTCCTACCTAGGTTTTCCTATTATCGATTTTTCATTAAAGGTCCAAATCACTCCATCTTGGACTATCAATTGGTATCAGAGCTGGGTCTCTATATTAGTGGTGTAACAACCTTTAGAGGATCATAAATCGATATGGAAAACATAGAGGGACAATCTACAAATAGGCCACCCTACTTTATTGGATCAAATTATATCTATTAGAAGACAAGAGTGGAGATTTTTATACAATCCATGGACTATGAAGCATGAATGATTATTGAGGATGGAGATTCACTCATACAAAGATTAGTGATGGAAAAGAAGTCCCAAAGGCTAAGAGTGAATATACCCCAAATGATTTTAGAAGACTTCAAGTAAATGCCAAAGCTAAAAAATTTCTATTTTGTACCCTTAACTCAAATGAGTTTAATAGAATTTTGACATGTAAATCGGCTAAGGAGATATGGGATAAACTTGAAGTCACTTATGAGGGTACTAGCCGAGTCAAAGAAACTAAAATTAGTATGCTTGTTAATGATTATGAGTTATTTTCTATGAAGGATGATGAGAACATAAGTGATAAGTCATGGGATCCCAAGGTGACGACAATCGAAAAAGCTAAAGATTTATCAAAGTTGTCCTTTGACGAGATCATGGGTTCTTTTATGACCTATGAGATGAACATAGAGAGGAGCAATGATGAAGAAAGGAAGAAAAAGAAAACCATTGCTCTCAAGTCAACATACAAGGATTCGTCGGACTCAAGCAATGAAGATGATGACGAGGAGATGCATAAGATTACAAGGAGAATTAGAAAGATCTTCAAACTTCAAGAAAAGAAAACTCCCAAAGGTGATAAAGCAAACTCTTCTTCTTATTTGAACAAAATTATTTGCTATGAGTGTAGGAAACCTAGACACTACATGTCCGATTGCCCAAAGCTCAAGAAATCTTCAAAGAAGAAGAAGAAGACCAAGGAAATTACTCGTGAAGAAAATGACTTGAGCTCCACCTCCGAAGAAGATGAAAAAGAAATTGCAAAACTTTGTTTAACTGCATTCGGAGATAAAGAAAATGAAATTGACAAGTAGAGGCTCAAGGTATTTGGAGGTGTATAACATGTTGCTATCAAAAGAAATGGAGGTATGCTTTAATTTTTTATATATGCTCCCTCCATTATATCTTGCTATTCCATTTTATAAAGTTATTTTATGTTTAACTTCAAATGGTTTAAGAAGGTCTTTAGTTTTGTAAAGAATTGATTAGCTTTTCAAATGACTTTTTATTGTAAATCTTCACTTGGTATCATGTTTGAGAAGAGTTTAAATCTTTAATTTTGACTTCAAAACCTTCAATTGATTCTCATATGATTTTTTGGTGATTCTTCTTTCCCCTCTACTATTTCTGTTTGATGATGTCAAAAGGGGAGAAATGTGGTTATGTGATGATTTTTAAACTATTTGGTGAACTTTTGATTTTAAAATCGAAACCTTTGAATTTTCTATGAAAAGTTTCTTCTTGTGTGTTTGCATCAATAGATTTCACTTTAAAACACATTTTATGTTTGTTAGTTGGATGCATAGATTAAGGGGGGGCTATTGAGGTTTTATCACCACGATTAAAATGGTTGCCATCATAAAAAATAGGGAGATTGTTAGTCCTAATATATTATTTTGATAATGTCATACTATGCATGATGATAAAAAATTGTTTTGTTATTTATATCCCTTAATTTTGAAAGCATTAAAATTATATTTAAGATGTTTTGGTACTCGCGGTCGATGCGGTGGTTGATGCACGGATTGACCATGGAGACTGGCGGTTAATGCACGGATCAACCGCGGAAGCTGTTCGTGGGAAATAGGCCGATGGACAATGTGACGGTCGATGGACCGATCGACCGTGGCGGATGTGGCTTTATATGGAGAAGCGATGGTCGAACGAGTCATCGACCCTGAGAAGTGCTTTTCACAACAGAAGTTCACGGACGATGCGATGATCGACCGTGAGGCCTGAAGGTTGATGCGACAGTCGATCCGAGCTTTGTTTGAGGGCGACGGACGATATGGCGGATGATGCGACGGTCGACCGCCAGTCAGAAATATAGCCGCTAATGAGCCTTTGGAGAAGGCAAAAATAGTAGTTGGAAAGCTATTTGGAGGGCTTTAGAGCTCAGCTATAAAAGGACAGATGCAGCAAACCTGCAACTAACTTGGGGGGAGCTAAGGGATCATTGGAAAATATTTGTAGCAAGTTTATCCTTTTTATTTGTGACCTTAACTTTGTAAAACTACTTCAAGTTGTGAAGTAGAATTTGTGAGAGACATTCAGGAGTGAACTTGGAGGATATTCAAGAGTTCTTGGGGAGATTGTAAGCTTGCCAAGCACTCATAAGCTTGGTGGATAGGTTGCCAAACACCCGTAAGCTTGGTAGAAAGCTTGTAATTGTCTTACAAGTAGTGGAACCCCAAGGAGGACCCTTGGGTGAAGTGGACGTAGGCAAGGTTGGCCGAACCACTATAAAATATGGTGCAATCTCTCTAACTCTCATCTCATCCTTCTATTTACTTGCTTTATTTATCATTTATTTCATTTACAAGTATATGAGTTCTTAAACTCCTCCTACCTAGGTTTTCCTCTTATCGATTTTTCATTAAAGGTCCAAATCAACCCTGATAAGACGTGAAAAGTGCACAAATCACCCTTTTAACTAGGTCTCGTTAGTCTCCGAGCAATGCTATTTTGATTTTCTTTTCCCCATTTCAGGCTTAAGGACCCTCAACGAAGATTAGATCAAGTTTGGAGTTAAAACGAACAAATAAAGAACCTGCTAGGAGCAAAAGAGCAAAGGAGCAACGATAAACCATCTTTGACATCAAAACTATACCTGCTCAGGACGAACTAAATGATGTACTATATATGGTTGGAAAGCTCTTGAAGTCTAGATTTCAGAACTTTTTACGGTTATTGATTTGGAGTTTCCTAGAGGAAGATATGCCATTTCTAGTACAGAGTTGCAGAAGAAGCAGTTACGGAAAAGCATATCGATCTGGGTCGGGCAAATACCAGTTTTTGAAGTTCCCGAAGTGAAAAAGATCGATCTCAACCCAAAGGAGATCGATCTCCTTGGGCGCTGCGGGAAAAATAAAAGGAAATTGACTAATCCGAGTTAGGGTTTGTCTTAGGCTATAAATAGCCTTCTTTGGGGGCGTTTTGGCAGCCTTCCAGGGCCGAATTTTCGTCATCTCTTAGGGATTCTCTTAGTTTCTTTTCCACAAATTAGGTTAGATCTTTGGTGGAAGATCCATGGGTGGAGCGCGGCGACAACCTTCATCGGCGGATCTCCTTCCTAAGATGAGTAATTAATCTCTAGCCTAGGGATTTCTATGATGCAATAGAGAATCTTTCTAGGTTTTTCCTATGGATCAGAGCATGTACTTTTTGATGGTTTAATAGATAGATTTCAGATTTTATATATCTATTGGTAATATTTATTATGGTGAATGAATTGTTTGTTCTTTGTGCCCTAGATTCGGTCTGTCTTATCTCGGTTTTTCCATGGGTATACAGTCGAATTCTGTGAAAACTCAAAACATAAAAGTCGTAGATCTCTTCCTTAGCTTTCCATCGAATCTTGAATCACCTTGTTTCGAGTTCGGATGTGAAAGTTATTCTGAGATTACGCTCGCTGGTTTTGAGTATTGCATGTTAGAGGCTAGGATTAGGACTTGTTCAAGTTGCTTTCATGCTAGAACCATGTTAGATCTTTGGATTGGATTCTAAACCCTAGCTTATGATTGTAGGAGTGGTAGAACCACTACCTTAATGCTCTAACCATTAAGACCTATGATTGTAACCTACGATTCATTATTTATCTTTATTGATTAGGCGATCTCAAAGTGCTAGAACCACTTTGATTATTTTCCTACCAATTATCCACTGATTTAATCTTCATTCCGACGTAGCCTTCTAATGAATCTATGTTGAGTGATAGTGGACCTAGCCGATCTTCTATCAACCTTAGAAAGCCATCTTGAACTTATTGAATTGCTCTTGTCCTAGGAATGCCTAGATAGCTCTCGATTACTGATTAGAAATCTCTTGGCCATTTATCCTATTATTATTCAGTTGAGTTTAATCTGAGTTAAGAGTAGTTTAAAAACCAAAAATCATTTTCTTTATCAATCTTTTGATTTAGAACTATACGAGGTAATTATACTTAACACTTCTTTTCCCTGTGAACCGACTCGGACTCATTGCTATCTACCCATAAAGTAGTTAGTTAGTGATTCGGATTATAAATTTCTAATTTTGACGTACTTGTTAAGATTACGACACTTTTCAAGGCGTGTCAGAATTTTGACGCCGTTGCCGGAGAATTAATTAGGGTTTTAAATTGTTTACTTAGTGTAGTTGCTTCCAACTAGTTGTTTCTTTTGTTCTTATTTATTTAAAAAAAAAACAAAAATCATAAAAAAAAATTAAAATTTAAAAATACAAAAATAGAATTTGTACTAACATTTCTATATATTTGTGTTGATAGAAGACACCGCCGTGCGAGATTTGACAACATCTAAGCGACGACGGGTGTCTCATACTTGGACCAGCCCCTTGTAACGTATTTCTAACTTTTTGACTTGGTTCTTGTTTATTTGATTGTTTATACATGGCCGATGAGTATATGCCACCGGGTGCCCCATTGAACGATTACTTTTTACCATCTAGTTGTGCACCCACTTATGTTAACGATACATATGATTTCTCAAACCCGTTTTATGATTCTCATTCATACACCTATGGTCCGGATTTGAGTGATCATCCATACCATGATTGGCAATCCCAAGGTTACTATCCTCCCAATGTTCAACTACAAGATATGAGTATATCGGACCAATACTTTGTACCTAATTTTGAACCATCTTATCTTCCTCAAACACAATACCCACCACCCGAACATTGGCATGAACCTCTCAGTCCCTTTGAATCACAAGCATACGTAGATCCATCTTTAGATGAAAGGATTCTTAAAGCTTTAGAGACTTTTGAGGAGCTAACACCAATCCTACATTCTCATTCCCAAGTATTAGCCAATATGGAAGCCCGAATTGGACAACTAGCTTCTTTGATGGAATCCTACGATGATGCGGTTGATGATTGTAGGAATGATTCGGCACTTCCTAGTTTTAATAATGTTACTTGTGATAGACAAGTTGCCAATGTTAGTGACATATGCACTTATGAGATTCCTAATGAGACTTCACTTGTTCATGATGAGTCGAATGATGTTTCGCCGGTGTGTGATGATATTATTGATGATTTCTGGTCGGCGGCACATATTAAATGGTTGAATGGACAACTGCCTCATATTGTTCATGATGATGATGATAGTGATGAAAGCATGTGTGACTTAGAGCCTCTTATGATTAATGATGATGTTGAGAATGCTTATCCGGTTAATGATTTTGAGGCATGTGATGGTGATGTGATTTACGATAACTCGCGAGTTCCCATTTTGGATAATTATGATGCTTCATGTGATCTTGTTATGCCGGTTTATGAAGCTTTCCACGAGCATATACTTAATATCGAGGGTGAATCATTTGATATCAACTTGCCATTTTATGAAACTTTTCCTGCGAATATTTTGGATTTTAATAATGAATTCATGTGAGATTATGTTGCCAGTATATGAAAGTTTTTATAATGACACATCTAACTTTGAGAAGGAGGATTCTTATGATATTGATTTACCGGTTCATGAAGTTTTTTATGAGGATCTATCTAATCTTGATGCATATGTTGAGGAAATTTCATATAAAAATAACATGCCGGTTTTTGACGTGTTGGATGGTGATGATGCTTTGCTTTGTTAAATGATCATGAGGACTCTAGTGAGATTGTCTATAGGACATCTCAATTTAAGCTTCTACTAGTCATGTCATCCACACTAGTTGAACATTCCGAGAGGTTAGACCTTATTTTGATTAGAGAGCATGCTCATTTTCATCGAAACTTCATCAAAGATCTTATAAAGACCTCTCATCCTTCTAGTACTTTGTTTACTACAGACATTCCCTTTTTCTTTGATGAAGCTTGTTTGCATGGCTTTACTCTTCTTTGGACCATGTATTTTTTTACTTCAAATCATCGACCTCCAAAAGATCACTTGATGATGACTCCATTTATTGAAATCCATGGCTTGCAAGACGACAATTGGCCAATGCCTAAAGCTTATAATGAATTATTTGCCATGAATTCTCCTTTCTTCTTTGATAAATCATGTTTGCACCTCATCTCCATCCTTCAATGCATGTATTTCTATACTTTAAACCATAGGTCACCAAAAGCCTATATGATGATAGACAGATTTATTGAAACACATGGTTTGCAGGATGGTGATTGCTCACTAACTAAATTTTTTAATGATTTCATTACTTGGGACCGGTCTTTCATCTTTGATGAATTATCTTTGCACGTCTTTTCTATACTTCAATCCATGTATTTCTTCACCTGGAACCATCGGCCACCCAAATTCAGTTCTGATCTATATAGCATAGCGTCGGGCTAGTGACGATAAATCGAGCGCTTCCTGGGAGGCAACCCATTAGTTTTTCGAATTTTTTTATTTCCTGAATTTGTTTTTGAATTTTCCTTAATTTTTAGGATTTTCCATGATTTTTTCCCCATTTGTTTTTTTTTTCTGGAATTTCCTTTCTTTTCCTCGTTTTTTCTCTCTCCTCCTGCTCTATTTTTTTCTCACAGCTCGTCGTCCCGGCTCGTCGGCTCGTCCCCGAGCCGATGACGCTGCCCACCGTCGCCGTCTCTCCGCCCATCCCCGTCCCTCCAAACCAACACCTACATCACCGCCATCTTCTCCTATACCTTCTCCCGTCCTCGTATTCCCTCAATATCACCTCCTCCGACGCCGGTGAGCCTCCCCTGTTTCACCGGCCATCTCCGATCACCTCTTCCACTGCTTCCCAACACCCTTAGCCACCTCCAGAAGTGTCCTCCGGCTACCACGAACACTTCCCACCCATCAAAAACTTTGCTTGCGGCCTAGATCACTGGATCTCACCACTGACGGTCTCAACCTCTCCGACCATCTTCTATTCGCCTCCTGGAACTCCAATTCTTCAAATAAATCATATAGGTGAGTTCCTTCGGCCTCCACGATCCTTCATCGATCCTTGCCTATCTAGATTGAAGCTCCGACCGCCAGTTTCCAACTCCAGTCATCTTCCTCCGAGCCATCCACCGCCGTTCCGTCGTCTGGAGGCCACTATGCTTCGATCAGACTTCACCAGAACTCCTTACGCTTCCATGATTCTATCCCAGCCCTTCCCGTCCTCCGGCAACGAGGTTTCACCGTCGATCCACCGCCGGCGAGCTCTCAGCCGTCCATTGGCTACCAGACACGATCCAGAGGCTACAATGATCCTTTGTCCAATCGGACGGTCTTGATTTTCGATCAGGACGATATTATTGATGTTGAATATTTTTGGTGTTGCGCATGGATGATTTAATGTATTTTAATGTCTATATTTTAAATTATGTAAATGAACGATTGTACAGGCTACATATTCAAGAAATACAAAGGAGACTCTGCCGAAATTTTTAATAATTTATATGCCTTTTTGCTATTAATGATATATTTTCCATTCTATTCTATTTGATTTTTTGGAAAGGTATTTTTATGACAGGTTTTCCTTTGTACATTACTCATGGGCGGATTGACGCGCCCAAACCACTCGTCGTTAAAAGTGACTAGGGCGCCAAAGATTACAATTTATACCGAATCCTAACTAACTACTACGTAGCTAGCGGGAGTCCGGGTCGATCCGCAGGAAAATGAGAATTGACTAACATACTCGATAGATAACTCCAAACAACTAGCTAAAATGATTTGGGTTTTGGATTAATGACTATTAAAGTAATTAACTAAGTGAAAAGAAATATAACTAATATAGAGAGGTCTTGGGATCTCTATTTCATTGTAGGTCCTAATGTAGCCTCCTAAGGAATTGAGGTGTGTAATCCAAATGGGACGATCGAAATCAAGAAGTCGACAAGAGGGTGATTAGCCTCACTTATCGCTCAACGGAAGTCGGGTTAGGATCATCCGCCGGAAGTAATCACATTCACAAGGTCGACGAATGAGTGATTAGCTTCTATCGTCGCTAACGAACCTTCGATTAAGATCGATTCGTCGCAAGAAAAAGAAATTGTATGGGATCGGGCATTGGATCGAGATGGTTCTATCACCTCGAATCCAATGCAAGAGAAAGATAGAATGGATCCTTTGATTAGAGAGATAGGGATGGTTCTAGCATCCCTAATCTCTAATCTAGGGCTAGTAATCCTCCCAATGTCATTGGATGTGTTTCTAGCACATCCAACTCATTGGGGCATAACAACAAACACCTATCATGCACAAGTCCTAACTCATACCAAAGAAAGGCATTCATCCATTCAACATATGAAATCCATGTACAAAGATAAGGAAATACTGCTCAAATCCATACAATAGATCAATCCCAAAGATTACACATCAAAAACCCTAAGAAAACTACAAAAGAATCCTACAACTACATGGAAATCCCAAGATAAAGGAAGTTAGCTACTCATCTTGGTTGGATCCATGGATGGAGGTTGATGAAGCTCTCCTCCCATGGATTCCCTCCAAGAAGTCCTCCTCTCAATTGGGTAAGAAACCTAGAAGGGCTGGAGAAGACTCAGAGAAGACTCCTAAAATCCCCCTAAGGGGTCTATTTATAGTAAACAAGCCTCCCCCACTCGGATTAGATCTGGGCCATTGATTTTGCTCGGCTGGCACAAAAGGATCGATCCTCATAGGGCGGAGGATCGATCATGCGCTTCGTGTGATCGCTGGTCCCGTGAAGGATCGATCCTCCTCTAGGAAAGGATCGATCTTTTACTTCTTGAATTCTGGCTGCGCCCCGATAAAGATCGATCCTCCAGTGTGTGAAGATCGATCCTCTAGAATTTGCGTTCTGTCACTGGAAAAAATGTGCAAAAATGATCGATCCTTCCCATAGTGTGGATCGATCCTTCAGAACTGATTGGCTTTGTTCTTGATGTACTGCACATGATCGATCCTCCTTGAATAAAGGATCGATCTTCTTCATAAAAACTGGCCCGAATGACATCGTTTAAGCTCGGAACTTGATCCAATCCTCGTTGAGAGCTCTTGTACCTGCAAAAGGGTAAAAACCATCAGTAAGGCCATGCTCGGAGACTAACAAGGCCAAGTTAAAAGGGTGATTTATGCACTTTTCACGTCTTATCACACCCCCTAACTTGAACTTTGCTAGTCCTCGAGCAAAGCAAAAGAAAAATAACTAAAAGGGAAAGAGAAGAAATAAGATACTCATAAAGAGCAATCCCCCGATCAACAATTAGTCACTTCTCATGTAGCTTCGGTTCTTATACGATCAAAATCCATTCATATGCACACATAGATTCAAATGCATAGCTCCATCCATCAACCCATAGCACAAGTAAAATGCAAGCGAATAATTCCATCAATAGCATCATTCAAACACTTCAAAGCACTTGAACAAGATTAAAGCTCATCTAAGCGATCCGTGTAGTGAAGGTTGCTACTCAAGTATTCGGGGTCTCATAGTCATTCAAGTAGGGTTCCCATCAAAACTAGACATCCTTAGTGCTTTACACCGGTTGAACAAATGACAAGTTTTTATTTAAAGTAAAATCTTTGTTCTTCTTTCTTTTCTTTTCTCTTTTTTTTTTTTTCTGACTAAAACCAGTGGTCGTGCAATGCCATGATCCCTTAGGCTTTCTACTAGGCCCATGTAACAGGATTTAGGCCAGTGGCTCCTCGGTCAGATGACCTAAAGGCACTGGGTGTTGAGACACCCCTCGGGCTTAATTTTCCGAACCTAGCAGGCCACGAATCACAGCTGACCAACAAGCTTTTATTTGATACTAGAGTGACCGTGCAATGCGTTGATCCCTTAAGCTTTCTACTAGGCCCATTTAACGAGTGTTAGATCAATGACTCCCAAGCCAGATGGCTTTGGGGCATTAGGTGTTGAAGCAACCCTCGGATCTAACTACTCGAGCCTAGAAGGCTACGAATCAAGACTAGTCACTTTTATTAACCTGGCTCTCGGCCTCTAACTTGGCTTCGAACCCTACTACAAGTCATCTCAATCGAGTGTAAATAGCTCTGGACTCCCAATCTATCAAGGTCCCCCAATCAACAACTACTTGCCCCCTCATACAAGTGTAAGTGCACAAGTGGATTAGATCACTTAAATGTCCTTAATGCATGGCAAGAATAATTAAAGTGGAAGAATAACACTACTCATAAAATGATTCACCAAATTTTACAAGGCATGAGAATCAAGATGAATTATGCAATAGTCATCCATGCTAGCATAAGAGTTGAAATTTTTTCGCATATTTACCAATCGAATAAACGTGTGACTAACTGTAGATCGATCACAGGTTATCCATAAACATGATGCAATCATACCCCCTAACTTAAGCGGGTTTGTCCTCAAGCACGGAAGAAGGGTAAAGTGTAGAGATAACCTTGTGACGAAATGGACGAAAATGTAACCTTGACGACAGGTATGAAAGTAGTTAGGGTCAAGGTTAGTCGTGAAAAACCGTATTGTTGTGATGTCAAACTGTCGTATTTTGCGTTGCTATCCATAGCTCGTATGCCCTGTAAAAACATAGAGGAAATACCACCCATAGCATTATGAAAATCATAGAATAGATATGAAAAATTTCGAGAAAAATTGGGCAGCATTCCCTCTATTTATTCAATACGCCCAAGGGCTGTACAAAGATGCCATTTGCATCCAACATGTTACATTCAAATTAAAATACAGAATTGTAACTACATCCATCTTCATTTACAAGCATCCATCCACATTCATGTACATATATCCACAGACAGACACATACATCCACAATCAGACAGACACACCCGGGGCACACCCCCATATCAAAAATCATTTATATATATATCCACTATCAATGATGTTAACCATATATACAAGTGGAGCAATGGAGTACAAAAAGTTACCCACCCTCCAAACACAAAAAGAGATACACTCCAACCATCCAGAAAATACAGAAAATACCCCTAGATATAGTCTATCATCCCTGAGGTGCCGGCTCTGAACAGGTAAACGGCTGGGAAGAAGCGATATCTGTGACAGGTGGAGGAGGAGGGTGGATGGCATCGAGACGGGCGAGGATACTCGACGTGGCCTGGTGTAGGGTGGCGATGTCCTGGCGTAGGGCGGCGTCGCGCGCGTCTACCGCGTACAACTACTGCAGCACCGCGTCCTGGAATGCCCGATGCTCCCGATAGATCTCACCCATAGTCGGGTGCTCGACAGGCCCGAACTCTGGGGTCGACTGGGTCCTGCTGGGTCTCGGCTGAGGACGAGGATGGCCGGCTCTCCTCATATGGCTAAGGACCTTGGCCCAGGTGGCCTTACCGAAGCGGGCAAATCTGAAGGCCGCGTCCGAGACAGTCGGCTCACCCTCCGGGACTAGGTCCTGGCTAGCGAGAAAAGCCGAAATAAGGCAGGGGTGCGGGACGGGTTTATCGTTAAAACTGGGCGATCGGTCCCGAACCGCTCCACAATAAAACTGGGACATGTCCTCGATGACCTGCTGGGCCAAGTCGATCGACCACGACTTAGCCAAAAACCATAGTGAACACAACCACTTGCTAGTCCTATACTGGGCGTGGCCGGTTTGGTAAATGTTTCGGCGGAAGATATCGTCGATCAACCACATCTGAGGGGGCAGCTCTGCCCGCACAAATTTGCCCTCTCCTGTGCGATCTGGGTGGAGAAACAGCTGGGCATCAACCTCATGAGGCAGCTCCTCAGGGGTGGCTCGGTGGAGATCAGGGGAGTGGCGAGGGACACCCAAGAGGGCAGCCACGTCCCGGGCAGTGAATGTGATATCCTCGCCGTCAATGATCGAAGTGAAGCCCAAGGCCCGGCTCGGGGCATCACCAGCCTCGTCCCTCTCATTACCGCATGGAATAGCCTTCATGTTCTGGTAGAACATGCAGGGCAGCCGTGGATAAACAGTGGTGGAGGGGGTGCAGAAGGGCAGCCAGCCGCGGGCCTCCAGTGTGGCGACGGAATCCTGCGCATGCTCGATCGTGCGGAAGAAGGAGACGTCAAAGGTGTACTTGAGGCGTACCTCCCGTCGCCACGGCGGATCCAGGCCTCGAACATCAGTGGGCGCAGTGGAGGGCTTGGGCTTCTTCAGCTTCTTGGATCGGCGAGGATTGGATGACGAAGGGGCAGCGGAGGCTTTCCTCTTGGAGGCTGCCGGAGCTGTGGACGAAGTGGCAGGGGCACGTGAGGCATGGACCGGCCGTGTAGGAGGAGAAGGTGAATCAGCGGCCGGCCCAGAGGAAGATGGAGAGGATGCCGCCTGCGAGGATGGTGTGGAAGAAGTTTGCCCGGCTGGAGAGGAAGAGGAAGACATAGCCTTGCCCTTCCCGGTGGCCTTCTTGATGGCGGCGATGTGCTTGCGAACCATCGGAGCTGAGGATGGCAGCAAGGGGGAACTGGATCAACAAAGGTGGCCGACGACGACGAGCTTGAAGGATGAGGCGGCACCGGCGGGTCGATGGAAGGTGATGACGAAATGTGGACGGCGCCGGGGTCGCTTGAGGGAAGTGGAGTGAAGGGAAAGGGTAGTGGAGGAGCTGGGAGGTGGAGGGCGGCGGCGATTTGCGTCGGAGGCGAAAGGATCCCGCCGATCACGGAGATGTGAGAGGAGGTGGGGTAAATGTAGGGGACGGGAGCTCGATCGAGAGGTGAAGGAAGGTGAAGGGTGGTCGCGGACACCTTGGGAAGGTCGGCGGCGGTGAAATCCGGCCGGAGGAGAGGATGGCGCACCGGTTGGAGGTGGCGAAGAAGGGATGCGGCGTCCGGGCGAACAGGGGAAGGGGAAGAGAGGATCGATCTTAGGGCTTGGGGCCCTAAGTCGATCTCCCGTGCCTATATATTTTTTTAACCAACCCCGCAAAAGATCGATCTCCTGAGAGAGCAAGATCGATCTTTTGAACACGTGGCAGCATCTTAACGGTTCTCACTTAAGTCGTGCTGACGTGTATAAGTACGTATGATCGATCTTTCTATGCTCAAGGATCGATCATCCAGAAATCATCCCTCTGTCACGAATAAATTCGCAAAAATGATCGATCATGAGAGGAAGGATCGATCCTCTCAAAACCAACCCTCTGTCACGAATAAATTCGCAAAAATGATCGATCATGAGGTATTGAAGGATCGATCACTCGCCCCCAGGTTCCAGCGTACATTCAATCGGACATAAAGGATCGATCCTCTCCGCTTGGAGGATCGATCTTTTATGTACCAAAATGCAAAACTGGGCTGAAAACCTGGGAATTCGCCCCATACACCCCAAACATGAATACTAGGCTCCTTAGGCATTAAAATACCATAATACAAACCCCCAAACCAGACAACACATCAATCATCCCACAAATTCAACATACCATCTTGACATCACAATTATTCCAACAAAGATCAAATCAAAAACACACCAAAATCAAACATGCAAATAATGGGAAAAACAATCAATCATGCAAAGAAGAAATAACAAACAAATTCAGAAAAATACGAAGAAAGGATGGGTTGCCTCCCACCAAGCGCTAAATTTACCGTCTATAGCGAGACGCAATGTAAGCTCACCCATAAAATTTCGATGTCCCCTCTAAATGGTGGTCGCATCTAGAAATGCGAGATCGAAGCCATTTTCGAAGAACTTTATTTAAATGCCAATGATAAAACCACATTTCTTTCATCACATGCCATTTTAACCTTATGTCCATTTTAGCACAAAAGATGTCACGTTTTTTATTAACGGCTTTATAAGGCCGAATGAATGTATGCATGAACGCGGGAAATGGGGTGGCATTCAAGATGAGCAATGATAGTGTTGTGGCAAATATTATTGTGGAGGAAGATATAGAAGGCGACAAATCAAAGTCATGTCTCCACCAAGGGGTCACACAATCATTGCCTATATAATCACATTTAAGAATGGGCAAGACCTCAACCAAAATTTCAAAAGTCTCTAATGCCGGCAACATAAATTGGCCTTCATCATCACAATCATGAGGGATTGATAACCTTTCTAGGAAAACAACCAAACTTGGCTCATCAACCTTAGTTATATCCTCCCAAAACACCTCATAGATAGGCATATTAACATCATAGGAGTCCCCAAAAATTGATATATCCTCACCAAAAACTTCATAGACCGGCATATTGATATCACAAACATCCTCTTCATAATTAGGTATGTCTTCATAAAATGGTTGATATACCGGAAGATTAATATCATAACAATCATCATCAACCTCTTTATCATTACCAAGTAATTCATTCAAACATTCCTCATCATCATGATCATTCCAAGCATCGACACATGATTCACAAGTATCATCTATATCAAAATTTGCAACCATCACATCATTAGCACATTCATCACCAATATCATCATCCACTAAAGAATCGACCATAAAACATTCATTCCCATGCATAGATTGTTTAGCAGCATCAAAAATATTTAATTTCAATTCCATATTCCCGAAGGTAACGGTCATGATGCCACTCCTACAATTGATGCATGCATTGGCCGTAGCCAAGAATGGTCGTCCAAGTATGATGGGAATGGACTTCCTATGTCTAAGACCTGGTTCCATCTCAAGTACAATGAAGTCGACTGGGAAAACACAACTATCGACCTTGACTAGTATATCTTCAAGGACACCCCGTGGTGTTTTGATAGATCTATCGGCCAATTGCAAAGTCATCGAGGTCGGCTTGAGCTCTCCTAAGCCAAACTTACAAAACAAGGAGTATGGCATAAGATTCACATTAGCTCCTAAATCAAGAAGAGCCCCCTCAATCAATTGATCTCCTATGATGCAAGAAATAGTAGGAGTGCCGGGGTCTCTCAATTTTGGAGGTAGATCAAGTTGAAGAATAGAACTAACTTGCTCCGTTAGGAAGAGCTTTTTAGAGACATGAGGCTTGGATTGCCTCTTATAGGTACACAAGTCCTTCAAAAATTTGGCATAAGAAGGAACTTGCTTAATGGCATCCAACAAGGGAAGGTTGATGTGGACCTTCTTGAAAAGGTCTAGCATCTCCTCATATTTGCCACTCTTCCACGGTTGGGATGTGGCTTGAGGATCAACTAGTGCTTGAGGGTATGGAGCCCTAGGAATGTAAGCTTTGGTTGGTAAAGGATCGAGTAAACTAGGCTCAGTTTCCTTGAAAGATGGCAATTGACTTGAAGAATCATGAGGAGCATGAGGAGGTGACGCTTGAGAGTCATTCATCGAAGTAGACAAATGAGGTTCATGTCCTTGCCCTAATGTGGTGTCTTTAGGCATCTCAACATTAGGAAAGATCTTTCCACTCCGGAGGGTAGTGACAGCTTGCACTTCCTCGTGAGTGGAATCGATAAAATGTTGGCCTTTAGGGTTTGCTATGGGTTGACTAGGAAGTCTACCCTCCTCCCTTCTTGCCATAGTATTGGTGAATTGGCCTATTTGCACTTCCAACTTTGCAATGGATTGGGAATGAGAATGCAAAAGTTGGGTACTTATCTCAAAAGAGTCCAAAGCCTTGAGAAGCCTTTCCTCAATACAAGGATCACGTTTCGGAGCTTGAGGGGCTTGATATGTGGAAGGCCCAGGTGGCCTTTGATTCCAATTTGGAGGATGAGAGGATTGAGGATAACTCGCCACTTGAGAGGGATATGCATTAGGGGCTTGAGGTGAATATGCATGAGGAGCTTGAGGTGACCGGTAGGTGGATTGATTTTGTGGAGGTGGATTAGAATGATATGGCGCTTGGTACCTAGGAGGATAGCTTAGGGCTTGATTGCCCGAAATCGGAGGCCTATGATTGTATGCATTTGGATAAGGGTCATAAGTAGACTTGGATTGATTGAAGACCGCATTAATATGCTCTTGCACGAGCTCCGGATACTCACCGGCCAAATGGCAATCGGTAACTACGTGGCTGGGAGTCGAACAAAGGAAGCAAAGTTCTCCCAATGATGGAGAATTGAGTGGGTAGCTCGATGAAGAAGGAGGAGTAGGAATTTGATTCAAAGAATGAGCAAGAACTTGATCAACTTTCCTACTTAGAGTATCGATTTGTTGTGAAACACGGGTAGCTTCGGATAACTCTAAAAATCCTCTCGGGTTGGATTGTCCCTTAGCACTTGAAGTCTCCCTAACATTTCTTGAAGTGTAGGCATGGTTTTGGGAATTAATGGCAAGCTTTCCAAATAGAACCCATGAGTCCTCATAGGGATTTGTCATGAACACCCCACCACAAGCGGTGTCTACATCTTGTTGATGACGTATTCTAAGGCCATTGTAAAAATAATCAACAAGAGACCACTTAGGGATTTGATGGTGTGGGCATTTTCTAAGAAGCTCTTTAAATCTATCCCAAGCATCATGAAAAGGTTCGTCATCTTCTTGACGAAAGGTCGCAATTTGGGTCCTCATTTCATGAGTCTTTGCGATAGGAAAGAATTTTTCAAGAAAAGCACTTTGTAATTGGTCCCATGTGGTGATCGTTTGGGGCTCAAGGGATCCTAACCAATGCTTGGCTTTGCCCTTCAAGGTAAATGGGAACAACTTTAATCTCATAGCATCCTCGGTAAAGTTTGGAATTTTGACCGTGGTACTCTTTTCGAGGAAGTCTTCGAGGTGATAATAAGGGTCCTCATTACTCAAGCCGTGAAAGTTTGGAAGGAATTGAAGGAATTGAGGCTAAACTCGTAATGTGCGGCTTGAACAATGGGTTGTTGTATGCCCGATGTAGGTGCAAAAGTAGTAGGGACGTAATAATCCCTCATAGTCCTACGGTCCGGAATGGGATTAACATTAGGATTGGGGTCCGGATTTGGGGCATCCATGGCTTGAGGAAACGGGAGATCCTTATGCAAGGGTATGCTTGAAGATGTCCTAGAATCTAGGAATTCTTGCAATGTAATATCCAGATCTGAATCCTCATGCACACTCATTCACACATATGAGAACTTGGACCATACAAGGTAAGAGATACATTACAGTGGGCTGGTCCAAGAACTTTGTATCCTCGCCCGTAGATGAGTCGCTTCACCGCTCGGAAGCTTCACCTACAAACACAAAAAGATATACAATATAAGCAACGTTCTATTTTTGGTATTTTATAATAAATGAAAGTAAAGCAATCTAATTGAAAGGAGAGATTTATCAAGTAGGAAATTCAAATCAACAAATCCCCGGCAACGGCGCCAAAATCTTGATGCGCCCAAACCACTCGTCGTTAAAAGTGACTAGGGCGTCAAAGATTACAATTTATACCGAATCCTAACTAACTACTACGTAGCTAGCGGGAGTCCGGGTCGATCCGCAGGGAAATGAGAATTGACTAACATACTCGATAGATAACTCCAAACAACTAGCTAAAATGATTTGGGTTTTGGATTAATGACTATTAAAGTAATTAACTAAGTGAAAAGAAATATAACTAATATAGAGAGGTCTTGGGATCTCCATTTCATTGTAGGTCCTAATGTAGCCTCCTAAGGAATTGAGGTGTGTAATCCAAATGGGACGATCGAAATCAAGAAGTCGACAAGAGGGTGATTAGCCTCACTTATCGCTCGACGGAAGTCGGGTTAGGATCATCCGCCGGAAGTAATCACATTCACAAGGTCGACGAATGAGTGATTAGCTTCAATCGTCGCTAACGAACCTTCGATTAAGATCGATTCGTCGCAAGAAAAAGAAATTGTATGGGATCGGGCATTGGATCGAGATGGTTCTAGCACCTGGAATCCAATACAAGAGAAAGATAGAATGGATCCTTTGATTAGAGAGATAGGGATGGTTCTAGCATCCCTAATCTCTAAATCTAGGGCTAGTAATCCTTCCAATGTCATTGGATGTGTTTCTAGCACATCCAACTCATTGGGGCATAACAACAAACACCTGTCATGCACAAGTCCTAACTCATACCAAAGAAAGGCATTCATCCATTCAACATATGAAATTCATGTACAAAGATAAGGAAATACTGCTCAAATCCATACAATAGATCAATCCCAAAGATTACACATCAAAAACCCTAAGAAAACTACAAAAGAATCCTACAACTACATGGAAATCCCAAGATAAAGGAAGTTAGCTACTCATCTTGGTTGGATCCATCGATGGAGGTTGATGAAGCTCTCCTCCCATGGATTCCCTCCAAGAAGTCCTCCTCTCAATTGGGTAAGAAACCTAGAAGGGCTGGAGAAGACTCAGAGAAGACTCCTAAAATCCCCCTAAGGGGTCTATTTATAGTAAACAAGCCTCCCCCACTCGGATTAGATCTGGGCCATTGATTTTGCTCGGCTGGCACAAAAGGATCGATCCTCATAGGGCGGAGGATCGATCATGCGCTTCGTGTGATCGCTAGTCCCGTGAAGGATCGATCCTCCTCTAGGAAAGGATCGATCTTTTACTTCTTGAATTTTGGCTGCGCCCCGATGAAGATCGATCCTCCAGTGTGTGAAGATCGATCCTCTAGAATTTGCGTTCTGTCACTGGAAAAAATATGCAAAAATGATCGATCCTTCCCATTGTGAGGATCGATCCTTCAAAACTGATTGGCTTTGTTCTTGATGTACTGCACAGGATCGATCCTCCTTGAATAAAGGATCGATCTTGTTCATAAAAACTGGCCCGAATGACATCGTTTAAGCTCGGAACTTGATCCAATCCTCGTTGAGGGCTCTTGTACCTACAAAAGGGTAAAAACCATCAGTAAGGCCTTGCTCGGAGACTAACAAGGCCAAGTTAAAAGGGTGATTTATGCACTTTTCACGTCTTATCACGGATATTAATGCCAGATATAGATTGTATTTTCTAGAGACATGCATTTTGTCGGTGGCGATGTTTTCGTTGTGTGGGCGAGGTGGTGATTATAATGCGGAAGACGACTATTCTGACACGATCTTATGGTGATCTCTACCCTTTATACATTGCTTTATTTTTATGACTTAGTGTAATTGAGGACAATTACATTTAAGTTGGGGGGTAGAATTCTTAGGGAATTCATGTCTATTATACATCCCTTAGATTATATCAGAAGAATGAAATTATGATATGATTTGACAAAGATGCGTGTTTTAGAAATTTATCTTATGAATTATTTTGAAACTTGTATGTCATATAAAGTCTAGCAAATTTAGCTATGCATGGCATTATCTCTATACTTTAACACTTTTACCATGATTTAGGGATAACTTGACATATCCTAATGCACTGAGCACTTTCACATGTTGAAGAGCTGAAATTAGATTCTGAGCCTAAGACTGGGATAGATTTATTATTCTCTGTCATGTCACAGAAGATACACGAACACATGCAATTTTCTGTTCACAAAAAGTATCTGTCTGAAAATGTAGGGTTTTCAACTTAGTAACCGGGCAGTGTGCCTAACCAGCGTGCTGTTCGCGTAAAACAGTTGAATTACCTGAAAAAAAAAGAAAATGAAAAAAAAGAGAAATGAAAAAAAAAAGGATTTCATACCTAGTAACTGGGCAGGGTGCCTAACCAACATGTTGTTCGCGTAAAACGGTTGAATTTCCTAAAGAAAAAAGTATGTGTCTGAAAAAAAAAGAACAGATATTGTTATGTGATAGTGGAAAATATGTGCATGCCTAGAATGTTGATCTTGAACAGTTGAATGCTTGGATATAATGGAGACTCTGATGCATGTTGAACTTTATTCACACACTGGAGTGTTAAGGTTATTCTTGAATTATGATTAAATATGTTGAAGTATTGGAAGTGTGTTATGACATGCTTGTATTTACTCTACTTTTATGTGTCTGTAAATTAAAGAATACATTCATGAATATTAGTTCTATTTGATGCATTAGAGTTAATGAATATTATACTTGAGTTCTGATGATATGTCAAGGGGATGTATAGATGTTTGTGAGTATCATCACTGGAAACCCTCAGGAGACTATAACTCCTCCACTGGGGCCACCCAGGGGTTTAAAGGCTTGTTACGCATGCTAAGTGTAGTCGTGAGACCTACGAAAGTGGCTAGTTACGTTTACTGCTTTATGTTTATTTTTATTTTGCTTTGCTCGAGGACTAGCAAAGATCAAGTTGGGGGGTGTGATAAGACGTGAAAAGTGCACAAATCACCCTTTTAACTAGGTCTCGTTAGTCTCCGAGCAATGCTATTTTGATTGTCTTTTCCCTATTTCAAGCTTAAGGACCCTCAACGAAGATTAGATCAAGTTTGGAGCTAAAACGAACAAATAAAGAACCTGCTAGGAGCAAAAGAGCAAAGGAGCAAAGATGAACCATTTTTGACATCAAAATTGTACCTGCTCAGGACGAACCAGATGATGTACTATATATGGTTGGAAAGCTCTTGAAGTCTAGATTCCAGAACTTTTTACGGTTCGTGATTTGGAGTTTCCTAGAGGAAGATATGCCATTTCTAGTACAGAGGTGCAGAAGAAGCAGTTACGGAAAACCAGATCGATCTGCTTCCCATGCAGATCAATCTGGGTCGGGCAAATACCAGTTTTTGAAGTTCCCGAAGTGAAGAAGATCGATCTCAACCCAAAGGAGATCGATCTCCTTGGGCGCTGCGGGAAAAATAAAAGGAAATTGATTAATCCGAGTTAGGGTTTGTCTTAGGCTATAAATAGCCTTCTTTGGGGGCGTTTTGGCAGCCTTCCAGGGCCGAATTTTCGTCATCTCTTAGGGTTTCTCTTAGTTTCTTTTCCACAAATTAGGTTAGATCTTTGGTGGAAGATCCATGGGTGGAGCGCGGCGACAACCTTCATCGACGGATCTCCTTCCTAAGATCAGTAACTAATCTCTAGCCTAGGGATTTCTATGATGCAATAGAGAATCTTTCTAGGTTTTTCCTATGGATCAGAGCATGTACTTTTTGATGGTTTAATGGATAGATTTCAGATTTTATATATCTATTGGTAATATTTATTATGGGGAATGAATTGTTTGTTCTTTGTGCCCTAGATTCGGTCTGTCTTATCTCGGTTTTTCCGTGGGTATACAGTCGGATTCTGTGAAAACTCAAAACATAAAAGTCGTAGATCTCTTCCTTAGCTTTCCACCGAATCTTGAATCACCTTGTTTCGAGTTTGGATGTGAAAGTTATGCTGAGATTACGCTCGCTGGTTTTGAGTATTGCATGTTAGAGGCTAGGATTAGGACTTGTTCAAGTTGCTTTCTTGTTAGAACCATGTTAGATCTTTGGATTGGATTCTAAACCCTAGCTTATGATTGTAGGAGTGCTAGAACCACTACCTTAATGCGAGAACCATTAAGACCTATGATTGTAACCTACGATTCATTCTTTATCTTTATTGATTAGGCGATCTCAAAGTGCTAGAACCACTTTGATTATTTTCCTACCAATTATCCGCTGATTTGATCTTCACTCCGACGTAGCCTTCTAATGAATCTATGTTGAGTGATAGTGGACCTAGCCGATCTTCTATCAACCTTAGAAAGCCATCTTGAACTTATTGAATTGCTCTTGTCCTAGGAATGCCTAGATAGCTCTCGATTACTGATTAGAAATCTCTTGGCCATTTATCCTATTATTATTCAGTTAAGTTTAATCTGAGTTAAGAGTAGTTTAAAAACCAAAAATCATTTCCTTTATCAATCTTTTGATTTAGAACTATACGAGGTAATTATACTTAACACTTCTTTTCCCTGTGGACCGACTCGGACTCATTGCTATCTACCCATAAAGTAGTTAGTTAGTGATTCGGATTATAAATTTCTAATTTTGACGTACTTGTTAAGACTACGACACTTTTCAAGGCGTGTCAAACCCCCTCTTGGACTTTTAATGACTAACTAGGATGTCCGAAACTTGAGGTCACGCGCTTCCCTATCAACCTAGAGGTCGCTTGGTTCTGGGATGTTGATGATTCGACCTCGAGGATCAATGCCTTAGTGGAGTGTCTCGGCTTCGAGTTTGCTTGTCTTGGGATTGGGTGATAAAGGAAAGCTTGATTTCTCAAGTATCGTATAGTTGGATTGCGTCGTAATAAATGCGGAGGCGGCGTGATGATGGCATTTGAACATGGGCGTCGAGTAACATTTAATGCGTGTCTCATCCTATTGGCCGACGCTTCTTCTCGCATGATTTTGTACGCAATGTTTCCATTAACCCAGCTGCTGGTCCGTCCACATGTCTTGTCTATGTGAGCATATAGTTTTATTAGATTCCTCCTATTTAGGTTTTCTCTTATCAATTTTTCATTAAAGGTCCAAATCACCTCCTCTTGGACTTTCACCCCTAACACCTTTCACATCACAACCCATACCCATCACTCAAACCCATCATTCTTTGATCGGCGACCTAAGGGCTTCCATCACTCAAACCCATCGTTCTCCGACCGGCGACCTAAGAGCTTCCAAAACAACCAGTTGACAGCGGAGGATACCTACAGCTAAAACCAGATGGCTACGTGACTATGTCTAGTGATGAAGAAAACGACCTTGAAGGCCATCTCTCCCGACTGGAATGTTCATGTTGCTATGTTCGGCCGACTAAATTCTGTTCGTGTAGCTATGTTCGATCTCTCTAAGCCAAACATACCCATTCTGTACATTGTCGCTGAACAATATAAAATAGAACGGTTTCTTCAAACCGAGCTTTTAATATTTGTTTGGTTGATATATATTTCAAAGTAAATGGGGCATGTCACCTATATATCTAGGGAAAGAAGGCAACAGGAAACATAGGAATACCTACAATATGATTAAGAATCAAGTCATATTAATACTAGTGGATTGAATCCAAAGGAGGTCTCAAATTTTTTATGCTCGTGTTTAATATGTGATTGTTTTTGTTTGGAGAGGGATAAATGAAAAGGAGTTTTGGGTTTATCCATTCTTCAACACTTGAATTAAAGCAGGGTAGCGTTTCTTCAAACCAAACTGGTGACAGGTCACCTCGGCCAATGACGACCGTTTAGACAAGGTCACCTCAGTCACAATTGACCGGAAATGTAGGTGAACTTAGTAGAATTTGTTTAAGTCACGTAGATTTATAAGTACATACGCTGACACCGTAGAAATCAGACGTGTGAGGACATGTTCCTCTAACTAGGTTCGACCGTGTGGGTCGAGGGCCCTGGTCTTGTGACTCCAAGGGTGATTTGGTAAATTACGCATTGGTGGTTGGTTTTACACTCGCGTTGTGCACACACTGTCTTGGATTGATGCATGTAGTTGATTAGATCCTTTTAGGCGTCCTCGATCATAAGATTAGAGTTTGATCGGGATAGACAGAGACGGACGACCGAGATTAAATCTCAGCTTTAGTATAAAACCCTTTTCTCTCTCTCTCTCTCTCTCTCTCTCCTCCGTTTCCTCTCCTCTCCAGAGCTTCTCCACCATCATCGGCAGCTGCTGCTCCTCCTCAGATCTGACCCTCACGCCCCGGAAGATGGGTTTTCTGGGTCGGGGTATGACAACTTGGTATCAGAGCAAGCTGTAGGTCCCAGGGTTAGGATTATGCTTGCGGTTAAGGTTTTGAGTATGGAATGGGATAGTTCTAGGTCTAGAACATCCTTGCATGTTGTTTGCGTTTGTGTGATGTTTTCATTAGCTTGTTGTGCTGTTTTGTTTGATGTTTTCCGGGGTGACATGACGTCTCGGGGGGAGATGTGCATGCATGTCGGTGTCGTCCGTTCCCTCACCTGACAGTGTATCTCCCCCCGTACTGGAGATGAGCGAGTAGAGAATAAAACGTGTGTCACCTTTGTACTCTCCAAATCTCGAGAGGTAAGCTGGTTGAGGTTCAGAGGTGGTGTTGGAGATCCTTCGACAGTAGAGGACTAATTGAAGGGGGTGTTCTGGATCTTTGATGTCTTGGAGTTTTCTGGCGGATCACTACCATTACGACTTTAAAACGTGTTGTGTCTTATAAGGGTTAGTAATATACTTATTATCTACGTGGGGTTGCTAACCCAGTTACTTGGTTCGGTCACATGCCTTCTAGGCGAACACCGACACCCAGATACCTCGGGTCTCACACCTACCATTGGGGGGTGGTGTAGTTGGGAGTACCCTCCTCTGGTTCTGGGTACTCGCACCGCATAGTAGTGCATGGGTTGGCTGGATCATCTGACCCGATGTGCTGGAGTGATAGTCTGGGGCGCCCTGAACTGTGCTCTAGGTACTGAGACAGGTGACTTGAGGGTTGACACCGGTCAGTTGGTCGATGGTCGTTGTGAGCTCCGGGGGTTGTTCCGGGTTTCGTGGAATGAAAGGGTAGCCATTGGCACAGTTTCGATGTTTCAGCAGTAGCGTCGTGCCGATTATTCTTGTTAGAGGTAGCCTGCACTGCCAGACTGGGAAGGAATCTACCGGGTGCTCGAGTGCTAGCTGCCTTGGGTGTTACCACCGACGGTGCTGGTTGCGAAGGGCGCGAGGTGCTTATCGCAGAGCAGTCGGACACAATGCACGGCGTAGGGCAGAGCAGTGGGTTGCTACCTTAGTTGGGGCAGGTACCTGGGGCAAATGTGAGAATTCAGATTCCAGATGGAGGCTTGCTGGAGGTGAGGCAGCGACTAGTCTGGAGGGGCTGGACGGTTCCGTCGGTGTTGGTACTCTAGGGGTGCAGAGGTGTTGTGGGTGTTTCTCCTGTGGTGTGTGGTTGCTCGGCTTGCGAGCTCACTAACTCTTTCCTTGCCTTGTGTAGATGTGTCTTGTTCTTGTTTTCTTGTTTCCGGCCCTACCCTTATCGAATTTCGGGATGAAATTCTTTTCAAAGATGTTAGGTTATGATGACCCGTCCCTGTAACCTGGTTTGACCGCGTAGGTCGAGGGCCTTTATGACCCCGAGGGCAATTTGGTAAATTACGCCTTGATGGTTGGTTTCACACTCGCGTTGTGCACACACTACCTTCGATTGATGCATGTGGTTGATTAGATCCTTTTAGGCATCCTCGATCAGAACATCGGAGCTCGATCGGGATAGATCGAGACGGGCGGCAGAGATTAAATCTCAGTTTTAGTATAAAACCCTTTTCTCTCTCTGTCCTCTGTTTCCTCTCCTCTCCGGAGCTTCTCCGCCATCATCGCCCACCGCCGCTCCTCCCCAAGCTCCTCCTCACCCCTCTCGAGCCTCGAAACCCTTTCTCCTCTCAGATCCGACCCTCACGCCTCGGACTGGATGGGTTTTCTTGGTCGGGGTGTGACAAGACGACCACGTAGTATGACTCGAATCGGCTAATGGTCATCATATATATTAGCTCGGCTCGGCTCGGCCATTAAACACCGTACTAGTTTCACATTGTTTCCACTTACAATCAGATCGATCAAATTTGATCATGTAATGTTGCTTGCCATGGTGGGTTATGATCGTATAGCCATAGAGAACCGTATAAACTTGCTCGCCTTTATAGCTGTTGACCATATGGTACCTCATGACCGAACAATTTAGTGTAGAATGGTCATCTCTAGCCGAACATCCCAACCAGCTTAGGTAAACCATAGATGACTTCAAATCATCACATACATAATTTATTCATACATAACTTCAAATCATCACATACATAATTTATTCATACATAACTTTTACTGAGGAAAATACTCAAACGTTGGTTGGCATATACCCATCATCTCAAACGATCAACGATTGTCGATTCAAACACGACCCATCTAACGGGTTACAAATATAGCATATGCAGCATCATACAGACAAGACATGTGGACGAACCAGCAGCTGGGTTAATGGAAACATTATGTACAAGATCATACGAGAAGAAGTGCCGGCCAATAGGATGATACACACATTAAATGTTACTCGGCGTCCACGTTCAAAAGCCATCATCACGCCGCCTCTACATTTATTACGACGCAATCCAACTATATGATACTCAAGAAATCGAGCTTTCCTTTATCACCCAATCCCAGGACAAGCAAACTCGAAGACGAGACACTCCACTAAGGCATTGATCCTCGAGGTCGAATCATCAATATCACATAACCAAGCGACCTCTAGGTTGAACACGGAAGCGCGTGACCTCAAGTTCCGGACGCCCTAGTAAGTCATTGAAAGTCCAAGAGAGGGTTGATTTGGACCTTTAATGAAAAATCGATAAGAGGAAAACCTAGGTAGGAGGAGTCTAAGAACTCATATGCTTGTAAATGAAATGAATGATAAATAAAGCAAGTAAATAGAAGGATGAGATGTGAGTTAGAGACATTGCACCATATTTTATAGTGGTTCGGCCAACCTTGCCTACGTCCACTTCACCCAACGGTCCTCCTTGGGGTTCTACTACTTGTAAGACCTTTACAAGCTTTCCACCAAGATTACGAGTGCTTCCCAACTACTTTTGAATCTCTCATACAAAGTCTACTTCACAACTTGAAGTAGTTTTACAAAGTTAAGCTCACAAATAAAGAGAATAAACTTGCTAGAATATTATCCCAATAATCCCTTAGCTCCCCCTAAGTCTTATGCAAGTTTTCTGCATCTCCCCTTTTATAGCTGAGCTCCAAAGCCCTCCAAATAGCCTTCAAACGGCTATTTTCTCTTTCTCCAACGGCTTTTAACGGGTATATTTCTGACTGGCGGCTGACCTTCAATTTCTCACGGTCAACCTCAATCCTCCCGCGATTGATCCTCGGATGCATCCGCCAGTCTTCACGATTGATCCACGGATGCATCCGCCAGTCTTCACGATCGACCGCCGCATCATCCGCGAGCCTCTATCATGAAAATGACACTCAAGAATCGATGTACCGATCAACTGCCGCTCTTCAAGTATTGTCCGGGGTCGATCCACCGATCGACCGTCGCATCAACCGCGAGCACAAAAACTTATAGATATGAAATTTAAAACTTCTTTTTTAAGGGATATTAATATTCAAACTAAGTTTTATCATCATATATAATTTGACATCAGCAAAACAATACTAGAACTAACAGTCATTATTCCTGAAGTCGAGCGACCTCGAGGTCAAACCCTTTATGAAACCACCTAAACCTCATCCCCATAACCCCACTAAAGGAGGAAGAATAGGTGGTGGAGCCAAGCAGTTATCCCGGGTGGGCTAGGTGTCAAAATTACAGCGAGACCAACCCATGATGAAGACTACCAAAAGTCGTGGGCCATAGAGGACGAGTGGCAGTTAGTGACGTGGTGGCGGCGATTCGAAGTATAAAAGCTTTCAAGACAGAAGAAGAATAGAACCCCCGACTCAAATCAGAACTTTTCTACTGCTGTTTCTTTAGCTATTGTATTAGTCTGTACTTTTAGGAGTTTCTACAAGTTTGCTTTCTTGGAGATATAATCCATCAGTTGTTGTTTCCATGGAAGCAAGTAACTAGTTTTTCCTTCTTTATTTTCCTTACTTTCTTTAACTCTAGGAGTAGCTCAGTCACTCTAGGAGTAGCATAATCCTAGGAGTAGCATAGTAATTCTAGGAGTAGCATAATCATCCTTAAGAATAATCTAGTTACTTCTAAGAGTAGCATCAACTTTAAGAGTAGTTTAATTAGCTCTAGGAACAACATAGCTAATCTTGAAGTAATCTAATCATTAAAAATATAAAAATCAACTTGGATTTAGACCTAAGTTTTTTTATCTGAAAGTTCTCTTAATTGAGGCACGACTGAATCCAGATATCCTTCTACTAACCCTGCATTACAGTTGGCACACCTCACGTGCCTAGCGACCACACATCAATTTCGGGTACAATTTTTTAGCAACAAATGACATACATAACCTCAATCATCATATGACTTCAAATCATAGAAGGCCCGAACAAACTAAACATGTTCGACATATAACAACCATTCATAAATGGAATGTTCGGTTGCTTGCAACCACACAACAATTCTTTATAACCGAAGCGTGTCAGTGTGCTCGGCCTGGTTAGACTAAACATATGACGATAGGGTATACACCCAAGACAAAGGGGGATGGTACCTCACTTTCTTCACCAACGTCATCTTTGTCACCAGATTAAGAGAGACCAACCAGATTTTGATCCTCCTCTTATACATCTACATCCACTATTGTCTTCTCCACCTTTTCGGGTCCATTTTCATCATCAACCTTCCAACGAACAAGAGTGGTATGTAAGGTTGAAGATGGTGGTGTTGGATTAAGGCTTGTATAAAAGCCCAAATACTTATTAAATAAGTGTGGGCTAAGCCTTGTAAATGTTGAATCAAATGGGCCTTAGTAAAGCCCATTGTTAATTAACAAAATGGAGGAGCCCATATGGTGTAGTGACAATGTTTAGTCCCACATTGGTTGCAGAGAGAACATTCCACTAGTTTATATAGTGTTTGGAGCTTATATACTTTGAACACTTGAGTGGACTATAAGGAGGCACCCACACGCGCTCACACGCGCTGCCGGTCGGCCGTGCTCGTACGTCGTGGGAGGTGTGTCTATTTTGCTACATGGCGATCTGGTTGAGTCATGTCGAATACACTTGATCGATTGGGCTGAGTCAGCTTGACTTTTCAGCTTCCAAGATGGTTACACATGAGTTGGCTGACCCTAAATGGCTCGTTTACTCACAATTAATGGGTTGAGTCAGTTATGACTCTTGGGCTAACCATGACTGGGCAGTTATGGGTTATGTAGCAGCCCATGTCAGAGCCAGCTGTTACTACTGACGTGACGAGTCTCTTCTCCTCCCCACTAAATGACTGATCAGCTACCCATCCTAGCCTATAAATAGAAACCTTCTCAACCCAACCAGATGTTGGAACATACATACACCTTCTACACACTTGCACTAGAGGGTTCTGAAGAGAGTACCATACCTGTTGGAGCTCGAAGGGCGATCGGACAATCGGTTTCCCTCCGTTCATGGATCGTTGTACCATGGGAGCTTTTTGCCTAAAGAACCAGAAGCTATGGTGGTGGGCAAACAAAGCTGAAGGGAACAGTGTGATACAATGACCTTGATATCAAATTCTTCTTCATCTTTGGTGTCTTCCTCCTTCAATTTACTTATACCGATTTAATTTAATTGTTGTAAAGGATTACTTGCTACCCTAGTACAAGCAAGAATCCTAGTCTTATTTCTAACAATCTTAACCTTTATTTATCGATTTTACCATATTGCGGATCTAGTTCTCCTACGGATCCATATGTTTTCTCTTTTGGGAAAAGTACATTTTACTATCCTCGACTTTGGGCAATATGCAATCTGCTACCCTATATTTTAAAAAGGTAATTTTTAGTACCCTAACGTTTTGAAAAGGTACAAATGATGCCAAAACTCTAACGCCGTTACATTTACTCAAACCTTATTTGACAAATTTTGACTTTTATTAACGAATAAATTTTTGACACGTGATAGAGGAGAGAAAATTAGGGAGTGAGAAGAGAGAACCATGGGGAGAGAGAAGAAGAAGAAGAAGAAGAAGAAGAGAGGAGTAGGAGCGGAGGAGGAGGAGGAGGAGGAGAAGAAGAAGAAGAGAGGAGGAGGAGGAGCAAAATAATAATAATAATAATAATAATAATAAGAATAAGAAGAGAGGAGGAGCAGGAGCGGAGGAGGAGGAGGACGCGCAGAGGAGGAGGAGGAGGAGCAGAAGAATAAGAAGAAGAAGCAGAAGAAGAAGAAGAAGAAGAAGAAGAAGAAGCAGAAGAAGAAGAAGACGAAGAAGAAGGAGGAGGAGGAGGAGAAGAAGAAGAAGGAGAAGAAGAAGAAGAAGAAGGAGAAGAGAGGAGGAAGAGAGGAGGAGAAGGAGAAGAAAAGAGGAAGAGCAAAGGAGGAGGAGGAGGAGAAGAAGTAGAGGAGGAGGCGGAGGAGGAGGAGTGAAGAAGAAGAAGGAGAAGAAGAGAGGAGCAAGAGCAAGAGCAGGAGGAGCAAAAGAAGAGAGGAGCAGGAGCAGGAGCAGGAGGAGCAAAAGCAGAGGAGGAGGTGGAGAGGAGGAGGAGGAGGAGAAGAAGAAGAAGGAGAAGAGAGGAGGAAGAGGAGGAGTGTAGGAAGCATGCCTCTACTGGGGGCAGCCATGTTTGGAAAACCAGCTGGTATTGCCCAACCAACTTCAGGGCGCGGGAAGATGAAAAATAGTACTCACGTGATCGCACGTGCGCGGTTTCCGTCACTTTTTCCTAACGACGAAAACAAAAACACACCTTATTCAAACATTTGGGTACCAAAATGTAACTTTTTAAAATATAGGGTAGCAGATTGCACATTGCCCAAAGTCGAGGGTAGTAAAAGGTATTTTTCCCTTTCTTTTTTACTTTTGTAAGGAAGTTCAACTTCCTTTAAGATTTCTAAGACACAAAATTGAACCACTTTTGTAGTTGACCTGCTTTTCTAGATGGCTTCAGGATCAGGTACTGAGCCTGTAATCCCTCTTCATTCGGAGGAAGTGCCGGTACGCAATCCACCTATAGTTGAATTGCCTAAAATGTTGTTCTACTTGACCACCCTTAATGTGAGGACCCATACATCCAACTCGGTCTGACCGCGTTAGGTTGAGGGTATGGTTTTATAGTTTGGCTCGATTGACCTTGGGATGTGATCAGTTGATGTTTTTGAACCCGAAGGAAAATTTGGTAAAATTGCACCTTGGCGGTCGATTTCACACCTGCAAAGTGCACACATTGTCTTGGATTGATGTATGTGACTAATTAGAACCTTTAGGGCGCTTCCGATCGGAAGATTTGAGCTCGATCAAGATAGATCGAAATGGACGATTGTGATCTATTTCAGGTCTCTATAAATACCCTTCTCCTTTCTCTGTTCTCTTTCCTTTCTCTTTCTCTCTTTCTCTCTTCCTCTCTACCTCGTTGGCTGCCGGTGTGGAGCTCCAACTATGGCCTTTCAGCGTGGATCCACGGTGATCGGAGTGGAGGATCTCGTAGAACACCTGCTTGTCTTTACAGGCAAGTGTTTCTACCCAGTTCTGGTGAACTGGTAACCCTAGGATCGCCTTTTTGTGATTTGTAGCTGTTTTGGGTATTGAAATGCTTTGAATTTCTGTATTCTTATTCCTTAGCATGCTTAGAAGACAACTACTGTGTTGTTTCTGTATTCTTTCGATCGAATTCCATATTTTTGTTGGTTTTTCGACGAGGTCGGACTTGGATATGATATTTCACAATTTGAGTTTGGTTTTTATTGCATGAATGAATTCCCCACCTTCAAATAGACCTTCCTGCAAAGTTTGAATGGATTCCTTCACGGTTTGATAGATCAAATCCAACAAATTCAGTTTTTCATCGGTTTTCGGGTAATTTGATTTAATTCGGAAGATTTGATCATCCAAAGTTAGATTTCTTAGTGTCATTAGATTCCCCACATCCAATTGCACATGTCTACCAAGTTTGGTTTGATTCCGATGAGTTTTGATTCTCGAAATCCAAGAAATTGGATTTCAACCACCATTCAACTTTCCTGCTGATTTATGAAGGATCAATCATTTGGGTAAAATGATTGATTACTTTTGTGGAAGTGCTCTGTCTTGTCTGAAGGATGATCGATCTTCCTTGTGCGGAAAGATCGATCATTTCTCCTTGACAGGGGAGCACTCGATCATGGGTATCATGATCGATCATTTTCCTTCCAGGCAGGGAACACTTTTAAAGAAGATCGATCTTCCTTGGGAGTGAAGATCGATCATTTCTCCTTGACAGTGAGCACCCATATGAAAAATCAATCTTGGGTAAGATGATCGATCGTTTATGGGTTGATTTGTTATAATTGATCCGAATTTGGTGTTTTCGGTTTCTTTTCAACCCGGTTTTCTCATGTGGCTTTCTCGATGATAGGAATGATTATTATAATATTTTAATTGGGATTTCGACGGGTTTATCTCAGATTAGGTCGTGATTTGTGTTTCGGATTGGTTTACCGATTCGTACCGATTATCAAGCAGTTTCTCGATAAAGCATGTTATACCTATATAGATATAGTTTGTGTTTTCTTATCGCTTTATAGGTAACCGGGAGGGTGATGATATCGGTCCCCGACTCGCGAAGGCCCAAACAGGCCGGGCGATGCGAACCGGAACCTAATTAAATGCGGAATGATTTTGGCGAGGGTTCCCTCTAGCTTACTGGTTTCTCTAAATAATTCATTAGCACCCTTATTTAACAATAATTCCTAACCTTAAAACATATAATAAGATATTCAAATCCTCAAAAGGGTTTACATTTATACAACATACTCTCGTAGGAGACTATGTAAACAGAAAGGGTGTAGCTGACGATCACCGCTCCTCAAGCAACGCCAAACACCTGCCTGGTAGGGGCCACTAAAGAAGAGCTAACGCATGCACCTATAAAATGCAGCCCTGGTAGGAGTGAACACTAAGCTCAGTATGGTTCTACGCTACGACACACAGAAAGGAGGGAAGTCAACAGTGTCGCCCCTAAGCTAGGCCTAGGTGTGCTACGGGGTCCCATAAACCCACTAGTGTCTCTAGGTATCCAACCATGGTCACCCTAACAAACTGGGCCCATCCCGGAAACACCTAGTACAGTAGGATGAAGACACTGCTGGGCAGCATAAGTCTCTGCCGGGCAGGCACACCCTCTACCCAAGGATGAAACAACGACACTGGTTGCACTCTCAGCACCTGGCTCGAGGCCGACACGACCTCTACAATCATCGATCAACATGTATTCAAGACATTTAAGCCTATCATCGTTATCGACTGAATACTACAATCCAACCTGGACCATGCTACCCGCCACGGTCTTAGAGCTAAATCCGAGCTACCCGAAAGCCTCGGATTGGCGATCAACCCATCGCACACGCCCTATCCTTATGCATCTAATGCACAAACATAAATGCATGCTATGATCATGTGCAGCTAAGAAGTAAGCATGCAATAATATGACAAAAATAACACACAAGTCCAACTGGATCACTGCAGCGAAACTACCGACCGCTGCCAGCAAATCCGCAGCGGGCCCGAGCATTACGATGGTATCGTGATCGTCAACCGCGTACCCCTACAACGGGAAGCAACCCTGAAAACCTAGATGAACATAAATAATATAAGATTATATCTTTAGAACATATAATATTATAAAAACATCAAATCCCCTAATTAGAGGCTAAGCGACCTCGTCAATCCGACATCCAAACAACGTCGGATTCGAGATCCAACTTAGAAACCCACAGATAAACATGTTGGGTTCAACGTATCCAAAATCGGGAAACATCCGACGGCTCGATTACCAGGAAAACACTAATCAAAACCGCTAACTTCACTAATTACCTTTAATTGCTGCAACACAATCCATCCGTAGGAATATCATATCAATTCATTGAAATGTCAGAAAATTATGAAACCAGTTGGGTCTCAGAGTAGACTCAACTATCTACAACTCTCATGTTATAAATCAAGATCATGCATATACAGACTGGAAAACACGTCGTAAACTGGCTATTTTTCAAGAACAGAGAAATCGGAAAAATCCAAGTTTAAACATGCCAAAAACCTACTAAAATCTCAATCAAATCTTATCAAACTTAAAACATTAATTACGCTCACCAAGAGGCACACAACAACACCAAGAACACCTAGATCTACCGGCTAGATTAAGAGAAAACCCCTAAACAAACTCATGTAGGTAGAAACTTATCGGACACACAAACCTCGGCTGAATCCCCATGGTACGAGCGCCAAACCGACTTCAAAACAAGTCAAGGATCTTCCTCTCGTTGCCACGAATCTAACGAGCCCTCAAGCACTCAAAATGATGGTCGGACTAGGCCAGGTTAAGTCGGTTCGCGTCCTTATCTGGATATGTCGGCCGTGCCGACCACCGACACATGTCTGATCGGTCGCTCACAGGAGCGACCGATCCCACACAGGCCCGATCAATCGTTCCCGGGAGCGACCGATCGCACACAGGCTGCCAGCTGCCCTAAAAATAGGCTTCTGCACGCCCGAGCTTGGATCTTTCGATCCCAAGCCCGCCTAGGGCTCTAGCAAACATATAAATCAAACATAGGGGATGTGCGTGCACCACGCAGGTGTGAAACAAACCGACAAGATGCAATTTACCAAATTACCCTTGCGGTCCACAACGAGCCACGGGCCCGACCCAAGCAGTTGAGCAAGGAGTAGAGGGCCAGGTCCTCACATCCTAATACCCTTAAAAGAAATCTCATCCCGAGATTAGATAAAGGTAGGGCTCGGAAACAACAAAGCAGCTACACTAGAAGACATCACAAGAGGTACCTCGAGAAGGAAACAAGTGCGGATACTCTTGCCGCATGCACGCCTCGCGCTCCTAGGTCATCTCCTTGACAGCTCTGTGCCTCCACAGTACTTTGACCAAGGGAATCATCTTTCCCCGCAAGACCTGATCCCTCCGGTCAAGTACCCGAACTAGCTGCTCAATGAACGTCGCGTCCGTCTCAAGCTCGATGTCATCTACCTTGATGACATGAGACGAGTCTGGGTGATACTTTCTCAGCATCGACACGTGGAAAGTCGAATGCATAGTTGACATGTGCTGAGGAAGATCCATGCGGTAAGCTACATCGCCAATCCTCTCTAGGATCTCGAATGGCCCGACAAACCTCGACGCCAACTTACCACCCCTGCCAAACCTGACTGACCCTTTGTACGGTGATGCTCGCAAGAATACTCTGTCACCGACTTCAAACTCTAATGGTCATCGCCTCTGATCTGCATAACTCTTCTGCCAGCTCTGAGCCATCAGAAGTCTCTTCCTGATCTGCACTAGCCTCTTGACAACCATCTGCCGATGTCTGGACCGGTGAGTGGTGCCTCTCCAACCTCTGTCCAGCACACTGGGGAGTGACACGGCCTACCGTACAATGCCTCGAAAGGTGCTACTCCAAGACTGGACTGGTAGCTTTTGTTGTAGGCGAACTCCACCAAGGGAACGTGCTCCTCCCAGCTGCCTCTGACATCGAGCACACATGCCCTCAGCATGTCGTCGAAGATCTGGATCGTTCGCTCTGACTGCCCGTCTGTCTGCGGATGGAATGCCGTGCTGAAAGTCAAGAGTGTGCCAATTGCCTCCTGAAAGCCTCGCAAGAACCTGCTGGGGAACCTGGGGTTACAGTCTGAGACTATAGACACTGGAACTCCGTGTAGTCTGACCACCTCTTTGACGTACAAACTACCCAACCTGTTTGTCGAGTCTGTCGTCCGCATAGGCAGGAAGTGCGCCGATTTGGTCAATCGATCAACGATGACCCAAATCGCGGCATTCCCCCTAGGAGATCTCGGTAGCCCGGTCAAAAAGTCCATCGTGATGTACTCCCACTTCCACCTAGCCAGTGGAAGGGGCTGAATTAACTCTGGAGTTCGTTGGTGCTCTGCCTTGACCTTCTGTCAGGTAAGGCAGCGCGATACGAACTCCGTCACTGCCCTCTTCATCTCGCACCACCAGAACTGTCGCCGCATGTTCTGGTACATCTTGGTGCCCCCATGATGAACTGCAAAACGAGCGTGATGGAATGAACCATCGCCCAATTTCACATAAAACAATCTATAATACTTCTATTGGCCAGATAAAGGTATTTAAGATCTCAGTTATAATAATGAATGAAGCAAGGAAAATAAACTGATTAAATAATCATGATTCAATAACATAGAATGATTCTGTTAGGCTATATCGGTACCTTAGAAAAGAAACTAGCCACTCATGTTCATCATGAAGACAATAAAAGTGTTCAAGGAAAACTAAAGATAGAAAGACGAAGAAAACAAAACCTTAACGCGGCTTCCTCTCCTCCAGATGCTCTCGAAAAATCCTCCAAAAGATCTCCTTTGATAACCCTAAGTATCTTATTTATAGGCCTAAACTCGGGTTAGATCCAGGTCTGTTTTACGCTCGCTGCTGACCTGGTGGTCGACCGTGAGACCTGACGGTCGACCGTCCACTGTACATATTAATTTGGAAAAGCGGCGGTCGATCATCGCATCGACCCTCAGAAGTGTTTTTCTTGACAGAGGCTGACGGACGATGCCACGGTCGATGCGACGGTCGACCGTGAGCATTTTGAGCATGACGGTCAATCTCGTAGATGATGCGACGGTCGACCGTGAAAACTTTTTGAGCGCGACGGTCGACCGCGAGATCTGATGGTCGACCATCACTATTCATTCGACACTGCGCGTCGGTACTAAAAATGTTGTAACTTTCTCTAGGAAACTTGCAATCATGAACCGTAAAATTCTCCAGAAACTAGACTTCAAGATATTTCCAATGGGGTATGAAAGAGCATCTGGTTCATCTTGAACATGTATAGTTTAATCTTTGAAGTTTACTCATATAATATTTTCAGCTTCTTTTAGCTCCTTTTAATTCCAATTTCCTGCATTTTTCAACCAATCTTTGTGAAGCACATATAAGTGTAAAAATAGCACTAAAGAGGTTGATTAAAGGTGATAATATAGCAATTGAGATGGTTATAAGACTGTTTAGAGTGCACTTTCATGCACTCATCATATCCCGCCAGGCCTAGGAAGTTGCGGACCTCGAACACTGTCCTCGGTCTCTGCCATTGTACCACTGCCTCGACCTTGGCCGGGTCAACTAAGATCCCTGCTGCCGACACCATGTGTCCAAGGAATCCTACCTGTGCAAGCTAGAACTCACACTTGGAAGCCTTGGCATATAGCCGATGCTCCCGAATTAGCTGCAACACTGTCGCCAAGGGTCGCCCATGCTCCTCCTCTGACCGAGAGTAGATCAGAATGTCATCGACGAACATGATCACTCACAAACGTCGTCGTTAAAACGTTGCTAACCTCAATCAAATCTTAAATTTATATCCTTATTTAATCACTAAGACTACTACGTAGACTAGTGGTGAAGTCGGGAGTCGATCCAAAGGGAAAACGTTGGAAATCAAAATCAATTCTCAAAACCCTAAAACTAAGGAAAAAAATAAAAGATAGAATAGAGTTATCTAAACTAATAAAGAAAAGAAATAAAAGGTTGATCAATTCGAATCAATGGTGTAGTTACTTAGGAATTACTCAATCCGCCTTAGTTTCATTATTAGTCTTCTCTAGTTATCATCTTGTTCCCTTCTCTCAACATTATGGATCACATGAATCCCTAAAAGAAAGTTAATGTTCCCAATGACATAACCTATCTTTGCTTGGCATAGATTGTCTTTGGTCCTAAGATTACTTTAAATGATACTACTCCTAATGACCTTGGCACAACCTATCTTCGCGTAACATAGCTTATCTTAAACGCAAACCAATAACTTCATGAAAACTATCTCATAAATCTCTACAATCAATCACAGAAATCATGTAGGACTGAAAGTACGTCAAGGGAACTCTATTCCTTCAACTCTATTAACAATAAAATCATATTCATGAGATCATGCATCGAGAAGTTCACAAGAATCCAACTAAAGAAAAATCAAAACTACACTAGGGTTTCATGAATAATCCTAAGTACAATAATTAGCAACTCATCTTTTGGATAAAAGCCATCGGGTTGGAATAAGAAGCTGTCACCATCCGCATCCTCTCCGTCTTCTTCTTCCTCCTCCAAAAATTGTCAAAAAGATTAGAAATTCGGCTGGAATAACCCTTTTATATAATAGAAACCCTTAATCCCGGAATTAGGAGTTATAGTTGAACATAAACTCTAATTTCCCTAAATTCTGGGTTGATGACATCATCGGAGCAATCCATCGGACTCAAATCTGATCCATCGCTCTAGTCGGTCTGACTGGGTCATTAACTGCCACGTCATTAATTAATTTCTTCAGCTTTTCTCTCAAACTTCCATACTTCTCACTTCGATTCACAAACTGGCGCCAATGTATACCTAATCTCACCAAGTCCTCAACATGAATGTTGTAGATCTTGAAGTCTTCTGTCATCTCCCAGAATTTCAGAATATTAGGAGTTTTATAGAATTTCTGGTGATTTATTTCCAAACAGTCGATGAAACAGTCTTTTTGCAGAATTTAGTGATTTTTGGCCGAATTTCTTGTATTTCTTTTCAAATCCTACTTAACCAGAAATCAAACAATAAGATATCAAATACACCTACTCTTAGTCTAAAAACAGGTAATTTAGGGGGTTTAATTGTGAATTATTAGTAACTTATCAGAACACCACCACGATCTGGTCTAGGAACGGCCAGAAGATCCTCTGCATCAGATCCATGAATGTTGCTGGTGTGTTCGTCAACCCAAACGGCATCACCATGAACTCGTATAGGCCATACCAAGTCCGAAAAGCCGTCTTCGAGATATTGCAATCCCGAACCCTCAACTGGTGGTAGCATGTGCGGAGGTCGATCTTCGAAAGGACTGAAGATCCTTGCAACTGGTCGAACAAGTCATCGATCCGCGACATCGGATACATGTTCTTCACCGTCACCCTGTTGAGCCACCTATAGTTTATGTAAAGTCGAAGGGTACCATCCTTCTTCTTTGCAAACAACACTGGCGCCCCCCAGGGAGACATGCTCGGACGGATGAAGCCTATGCTGGTCAGCTCGTCCAACTAGGTTCTCAACTCACTATGCTCTGTCGGTGCCATCCTGAAAGATGGGAGAGAGATCCGTGCGGTACCTGGTACTAAGTTGATCTTAAAATGGACCTCTGTGGATTGTGGAAGCCCCGGCAACACCTCGGGAAACACGTCTGCAAAGTCACACACGATCCTGGGAAAATTGCTCTGCTATACTCCCTCAGAACCAAACAGGGACAGGCTGGCCAACAAGGCTGAAAGCTTGCCACCACGCCTTCCCACACCACAAGCAAAGGAATCGGCTAAGAACCGATCCCCCAACAACACAAACCGTGTTCCGTCGGGTGTCCAAGCGACCACCCTCCGGCGACCACAGTCGATGATGGCTCAGTATGCTGCTAACCAGTCCATACCAAGTGTCACATCAAAGCCCGTCATGTCTAGCACCCATAGGTCTAGACAAACACGGAGGCCTCAACCTCCAAGGAACAAGATCAGCAGACCCGGTCTACCCTGGCTGTCCCACCGATTGGTGAGTCTACTGACTGTGTCACCTCTAGCCAACTCGTCTCTAATCCTAGTGATGCCACACACATGCTAGCAATATAGGAATGAGACGCCCCGGAATCTATCCACACATCTACTAAAGAACTAGAAAGCTGAAAGATACCATGGAGTACAGACGCCTCTACTGTTGCCTATTGGTACAGCGGTGGCGGCTGGTACAACTAAATGGTGTCCAGCTACTCACGCGCTAGGAGGGCAAACACACACCCTCGCTGGCCGCCTCTACCTCTGGAGTGACTCAGTCCAACCCCTGATCCGCGCCCACCACTGCTCCCCTGCCAAGCACTAAACTCTCCGCCTCTACTGCCATGCGGCATAGTGCCCCACGCTCCTCGTAGGTGACAGTCTCTACGGAAGTGTCCCAGCTGCCCGCACTGGAAGCACATGACTGACGCTCCATCTGGCTGCTGACCCTGGCCTCCCCATGATGGAGCCTGCCTAGACGGCCCAGCCGTCAGGAGAAACTGGCCCGCTGGACTTGGCAACTGCGGCTGAAACTGTTGTGGGCGCCACGACTATAGCTTGAAAAGTCGCGGTTGTCGCTGCCGTCCTCTGCCGAATCCCCCTCTGGCCTGGGGTCTCTACGGTGAGCTGGTAGAGGATGCTGGTGGAATTGCCTGGCACCTCTCATCCTGCAACTGTGCCTCCACTATTAAGGCGCAGTTCAGAACTGCTGGGTACGTCTGGAAGCGGTGGGAACACGTCTGTTGCCTGATCTCTAACCGAACTCCCCACTCGAACTGTCATGCCCTGGCCGTCGGATCTGCTGCCACTGCCCCCGCAAAACGGACCATATGTGTGAACCGGGTGGCATACTGTTGAACAGAGCGAGTACCCTGCAGAAGGGGCTGGTAATCGCGGGACAAGGCGTCACGCGTACTCTTCGAGAAGTACGCGTCCAAGAACAACGCCCTGAACTCCTCCCACAGTGGCTCCTCTCCGCGACTGGTGTGCTGGGTAGTACACCACCAGTCAAGAGCATCTCCGTCGAATTGAAATGACGTGAGGGTGACCCGGATCCGGTCATCCTCAACGAAGAGAGCGTCCAGGACATGCGTGACTCCCCTAACCTAGCCGTCCGATGTAGTCGGATCTCCAGTCTCACCACTGAACCTAGGCGGGTTCAGTCGCTAGAAATCCATCATGACCGCCGCCGTGGCCCGCCTGTCAATAGGAGCGAGGGCCTCCTCGGTGAGAAAGGCCTCCTCCCGTGTGACCTAACCCATCGCTGGTGATGGCTCAACCCGTCTAGCTCTGACCTCCTTGACAGGTGCCACCCTGTCTGGTCGGGCGGGTCGACCAGGTCGTGCCTCACACCGACCAACAACCGAAAGTCGGCCTCGAGCTCCCGACATCCGCGCAATTACCAAAGACAAACGAGCATCCACTCGTCAGAAACCGCAAAACAAGCAACACAACGCTAAAGTGAAAAGCACAACACATCATAGAAGAGCATGCACGGATGTTCTAGACATAGAACTATCACATCCCATGCTCAATCTCAACCGAATCCTTATCCTATCCCTGGGACCTACAGCCTAAGCTCTGAGATCAAGTTGTCGTGCCCCGACCCGCGAAGGCCCAACGGGCCGGGTGACGTGAACCGGAACCTAACTAAATGCAGAATAATTTTGGCGAGGGTTCCCTCTAGCTTATTGGTTTCTCCAAATAATTCATAAGTACCCTTATTTAACAATAATTCCAAACCTCAAAAGATATAATAAGATATTCAAATCCTCAAAAGGTTTACATTTATACAACATACTTCCGTAGGAGACTATTTAATCAGAAAAGGTGTAGATGACGATCACCGCTCCTCAAGCACCGCCAGACGCCGCCGCGCCACCAAACACCTGCCCGGTAGGGGCCAATGAAGAAGAGCTAACGCCTCCACCTGTAAAACGCAATCCGGATAGGAGTGAGCACTAAGCTCAGTAGGGTTTTACATTACAAGACACAGAAAAGAGGGGACTCAACAGTGTCGCCCCCAAGCTCGGCCTAGGTGTGCTACGAGGTCCCATAAACCCACCAGTGTCTCTAGGTATCCAACCATGGTCACCCTAACAAACTGGGCCCATCCCAGAAACACCTAGTACAGCAGGACGAAGACACTGCTGGGCAGGACAACTCTCTATCGGGCAAGCACACCCTCTGCCCGAGGATGAAACAACGACACTGGCTGCACCCTAAGCACCTGGCTCGAGGCCGACACGACTTCTAAAATCATCGATCAGCATGTATTTAAGTCATTTAAGCCTATCATTGATATCGACTGAATACTACAATCCAACCTGGACCTTGCTACTCGCCACGGTCCTAGAGCTAAATCCGAACTACCCGAAAGCCTCGGATCGGCGATCAACCCATCGCCCACGGCCTATCCTTATGCATCTAATGCACAAACAAAAATGCATGCTATGATCATGCGTAGGTAAGAAGTAAGCATGGAACAGTATGATAAAAATAACACACAAGTCCAACTGGTTCGCTGCAGCAATACTACCGACCGCTGCCAACCAATCCTCAATGGGCCCCGGCATTACGACGGTACTGCGACCATCAACCACGGACCCCTACAGTGGCAAGCAACCCCGAAAACTCAGATGAACATAAATAATATAATACAATATGTCTAGAACATATAATATTATAAAAACATCAAATCCCCTAATTAGAGGCTAACTGACCTCGTCGATCCGACATCCAAATGACCTCGGATTCGAGATCCAACTTAGAAACCCACAGATAAACATGTTGGGATCAATATATCCAAAACAGGGAAACATCTGATGGCTCGATTATCGGGAAAATGCTAATCAAAACCGCTAATTTCACTAATTACCTTTAATTGCTGCAACGTAGCCCATCCGTAGGACAATCATAAAAATTCAAAAAATTATGAAATCAGTTGGTTCTAAAATTAGACTCAAAGATATACAATGCTCATGTTCATCATAAATCAAGATCAAGGATGTACTGACCAGAAACGACGACATAAACTGTATGTTCTTCAAGAACAGAGAAACCGGAAAAATCCGAGTTTAAACATGCCAAAAACCTTCTAAAATCTGAATCAAATCTTATGAAACTTAAAATAGTAATTAAGATAACCAAGAGGCACACAACAACACCAAAAACACATAGATCTACCAGCTAGATTAAGAGAAAACCCCTAAACAAACTCATGTAGGTAGAAACCTACTAGACACGCAAACCTCGGTTGAATCCCCATGGTACGAGCACCAAACCGGCTTCAAACCAAGCCAAGGATCTTTCTCTCCCTGCCACGAATCCAACGAGCCCTCAAACACTCAAAAATATGGTCAGAGGAGGGAGAACGGAGGGGAAGAAGGAGAAGGGAAACAAGCCGGAGAAACAGAGAAGGTCCCGGGCCGGGTTAAGTCGGTTCGCATCCTTATCTGAACACGTCGGCCACACCGACCACCAACACAGGTCCGATCAGTCGCTCACAAGAGCGACTGAACGCATACAAGCCCGATCGGTCGCTCCCAGGAGCGACCGATCGCACACGAGCCGTCAGCTGCCCTAAAAACTGGCTTCTGCGCGCCTGAGCTTGAATCTTTCGATCCCAAACCCGCCTAGGGCTCTAGCAAACACATAAATCAAACATAGGGGCTGTGTGTGCACCATGGGGGTGTGAAACAAATCGACAAGACGTAATTTATCAAATTACCCTTGCGGTCCACAACGAGGCACGGGCCCGACCCAAGCGGTCGACCCAGGAGTAGAGGGCCAGGTCCTCACAGATGACTTCTGGGAATGTTTAGTATAAAGGGGCCAAAGGTGTACCCTGCATGCTTAGTATAGATTTACTGCTATGATTAATAGCCCCGCTGATTGTCGGCGTGCACCAAGGGCTTAACCCGCTGTACTGGTAGATTATATATCTTGTTGTGTGATTTGGCCGGGGTTGTATCCCCTTGTAGCAAATTTTGGTTGACAGCTGTGGGCGCCGTTGTAATGCCAAAATTTGCTCGATTGTTGTTGTTGCATAGCTGTTGGCCAGTTACCTGCAAGGTAACTGTGGAAACTTAGTCTGTCAGGTGTCGGAGAGCATTGAAGACTATTGTATATCTGTGTTATCATTATCGTTTTGCTCTAATCATTGTATTGTTAGTATAGCTTATCTATATTTAAGACCCTTGCTATGCTCACCCCTTTGGCTAGCTATAGGCTATGCCTATCCCTGTATAATTGATGTCATCCTGTTGCATGCTTATATCTCTTTAACTATGCCTGAGCATTCCATGCATCCTATTTGCATTAAAGCATAAGGTTAGGGCGTGGGTGAATAGGGTCTTCGCTAATCCCAGGCTCTCGAGTAGCTCGGATCTAGCTCTAGGACCGTGGTTGGGTAGCGAAGTCTAGGGCGATTGTATTATTGAATCTTTGTATTATTAAGAATGGGTCTAGTTGGCTACTATCCGTTGTTTGAGGTGTAGAGGTCGCTCAGAGTTCTCCTCTCATGCTCAGTATCCATGTTAAGGGAAGTTACGTGCTGCCCTGGGTCCTGCCCCCTTTGTATTTCAGCGTTGGGCGCTTGGTTGTTGAGAGGGACGGCTGCTTACAGTTGAGGTCACAGAGTGCATGCCCTGGGGTAGGCGGTGGGCGTAACGTGAGTTTCTCTTAGAGAAGAGACAGAACCCGGGACTTCGTGGTTTCCTTTAGAGATGAGACAGAACCCGGGACTTTGTGATTTCCCTTTCTTCTTGTGCGACGTAAGGGGTGTTTGGTTGCCAGAATTGGAGGCTAGAGTGGGTAGACTAGCAGCACTCCTTCCACTTGAGGTTGTTTGGTTGAACCGTTAACTGGAGGGAGTGGGGGGATTGCACTCCTGAAAAGGCCTCTAGTTAGCCATTTGACTTTGGCCAAAAAATGGCCAGAGTCAGCCGAGTGGAGTGGGACGTGACTGAATTAATGCTCACTTACTCCCACACTCAAACGATTCCAGTCCTGCAACTTCGAAAGGCATCGGGCTAGGGTTCTTCACCCCCTTTCTCCCCCGACCTTTGGATCTTGAGTTCTCCAGCCGATTTTGGGTCCAAAATTCGTCTCATCTCATACGAGCATCCCTGATCCGCTGGAATAGGATGTGTTGTGAGCCTAAACTACGACTTTGAGGACCACTCCATCACCAACCAAACAGTAAAAACTGACAGCCCACTTCACAGAACTTTACTTTGCAAAAGTCAGCACTCCAGAAAGTGACTCCACTCCACCTGGTCCTGAGCAACCAAACATGCCCGTAGTGTAGAGTAAAACCTGTCGCGCCCCGACCCGTTAAAGCCCAACAAGGCCGTGGAACGCGAACCAGAACCTAACTAAATGTGGAAAATTTGGTGAGGGTTTCCTCTAATCTACTGGTTTCCCTGAGCAATCTTGCAAGCACCCTCATTTAAGCATACAATAAAGACTCAACAAATAAGATATAAATACAGATTTAAGTCTCAAATTCCTCGAAGAGGAAAAATTTATACATTCACACTCCTGTAGGAGGCTAAGTATAACAAAAAGGGTTTAAAACATGCCCGGTAGGGGCCACAGAAGAGGAGTTAATGCCTGCACCTACAAAACGCAGCCCGGATAGGAATGAGCAACTAAGCTCAGCATGGAAACTATACTACGACACCCACAAAGCAAGAGGGAACACAACAGTGTCACCCTCAAGCAAAGCCTGGGTGTACCACAAGGGCCCCATAACCCCACCGCGTGTCCTTGAGGGGCCACAGTCATGGTCTCTCAGACGAACTGGTCACAACCTCTACCCAAGAGACAAAGAAAACCGGACACCGGCTAATCCTCATCTAAGCCTATCATCAAAATTGACTGAACACTATAATCCAATTCTGGACCATGCTACCCAGCCAGGGTCCTAGAACTAAATCCGAGCTCCCCAGAACCCCGGATCGGTGACACTACGGATCGCCCACACCCTAACCTTATGCATTTAATGCAGAATCATATGCATGCTATGAACACACGTAGTAAAATAGGTAAGCATGCAACACATGTGATGATATAAAACAGGGTTTGGGCTAGGCACACTGTCGGCCCGTGGGGGTGAGCAGGTAACTAAGTCAAGGAACTGTTACAGTGGTAAGACTACCAACTGCTAGCCAGTTCATAGAGAGAAACCTACAACGGGAAACAACCCCAAAAAACACGGCTATCAATACAACATAACCATGGCCTCGGCGCACGTAGGCAAGCGAGGCTAAGGAAAGCAGGAGGGCAACCAACCCGTTTATTCTACACATCCCGGGAGTCATCACTCTCCTGGTTCACCACTACCCCTCAATATGGGGCTAACATGCTTAACCATATGTACAAGGTATAAAGCGATAAAGAAAACCCGTGCATAAAAAAACCCACGGGCAAGAACTGATGAAAACACCTCCCTGCCACTAACATGATCGATCATTTCCAAGAAATGATCAATCTTCTTAGTGATCGGAAAGTTCCATCCCAGTCTAGCCAAAAAGGATCGATCAACTTCGTGACCCAGGACCTCGTATATGCCAGCCAAGAAAATGATGGATCTTCTTCGTCATATGATCGATCATGCACGGGCCAGGCATGACGTCCCAAGAATGATCGATCATCTCCAAGAATGATCGATCTTGTTGGGTTCTCCGGGAAGCCAGAGAAAGAAATACCATCAGAAAACTCTACCAAACCCTATGGTGTGCTGTCGCAAGCAACCAAAAATAAAACCAATGCTCTTTAAAATAAATGTAGTAGTGCGAGTACGAGTCGATCCCACGAGGAGTGTCTAATATAAGTTTTGTGCTATGTGAACAAAGATGGGGGTTTTGTGTGAAACAAAAACAAATAAGAAACAATCTAAAGCGAAGAATCGAATTGAATCAAGAGAACAAACCTTGGTCTAAGTCAACATCCACCATTGGAATCTTTATAACTGATCATTGATGCAAGTATATATCAATTCACACCATGAATATTCACCGTTCGAATTAAATTCGAATCTCTCCTCGATCATAGTTAACTAGAAACAAGCGATCTAATCAACCCTAACTACTAAACAACCTAAGACAAGCGCTGTAGATTTAATCTAATAGCAGCCTTAAGAATAGGGAGATCGATGAAGCTAAACAACACAAGCACACGCGATTGCATTTAATTTAGTCGAACGTTCTTCCTAAGATCTAACATAGTCTCTCCATCCTTAGATTAGATCTGAGCCCTTAATTTTCTTCACTGGTGAAGGGAAGATCGATCCTTTCATAGTAGAAAGATCGATCCTTTGATCTCAACATCTTCAATTTCTGGCTACGCCCGAGGAAGATCGATCCTTTGATAGGAGAATGATCAATCCTTTGCATCGGCGATTTCCTCAATCTTCTCGAGTGAAAAGAGGATCGATCCTTCCATGGGTCCTCTGAAAGTATGCTCTCTGTCAGCTCTGTCTGCATAAAACGATCGATCCTTCTAGGGAAAATGATTGATTCTTCTTTCCTGCGTATTTACTGTTTTGCCATCCAGACTGCGTCATTAGTACTAAAATTGTCGTACCTTCCTCTAGGAAACTCAGAATTACAAACAGTAAAATTCTCCAGCAACTAGACTTCAAGAGCTTTCCAACCATTTATGGTATATCATCTGGTTCTTCATAAACATATACAGTTTAATCTTTGAAGTCGACCCATATACTCTTTTCAGCTTCTTTTCGTACTTAAGGACTTCAATTGCATTCTAAATCAAAATAAGAATAATGAGTGTATTTAGATACTAAATAAGCATAGGAGGCTAAGTATTAAGGGATAAAAATATAACATTATGCATCATCATCAAATTCCCCCACACTTAACTTTTGCTCGTCCTCGGGCAAAACTAAAATTTCACTCTACTCAACATATCAAGGTTGCAACGCCACCAAAAAAGAACAATCAAGCTCTTCACAACTCATAACATATCATGAACAAACATTTTTAGACAACTTAAAAATCAATCAGTAAGCATTTTCACTTGAAGATGGAGCAAACTAAATAAGTAGACCCTCACAGAAATTAGCACTCAACTCTCATGTGTTTGAAGGGTACGTATTTCACTCAAATTCATTCCAATGAAAATGATCTACCATAAGCTTGCGTATCTTCTTATTCTCCACCACTAGAATCACATGCATAACACGAATCATAAGGACTTCAAAAGGTTGTAATGGGGTCCCAGATTAAGGTGGAAAATATTTGGGAATGTAGCTCAAAAGCCAACTAAACTAATGGAGCAAATATGCATCAATCAGACATGTATAAGCAATCACTTCATTCAACAACTTCCTCAATTTGGCTTTAACATACTCAAACCATATAACATGACTACATTGGCAAAGAGATTGTTCAAAGGAATGATTTTTAACCGAAACAGGGAACAATCTTTTGAAAAAACTTCCACCTTTGTAGAAATCATACATAAATATACCCCTTTCTTGGAGTATTAGGAGGATTCATAAACACATATTGTAACATGAAAAACAATTTCCTCCCACTTTTCTTCTCTCTTTCTGTTTCTTTCTTTTCTTTTCTTTTCTTTTCTTTTTTTTTCAAAGAAACAGCATACTCATGGATTGAGAATGAAAACATACTCCATTTCACCACTCATAGCCATACCATACATCCAAACACCCCCACACTTGAAACTTGCACACCCATACCTATCATAATGATGCTCAATGCTCCACTAGTTCTATGACTTGGGTAACGGCATTGGTTTTCAGGTTTAAAGCTTATAATATGGGTTAACAATGAAGTCAATAAAGCTCAAAGGTGTTTAGCAAAAGGAAAAATTAATTGCAAGGTAGGCTATTTGGCTTATGTAGCTTATAACAAAGAGGACCTTAATCATGTTCATATATGCATGTGTCAATGTGACCTCGAATAGAGTCAAAGCAAGTTCTAGAGAAACAAATTCATGGAAGAATATCTCTCATGAAAGAAAAAAGTGAGACTGATATGAATGTGTCAGTCTAAAGGCTCAAAATCTCACCAGCTTTTGTCTACTAAATTTAGTCACTACCATCTCAAGGAAAATAACTCAACTAATTAATTCTAAGTCGCAAGATTACTCGTTCAATCATGTTATGAATATGTCAAGCTTAACTAGTTCTCGCTCATGGCAAATGCAACCTAGATCTCCTCCTCCACACTTGAAACCGACATTGTCCCCAATGTAAGGTGAAATGCAAAGAAAAGGTAAATATAGCTAAAATGGAAATGTGAAAATAAAAAGAGAAAGGAACGAACCCCCCTTGGGTTGCCTCCCAAGCAGCGCCTTTGTTTATTGTCATTGGCTCGACTTCATGCTTTTTTCTTTGAATACTGTAGAAGTTGCCAAACTTCGAATTTCAATTGACAGAATAGCTGAAATCCTACCCAAGACTCCTCAGGGTGGCCGAATTTCCATAACAACCGTGGCTGGGTGAATTCTTCAGGTATGATAGGGGATGCTCGATCACCTAAAAATAAAAGCAAAACAAAGCAAAAACAAAAGCAACATGCAAGCACACAACTTAAAAATAATTCAAGCACGCTCAAGCACACAATAAAGCAGATAAGGCAAACTAAACCACTCCATACAATATAGAGAATTTTAAATCGTGCCCTCGGTGGACGTTCTATAGCACGATGGGATGCAAAATCACTAGGTGCCAAATTCTGAATATTTAACCTCAGTAGTGCCACCAAGGTTAATTTAGCATAAGAATCCAAGTGGTATTTTTCAAAAATGAGAGTTACCTTTTCCATACTAACACCAGTAAACAAGATAGCTAGATCTCTCAAACAAAAAATACACGTCATCATGGTGATCAGGAAGAAAGGACTCAACATTATGCTTAACTATAATCGAATCATCCATTGACCTATTAAGAATCTCGTCGTTCGCATTGTCAAGGATGTCAAGATCACATGATCGAAAATAAATCCGTCGAGATATGAAAATATCTACTAAGGTCATCTCCTTTTTAACCACTAATGAAGATGAAATAGTCACAGGAAATATACCTCGTGACGTAATAGGAATGCTTTCAACTTCAGCCGGAGGAGGTTCATCGAATAAATGCTCCTGGTATTCTCGGCGGTCGACCGAGTCTTCCTTGCGGTCGACTGGCCAAGACTGAACATCTTCTTCATCTGCCTTTTGTAGAAACTCCCTTGAAGCATCTCCAACCGCAGCTTCCAATTCCCTCACATCAATAGAATAAACAAGACAATCATCAGTAGGATACTTCTTGGCATAATATATATTAAACTTAACAATTTCACCATCAAATTCCATGGTAAGTGTACCATTACGCATATCTATCTTAGTATTGGATGTCTTTAAGAATGGTCTTCCCAACAAAATAGGAGTTGTATGATCATCATTCTCCATATCAAGCACATAAAAATCAGCAGGGAAAACTAAATCATTAACTTGCACAAGAATATCTTCAACTACACCTTTAGGATAGGCGTTAGATCTGTCAGCCAATTGAATCACAACACCAGTTTCATTCAAAGGCCCATGTTTTAAAGAAGCATAAGTAGAATATGGCATGACATTGATAGAAGCTCCTAAATCTAACATGGCCTTCTCAAATTTCGTGTTACCAATTGTACATGGGATAGTAAACATACCTAGATCTTTACACTTTGCAGGAATTTTTCTTTGAAGAACTGCAGAAACATTCTCCCTTACTCTCACCTTTTCACATCTTTTAAGTTTCTGTTTACTCTTAATTGTACACAATTCTTTTAAGAATTTAGCATAACGAGGCACTTGTTTAATAGCATCTAAGAGTAGAATATTTACCTTGCATCTACGAAAAGTCTCATATAGATCTGTATTCTTCTCATATCTTCTAGATTCTGCTAAAACCTGAGGAAAAGGAAGCACTAGTTCATAATCAGAAATAGGTGGAAACTTATGTTTAGGTACGTCGTCGTCACCGGGAAAGTCTCTGTCCGCAACAATATTTTGCTCTTTTCCTTGCGGTGACGATGCAGTGACTTCCTTTGCTGGAATCTAAACTTCTTTACCACTTCTCAAAATGACTGCACTAGCATTTTCTCTTGGATTTATTATCGTTTAAGAGGGTAATTTTCCTGAACTTTGCGCCTCTAGCTTGCTAATTGCAGTCGCCATTTAGCCCACCTGATGTTCCAAACCTTGAATACTGGGCTTTGCCTCTTGTTGAAATTGTTTTGTCTACTGTTGAAATTGCAAAGTATTAGTATCAAGATATTTAACAATATCTTCTAAAGACATACCAGAATTAGAAGTTGGGTTTGGTTGTTGTCTTGGGGGGTATGGCATCTATATTGTTGATATTGCTGGCCACTTGGATGGATTTGAGTTGTGGGTTGATTTACTTGTAGATTCCCACAATTGAGATTAGGGTGATCCCTCCATCCCGGATTATACGTGTTTAAATATGGATCATACTTCCTTTGTGGTAGTCCAGGGAAACTACCCTCATCATTCACTTGTTTACTGGGCTCCTCTTGAAGAGTTGGGCACATATCGGTTGGATGTCCTGCCACCGAACAAATCCCACAAACCTTCACTGTTTGCATATTACCTACAGCCAATTGACGAACAAGAGAAGTTAGACTCGCAATCTATTGTTCAAGGGATGAAACATTTACCTCATTAACATGTTTTGAATAGGAATCAAGCCTAGTATTAAATTGTTGAGAATTAACCGCCATATTTGCAATCAAGTTCCTTGCGGCTTCAGGCGTTTTATCCACCAAAGCTCCTCCACTAGCGGCATCAATCATACTCCTGTCAGTGGTTAGTAAGCCCTCATAAAAATATTGGATAAGTAATTGCTCACTAATTTGATGATGGGGACAGCTTGCACATAATTTCTTGAAACGTTCCCAATACTCGTGTAGAGACTCTCAGTTATGCTGTCTTACACCACAGATATCTTTTCGAATGTTGGCCGCCCTTGAAGCTGGGAAATATTTCTCCAAAAACAATCTCGGATTAGCTATGAGCCCTTAATTTTCTTCACTGGCGAAGGGAAGATCGATCCTTTCATTGGAGAAAGATCGATCCTTTGATCTCAACATCTTCAATTTCTGGCTACGTCCGAGGGAGATCGATCCTTTGATAGGAGAATGATCGATCCTTTGCATCGGCGATTTCCTCAATCTTCTCGAGTGAAAAGAGGATCGATCCTTCCATGGTTCCTCTGAAAGTATGCTCTATGTCAGCTCTGTCTGCATAAAAGGATCGATCCTTCTAGGGAAAATGATTGATTCTTCTTTCCTGCGTATTTACTGTTTTGCCATCCAGACTGCGTCATTAGTACTAAAATTGTCGTACCTTCCTCTAGGAAACTCAGAATTACAAACAGTAAAATTCTCCAGCAACTAGATTTCAAGAGTTTTCCAATCATATATGGTATATCATCTGGTTCTTCATAAACATATACAGTTTAATATTTGAAGTCGACCCATATACTCTTTTCAGCTTCTTTTCGAACTTAAGGACTTCAATTGCATTCTAAATCAAAAAATAAGAATAATGAGTGTATTTAGGTACCAAATAAGCATAGGAGGCTAAGTATTAAGGGATAAAAATATGACATTATGCATCATCATCACCCTACAAAACCCTGAGATTTGGTAGTACGAAGGACCACGAGTCCAAAACTGGTACTTGCACTGAAAACCAACATGCGTATAGGTAGATCTACTCAAAAGATCGCAAGCAAACCCAAAGCTTCCAAAAACCGGATTTCTAAGTAGGTAGGATCCCTACCTAGACTAGAGCAGCTTTAATCCTTAATCTCCTCCAAAATCTTGCCAGATTTGACCCCAAGAACGGCGGATTTCAAAACGGATTGAAGAAGGGGGTGACGTCCGTTTTATAGATGGACGAACCGCTTTATGAATGATCAATCATTCTGCAAGAAATGATCAATCCTTCATGACGAAGCACTTTGACTTCCAGACACTAAATGGTCGATCTTCTAGCAAGGAAAGATAAATCATTTAGGTGCAGAAAGTTAGACTTGGGCTAGAACACAAGCCCAAGCCCGGATCTTTTGATCTCGGGTCCACCTAACAATTCTAATCAAACATCAACACAAACATGGCCAGTGTGTGCACACGCGGGTGTGAAACAAACCGACAAGGCGTAATTTACCGCATTTCCCTTGTGACCCATAAAACAATACGATCCACCGGATCGCGCATTCGTCATGAAACAAGCAAACGAGCCACATGCCTGACCCAGATGGCTGATCCAGGAGTAGAGGGACATGTCCTCATAGAATCCTACTGAGCTTTGTTGCTCACTCCTACCCGGGCTGCGTTAGCAAGTGCATGCATTGGCTCATCTTAAGTGGTTCCAGCTGGATCAGGTCTTGGCGGCGCGTCGACTTCTGGAGGCACTTGTGGTTGCTGTGAGACACCTGTTGTACTTTTGATGGTTTTGTATATAGACATCCCTCGAGGATTGCTTTAAATATATAATTTCCCTCTTTGGAAAGTTTCTATTAAATTTGTATCTGATATCTAGAATGTACAACTTTAATGTTATTGACACTGGAAGTCTTAAATTTCAGATTAACTGTGCTTTCCACAATGTATCGCGCCATATCGGATGTAAATAGTGTAGGTTTTCCCTCACATCCCTGTCCGGATGAGTTTTCTGGGCCAGGGCGTGACACTTAAACTAGTCAGGTATTTCACTGAGGATGAGCCTATTCTCACTGAACAACAGAAGAATGCTCAAACCATAGTTGCAGTTCAGGCTTGGGGTCATTTTGACTTCCTATACCGGAACTATATTCTGAACGACTTGGACGACAAGCTCTAAAACGTGTTTTATCCCAAAAGAACTGCAAAAAAACTTTGGGAGGCCTTGGACAATAAGTACAAGGTAGATGACGTTGGCGCAAAGAAATTTGTTGTCAGTCAATTCCCAAAGTACACAATGGTAGACGGTAAGAGCGTTGTAGAACAAGTTGAGGAGCTTCAGCTCATCTACCATGATATGAATGTTGAAGGTATTCTATTGAATGAACCTGTCCAAATGGCAACAATGATCGAGAAATTGCCACCTTCTTCAAGAACTACCTAAAGCACAAGTGTAAGGAGATGAGTCTTGAAGATCTCGTTTGGAGGCTAAAGATCGAGCATGACAACCGCAAGACCGATAAGAACAGTGGTCTCTGCATTTATTCTAAGTTCAAGTTAGTTGAGAATGTCAGCGGTTTCAAGGACAAGAAGCGCAAGCGCTTCGATGAAGTCACTAAAGGAGACAGTCAGAAACTTAAGGGCGAATGCTATGTTTGCGGGAAGATAGGATATCGGGCTAAGGATTGTCGTCACTAACCAAGTGCTCAAGGAAAGAAGAAGCCAGCTCCCAAGAGGAAGAGGACATATGCCAACATAGCTAAAGGTCTCAGTGCAGAGATAGAGATGGATGACTTGCACATGGTTGCAGTTATCTTAGAGGTGAACCTGATCGGGAGCAACCCGAAGGAATGGTCGGTCGACACAGGCGCTACCTGCCACATCTACTCCAACAAATGGATATTCGACACCTACCAATCAGTGGAAGGAGAACGCTGCTACATGGTAAACTCTGCAGCCTCCAAGGTGGAAGGTAAAGGGACTGTAAAACTGAAGATGACGTCCAGGAAGAAGTTGACCCTAACGGAAGTTCCTTACATACTAGAGATACGCAAGAACCTGATCTCAGATTCAGTGTTGAGCAAGAAGGGCTTCAGACTAGTCTTCGAATTAGACAAAGTTATATTGTCGAAGAATGGCATGTAGTTAGGTAAAGGCTACATGACCGAGTGGCTATTCAAATTGAATGTAATGACTGTAATTCCCAAGGTTAAGACTATTGAAACTTAAAGGATAGCACATCTAATGTACTGAATGTTGCCCAAGAGGCTAATAAAACTGAGAATTTTGCTTATGTGACAGAGTCATTCAAATTATGGCATGAGAGATTAGGATATGGGAATAAAAATTCAATGAAAAGATTAATGTCGTTAAATCTTCTTCCTAAATTCATAATTGACAAGGAACACAAATGTGATATTTGTGTAGAAGCAAAATTGGCTAAGACTTCATTTTAATCAGTTGATCGAAGAACTTAACCTTTAGGTTTGGTACATACTGATGTTTGTGATCTGAAGAATGTACAGTTTAGAGGTGGTAAAATGTATTTTATTACCTTCATTGATGATTGTACGAGATATTGCTATGTTTACTTAATGAGAAGTAAAGATGAAGCAATAGAGATGTTTACTCATTACAATAATGAAGTGAAAAACCAACTCAACAGAAAGATTAGAATGTTGAGGAGTGACACGGGAGGTGAGTATGAATCACTTTTTGCCCAAATATGTGTCATAAATGACATCATTCATCATAGCACAGCGCCCTATATTCTTCAGAACAAAATGGAATAGCAGAACGAAAGAATAGGACACTAAAGGAAATGGTGAATGCAATTCTCATAAGCTTTGGCTTACCTCATAACATGTGGGGGGAGGGGGAAGCAATACTTACGGTAAATCATGTATTAAACAGACTACCGCATAAAAAGCTAGATAAGACACCTTATGAAATGTGAAAAGGCCGTGCGTGTGTCTATTTATAAGTTCTTAAGAGTTTGGGGATGTCTACCTAAGGTTCCAATTCCAATCCCTAAACGGACGAGAATAGGACCAAAAATGGTAGATTGTGTATTCATTGGATATGCACATGATAGCAGTGCTTATCGATTTTTGGTTAATAAATCATATAATCCTGAAGTGCATGTGAACACTGTCTTAGAGGCTAGGGATGCCTCGTTCTTTGAAGATGTGCTCCCTTCTAAGTCTTCTCCAACAACAGAGGCTAGTGAGAGAGCTTATGAGAACATTAAAGAAGAAGGATTCCAAAAGTCCTCCATTCATGAAAAGGATGAGGAACCTAGACGAAGTAAAAGGGTTAGGAAAGAAACTTCTTTCGGCCCAGATTTTCTAACATTTTTGTTAGAAAATGACCCTCAGACATTCAAGGAAGCAATGTCAGCTCCAAACTCTTCTTTTTGAAAGGAAGCTGTGAAGAGTTAAATTGATTCCATTATGCAAAATCACACATGGGAACTGGCGGATTTTCCACCATGTTATAAACCTTTGGGGGTTTTCAGAAAAAAAAAATGAAAGCGGATGGAACGATTGACAAGTACAAGGCAAGGCTTGTTGTCAAGGGTTTTAAACAAACTGAAGGGGTGGACTATTTTGACACATATCCTCCAATCATTAGGAAAACGTCGATCACATTAATTATCGCCCTTGCTGCTTTAAATAATCTGGATATATATCAAATGGATGTGATGACAACTTTCCTAAACGGTGATCTGGAAGAAGAAATTTACATGGAACAACCCGAGGGGTTTGTAATTCATGGGAAAGAAAAGAAAGTATGTCGACTTGCTAAGTCCTTATACGGACTTAAACAACCACCTAAACAGTGGCATGAAAAGTTTGATCAAGTAATGTTAATAAACGGCTTTCGTATAAATGAGTGTGACAAATGCATTTACATAAAAAGCAGGGAAAAGGGAAATGTAATACTATGCCTTTATGTCGATGACATGATCATCATTGGTAGCAATGATAACATCATAAAAGTTACTAAGAGCATGATGTCATGAAATTTTGACATTAAGGATATGAGTGTCACTGATGTGATACTTGGTATGAAAATTACCAAGACTTCGAATGGTTATACATTATCCCATAGTCATTATATTAAGAAAATTCTTGATAAATTTGACAAAGGGAATGATGTTGTAGCCAGGATCATAGGCATTTTGATGGTTATACATTATGCCATTGTCAACTCGCATCTAAAGAAACACTACGGTGAAGGTGTACAATAATTAGAATATTCCAGGATCATATGCAGTCTGATGTATATCATGAACTGCACTTGACCGAATATTGCCAACTCAGTAAACATGCTAAGTAGATATATAAGAAATCCGAGTATAGATCACTGGAAGGCAATAATCAGAGTCCTTGGATATCTAAGGTACACGACAAATTATGGATTACATTACATAAGATATCCAACTGTGCTTGAAGGTTATTATAAATGCAAACTGGATATCGGACTCCAATGACAAAAAATCCACAAGTAAATTTATCTTTGTAATTGGAGGTGCAACTGTGTCTTAGAAATCATCCAAGCAGACTTGCATAGTAAGGTCCACCATGGAAGCTGAGTTCATAGCATTAGACATAGCTGGGAAGAAGCTGGGAAGAAGCATAATGGATGCGTAACTTCCTAGAAGATATTTCTATATGGCCTAAACTTGTGCCTCCTATCACTATTCACTGCGACAGTCAGTCAGCAATAGGTAGAGTACAAAGCCACATGTATAATGAAAAATCTCAGCATATACAGCAACGACACAATTCCGTGAGGGACTTATTGTCTACTGGTGTGATAGCAATCAATTTCATGAGATTGAAGAAAAATATTATAGATCCACTAATCAAAGGCTTAAGAAGAGATCTAGTGGATGTTTCATCGAGTGGAATGGGGTTGAAGCTCATGAAATGACTATCCTCCTCAATAGCAACTTAACCTAGCTAATCAGGCAGACCATATTCTAGGTTCAATCGGACAACCGAATTGTGGGGGTAGTTCCTAAGATCACTCATACCCATTCCTATGATGAGTAAGTGATAAACATGCATAGTGTAATATCTAAACATTTCAACTATTCAAGACTACAATCGTATTCAAGCACATATATTCCACTTATCACATAGCAATCTCTGCTTTTATTCATTTTTCTTTTCTTTTTTTTTCTTTTTTTTGCGGGAATTTCAACTGTTTTGTCGAACAATACACCTTGTTAGGCATCTTGCCCGGTTACTAAGTATGAAACCCTTATTGCTTTTTAGAAATTTCAACTGTTTCACGCGAACACCACGCTGATTAGGCACACTGCCCGGTTACTAAGTTGAAAATCCATTTTTTTTCTTTTTTTCAAATAATTGCATGTGTTCATGTATTTTCTGTGACATGATATAAAACTGTAAATCTATCATAGTATCATGTTTAGAATCTAATCTCAACTCTTTAGCATGTGAAAGTGAACATGTGTATTAGGATATATCAAGTTATCCTTAAATCATCATAAAAGTGTTAAAGTATAGAAATAATATCATACATAGCAAAAATTTACTATCCCTTATATGACATACAAGTATCAAAGTAATTCATAAGATAAATTTCTGAAACAAGCACATTTGTCAAATAATATCATAATTTCATTCTTTTGACATAATTCAAGGGATGTATAATATTTGGTTACCATAAAAAAAAATAATGAGCATGAAATTTATGAATGCTACCCCCCAACTGAAATGTAATTGTCCCCAATTACACTAAATCATAAAAAATAAATCAAGAGATAAAGGGTAGAGATAACCATAATGAACGCCTCAGAAATAGATTTCTCTCTCTCTCTTCCAATTTAATTTTAGTAATCCTCCACTACTAACAATGAATTATATCCTACCAATCATAACCTATATCTCAAGGCTAAACAAGTGAAGCAAATAGAAATATTTCTATTATAAACCACAGAAAATAAGAGGTATAAAAAATGAAAACTTCCCCAGAAAGGTAGACATCACCCACATATGATCGAAAGCCAAATATATTTACCACTGCCATGAAAAGAAGGACCTTTCCAAAAGATTAAATTTAATAGCATGGAAAATCGAATAAAAATAACAAAAAGACATAAAAATGATTAAAAACTTTCGACAGAGTCTGCTTTGTATTAGGTTGATATATCAATCCTGTAGAAGCATTCATCACATGAAACCAAATAACTAATGCAAAGGAAATTAGAAAGGAGATTACAATAGCATCATAGATCATCATCTAGACATCACAGACAAAGAAATAACTAACAAAAAACATCCAAGCAGAGCACCAAATTATTCATCATCGTATAAATGTCCGTCCCATCCACAGTCGGTTGCTTGCGGCGAGATTGGATAACGAATTTGGCGGAGATAAAAAGAATTGAACACCCGTGGAAGCTCTGGGATGCCTGGATGACTTGAATATGCAGATTATGGTCATGATGGAAGATCTATACCGTCCGATCGGAAATCGGATCACTGTAGCACTTGGATCATGTCCAGCAACAATCGGACGGCTAAAAGTACGCCGGCGGATGATCGATGGTGAAACGGCTTAGCCGGAGGACGGGAAGGGTATAGGAAGAATCGTAGATTCTTGAGGAGTTCTCCAGTAAGCTCTGATTGATGGATTGGTGGCTCCCAGCAGTGGATTGGAGATGGCCGGCGCGGAGGAAGATGATTGCTGGAATTGGATTCCAATGATCGGAGCTCCAATCAAGGTGGGTAAGGGGTGAGGAAGGATCGTGTAAGCGTGGGGAACTGTCCAATGGTGGCGGATGGACGAATTGAGCTTCCAGCCGGCGGATTGAAGGTGGTCGGATAGTTAGAATCGTCGGAGTTTGAAGCCGATGATCCCGGCGGCAAGGAAAGGATTTGATGGTGGCAGAAGCTTCTGGAGGTATTAATGGGTGATGGGAGGCATGGGATGGGGAGATTGGAGATGGCCGGAGAAGTGGCGACGGTGGACGGCTCGAGGTGAGCCGCTAGAAGCCAGGCGGAGCCAGGACGACGAGCCCATGGCTCGCTGGTGAGCCGCGACGAGAAGGAGAGAGAAAAACTCGGGTGAAAAATAAGGAAATTCTGGAAAAAAAACCGAAAAATGGGAAAAATAATAATGGAAAAATCCTAAAAATCAAGGGAAACTCATAAAAATTAAATAAAATTCTAAAAACTAAGGAAAAATCCTAAAAACTGGGTGGCCTTCCATGAAGCGCGTAATTTTACGTCTTTCGCTAGACGCTCCCGAAATCAAATTTAGGAGGCCGATGATTCCATGTGAAGAATTACATGGCCAGGATCATGGTGAATATATACAAACATGCTTCATCAAAGAATAAAAAGAAGTCTTTAGCAAATAAAGAATACACAGGATGAGAACGTTTAAAATAATTTTTGATGAAAGGACGATAGAAATTGACATGGTCTTCACTCATGTTAGGTTTCTTCTCCTCACAACGTTCAACTAATGTGGATAGTGCAGAATATAGAGGCACAATTTGAGGTTTCTGACAAAGAATCTCACTAAAGAGCTTATCCTCATTGCCATCAATGCAAATAGGTAGTACATCGTCATTCAACACATCATGTAAAACTAGCAATTCATCACAACAATTCATATCGTCACTAAAAAAATTAGCTTCTAAAGCGTGATCAAAATACATATAAGGTCCAGCTTCATTAGGTATGCATTCAAGAATATTATTTTCAGGGGTTGGTAAAATATTGTCAATAGTTGTATAATTCGGCAAAGTATTAGAACACATCTCAAGATGACATGTATTATTCTCATTAGAAATATAAGCATCACGAGCATTGTCATCACAAACAAGTGAAATAGAATCATTACCATAATTTTCAACTACATCATCATATGA
>OY986963.1:14560076-14572657 GCA_963920575.1 Narthecium ossifragum
ACGTCTCCGCCGTCCAACCCCAAGTCCCCGGCGTCCCCCTTGGCTACCATGCTTCCCTCCGCCACCTCTTCGTCCGCTGCCATGTTCTCCAAGGCTTGGATCCCCCAAGGGTAGCCGGCCAACCATTGAGGAAGCTGTGAGGTAATCATCTTCCTCATCCGTCTCTCTCCTCCGGTTTAAGCCTTCCTCGTTGAATACCTAGGCCTAGGGTGCTTCTTTTAAAACTCTAAAGGTATCTCTCGACCTAGTCATAGATTTGGCTAAGGAGGAGCCGAGACCAGACAAAAAACCAGTTACAAAAGCCCTAGAGAATGCGCATCGTATCATAGGATTTGCCAGTGGATCAACCGGAAGACTTGATGAGTTCAGAGATTTTGTACGATCGAATTTTGATATGTGCAAGGGGATAGGCTTGTCAATTGTAGCTGCACAGGTATGTGCTCTGCAAAATTTTCTGGAATTTGCGGTTCTATTGTTCTCCCAAACTATGTTGCCTTTTCGAAAAAGGCTCCCAAAGAGTTGGTTTTGGGATTTTGGGGCGTGGTCTCATAAACTTTGACTCACTGAATGCTTGCAAATTTTTAAGATTGCCATTCAAGTCGATAGTTTTCTTTGGTCTATTGAATAGGAAAAATGAAAAAATGATACTTGGGTCATCAATGCTAGAAGTGAAACCCCTGCTGTTTTTTCAGGCGATTTCGATATTCCTGGCCATGGTTCTTAAAGCTCTTGGGCCAGACCGTGGAAGTTACTCTGACAGCGATGATGATTTTGTACCTGCAAGGCTTCCTCTCTTGAGAAATCAAGCTCAGCGGACACCATGTGCAATGGAACCTAATTTAACTCCTAGAAATGATTCTTGTAATTTGTGGATTCGTGAGGAGTTGGAACCTCACTGACTCAACCTCATTATGCTTATGTGATCTACCCTTGTTGCATTCAGCCGTACCATTATATGTGCGTAGGTTGACAGATGAAGGGGTTTTGTGGTACTACTGTCACCTGTACAGATTCTGCAATCTATGGTGTTCTTCATCTTCAAGTCTCATGCTTTTCAAGTAATACTTGCTGCTCTATTAGTTCTTCCTCTTTGAAGTTTGTAATGGGTATTTACAGTGATATACAGCAAGTCTGACGCACTTTCTAAGATCAAGAATGCAATGGACTGATATGTAACAACTATCATATCAGAAGTTTCAGTATGCAGTTTGATGAAAATTTTGATCTTAATTGTGTCCTGTGAACAGTGAGAATATGTCTCATTGTATTCTGCCCTTCTTCCCATCTTCGAGAGAGGGTGTCTGGAGTATTTCAATCCAGATCTCTATTAAAATGTATGTCTCAATATCACACTGTATATTGAAAGGAGTCATGATTTTTTTTCAGTGAGTGCACTATCTACAAAACAATCTGGTCCTAGATTGTTTGGAGACTTAAATCCTGTGTAGGGTAGCAATTGTTTCTAACATACAGAAACATGATCATAACATAAGATTTCAGCTGGATTTTAACTTAAAATTCAATGGAAAAAAAAGTATGGATGGTGAAATGAATATGGCATACATCAGAACCAAGCTGCTACAATTACATATTCAAATCAGCCAACTCCAATGGTACAATGGTTATTTGGAAATACAAAACTATAAAAATATATTCCCAGGAAGCAGCTTTCCCATTGAGTTTGTATCCATCGTACAACATTGACATCGAACCAGTATATAAATTTCTCATCTAGCAACAAAAATGTTCGAGATAATATAAAGGTAATAGAAAGGTGGAAATTCTGATAAAGTACAACAAAGAGATAAGTTGAAGGTGAGATGCTCTACTCATCCTTCTTGGTGACCAAACCATTCTTCGATGGCTTCCTCTTCATCCGGCTGAACGGCCCTACTGTCCTGTCCATGATGTACATGAAAATAACCTGGCTCCATGACCGGTAGGACTTCAAGTTCTCGTAGTACTCCGGAGCCAACTCTTTTACCTTGTGAAGCCTGCTCCCTGGTATTCTAGGGAAATCATGATGCTCATTGTGGTACCCAACACTCCATGTCATGAGATTTAAAGGCCCATAATAAGAATAGGTCTCCTGATCTGGATGAAAAATGTAGTGCTCAGAAATGAAGTGGCCTGCCATCGGATGCATACCACCACCAACAAATGTTGCCAGTATCAAATAAGCTAGAGATTTCCAACTCCAGAAATATACCAAGCTGGCATCAAGAGCAAGTTGGACCAGTAGGTTGGTGAATTCCCATAAACCCGGAGGCTTCGGTTTAACAAAGAGTGGCCTCAGGGCATAGAAGAAGAGTTGGAGCAATACCCAGATCGACTTGGTAACGGCATTGGTGACAGCGTGAGCCTCAGCATTGGTAGGGACGTCCATGTCAATGCCATCAACACCCTGGAAGCGGTGGTGCTCCAAGTGGTACTTTTGGAAGGTAACTGACATGGGGACGCCAATGGGTAGATTGGCAAAGATACCTAGCCAACGATTGTATGACGGGGTGGAGAAGGCGAGATTGTGGCTGAGTTCATGAATGGCTAAGAAGAGATTGTGGTTTAGGAAAGAACCGAAGAAGTAGGCAACTATTAGCATCTTCAACCAACTAGCATTGTGGAGGTGGGTTGCAGTCCATAGCTGAAGCGAAACAACTGCAGTAATCTGCACCAGAAAGTTGAAAAGATAAGAAAATAATTGCATCCTAAGACAAACCATTGAAAAGAATATAGTCTCTGCATTAATCAAGATGCATGAGAAACAAAGAGCGTCTCATATCAGTTTGGTCTAATATACATTTCGTGACATATCAATTATATCTGATAACTCTAGGAAAACCCAAACTAGAACCTCATTGCAACAAATAGCTTCAACAGTTTACTGTTTGAATAGGTAAGGAAAGTCAAAAAACAACATCGACGATGGAACATCTATTTCTGATAACCAGCATCACTGATAGAAAACAGTGAAACAGAAGTCAAAACAATTAACTTTCAAAGTATTAAAAACAATACTTGATTACATACATTAAAACCATGTAAAAACGATGCAAATATGTCAGCAGATTGACTTCAAAAGCAAAAAAACAGAAGAAGTCAACCCATTTAAAAGTAAGGCACATCTACAGAGTTAAAAACACGAAATATCTGAGATCAACACGTGATAATTCTTCTACAGATTCAGCAAGTAGAAGAAACATCTTAGAGATGAAATGGTTAAAGCAAACTATAAACATTTCTGCCAGCAGATGAAGGTTATTTTACACATGCAAATTCATTGAGTCAACCTTAGGTTTGCTAAGCCATTAGCCATTACTGATAAGACCAAACAAATGCATACCCAAAACACATCTTCCCCAAGAATATGACTCTGGTTCAAAAGGTTGTTTGAAATATAAGTTCCTTATGGTGTCAGTGTGAGAAAATGTTCTGGTTGTTTTGACAAAATCCACAACTCAATCCAGGTCTTCTAAATTCATTTTCCTACTTTATTATAAGCCCCACATGACCTACTCACAAGGGTTTGAGGGCTGTCTCTCTCCTACACTAGAGACTTACAAGCTTTATCATCGTGTTTTCTGTTGCATTATTTGTTAAATAGAGCCTTTTAAGCTTTGTATAACATCCTGATCACCATTATCGGCAAAGATATAAGCTCACGTGGACGAACATCAAAACCAACATTTTATGCTCGAGCTATGCTTATGGGTCTCATTGTATAGTCAACAATCTCAAGCTTAGAAGATGGCCTTATCAGCAATCTTCCTTTTGCCTTCAGTGAGAATCAGCTATTTGTACAACAAAGAAGACATCTCAAGCCCATACTTTCGGGTTTGATCTTTTTTAGTACTGGACATGCTTTGTAGTATCAAAAACCAATGTAGAAAAATTTACGAATTGGGAGAAAAGGAAATTGTGATCATTTTTAACTGCATTAGAAATAGTAAACCAGACCTCCTAGCATGATGTATAAAAAGAAACTAGAAATTGTCTCTTACAAAGAAAAGTGAAATGCAGAGAAACAGAAACTCCTGCTGGTCACTGATCGAAAGCGAGTCTGAATATGGAAAGATCCCACCCAGATTCAATATACATTGCAAATACAGATCAAACACCGATCTTTAAATTTGCGAGAAAAACCAAGAACCAATTCAGAAGTATCAGAAGTTACTGTGTTCTACCTAAACTTAAAAGCCAGAGCAAAAAAATCATTCAAAATCAGAAAACAACCTAAGCAAAAGCCAAGGCAGAAGCCAAAGGAATCTGTCATCGACTGGTCTTTTCATGATGTACAAGGACCAGGGTATAAATATATAATCAACGCATCATGAGCAAGCCAAAAAAAACAGAAGGTTAAACCACATAAAATAAATAGCCAAATCCCTCAAAAAACTCATCTTTTCTATGGTTACATCAGCAGCTATGAAGCAAAGGTGAAATCCGAATTGATGAGGACATTGTAATAAAAGCTAAGACGCCCGTAGAGAACTCATCAAGTTCCAGCTTTTTCTCATGATCCAAAGGCAGGAACCAAGGAAATACGTGTCCAATGCAAATCCAAAAACCAAAAAGCCGAATTTGAACAAATGCAGGAACTCATCGTCGATTTTCCTCGCAATATATGAAGAGCTTAAAAAGAAACACATAAAATACCGTCAATTGATAGCAATGCGAGCCAATCCTATAAGCAAAGACACCAAATCGAGAACAATGTAAGAACAATAAACTCAAAGAAACAACGTATTACTCGGGCATGTCAATCTCCAACACATGTGCGTATATATTCAAACCTTGAGGAAAGCCCATGGGTCGGGGCCGAAGAGCTCTCGGATCTGGGGGTGCTGCGAGAGGATCTGGCGCCTCCTGGAAGCGTGGGGCTCGTCAGTGTACGACCAGAAGAAGTCTGTCACCATCACCCCTTCCTCCTTATTTACTCCCCCGCCCATCTCTATCGCTGTTTTTGGAACAGGAGATCGAGAGAGATGGAGGAGTGGAGGACACTCTCTTGTCCCTTTCCAATCCCTTTCTTCACCACCTCTTGAGAGAGAGAGAGAGATGGCCTTTGTTATATAAATAAGGGAGGTTGAAAGAGATGTGAGAGCCAGATATAAAAGAGGAGGATGGATATTTTTGGCTGTTTGAAGCCAAAAATGAGGAAGGAATCCATGAGACATTATAGCTATATTTAGATTATAACTTCTTCTTCTTTTTTGTACAGAATCATATTTAGCCTGCGTTTGCAAAGAATAAGCTATTTTGGATTAAGAAATTTTGGGTTAATAAATCTACAATAAAAGATGGGGAAAAGTGAAAATAAATTAGTAATGATTACTTAGAATAAGAAAAAATAGAGTGATAGTAGTAGATGAAATGAAGACAAGTGGGTAATGACTACTTAGATAGGAAAAATAATGTTTGAGGATGAGTATGGGAATAAAGGGTTACCTAACATGGGCTATCTAGATTTTTAGTTAATAGGATATTTATTATCCTGAAAGATATGACTATTTTATTTTGCGTGGATGTGGTTACGGTTGTTCCGACAATATTTTAAATGTCATCACCAGGTAAGGGGGAAAAGAAACTTTTCCTTTTATTTGTATAAACATCAATTTTTGGAGATTTAAATAAAAATCTAGCTCACTATTCAACGTTCTCTCGTCGTGGCATTGTGTTTAAAATAAAATAAAAAGAGAATTAAGAATGTAAATAATAATATTGGTAAATTATAGTTTTGAAAGATGTAAGTATAGTTTCAAAACTTTTAAATAATATCATGACGTTTGAATTTCGTTTCAAATAAAACCTGGTCGTCGACGCCATCATATGAGTTGATGACAAATAGGAAGAGATAATGTCATGGAACCGACGCCATCATAGGGGTTGACGGCAAATAAGAAGAGATAATGTCATGAAAATTGCCGACTAGAGTGGCTTCGGATATGTATATTAGTATTCGACGCTGGATTATTGCTAATTAAAGGATTCATAATAAATGAATTTCACAACCGGAGGAGGGCGATCAAAGGAGGACAACAAGGACCAAATAAATCCTAACCCCCCCGTGACAATGGCGACTAAAAATTATGAGAGAAATGATATCATGTGACCAATTTGCCATCAATCCACACAATATTCGAACTGTCATGACATTATTTGAAAAAATTTTAAGATACAATTAAATGGAACTTAACTCAAACTTTAGATCCCAAAACTGTAATTTACCTTAATAATGTTAAATGAGTTTTGTTGAACATACGAGTCAAAATAGTATTTATTTGGAACAAATCCAGCTACATTGCATCTTGCAAATACAGACCACAGGGTTCATGCCATCATACAAACATTCTTAATCCAGCTACATTGCATCTGGTAATGTTTGGATTTCAAAACAGCCACCACAACAAAGTTCTCAAAATGATTCGGATCCAAGACCATCTCACACAGGTGGTTCTTAACTTAAGTACAAACCACCTTGCAAGAGAGGTCAAACTTTTGACAGAGAACAGCCATGGCTTCATTAGCCAAGTGCATCTTTTCATGTCGACAAACCATCAAAAAGATCAATTTCAAATCCAGAAGCTGATAAAAGGATGGTCACCTAGAAGTGCATTCTGTCATCAGGAATTAGCTAGCCAGAACGGAAAGAATTACCGCCATACCACAATAAACAGACGTGTTGAGGTTTTAAATAGACCTGGAAATTATCTCCTTCCAGCAAGAGAAGATGCTTCATAAAATACTGGCATCTTAGAAAGAAGATTGAATTCCAATAAAGCAAAAACATTGGAAGAATACTATGTTTAAGAAAACACCAGAAAGATTTAAGAAAATCCATGAGTGCAATGAGAGAATTGATTAAACCAAATTAGCCTGCAAATCCACCACTACTTTTCCAAGGGTAAGAGAAAAATTGAGATAGTTTTCTACTAACTTAATATATGTGTGTTTCGATTTAACATAAAGGATTCACAAGTTCTGTACAAACATTTACAGTGAGATGTGGACATGATTTACATATACAACCAGGGAAATTTTTCCAAAAGGCCACGAGCCACTTGAAAACTAGAAGCAGCTTGTGAACAGGAGGAATATTCACCACTCTTCCATAATGAATTTGAACTAATTCAGCCAACAGGTAGTTGCTGAAACAATCAGCATAGTTAGGATATCTGCAGTCTCATTTGACATGGGAATCATAGGCATCAAAAACAGTATCAGGTATGATAAGAGGCAACTTATCTATGTACATGAAAAGCCGCCTCAAATTCTCTCTCATCACGGTCGCCATGTCAACTACATCTCTGCGGTCAGTGTAAACCCACAAGTCCCCTGAGTTTACTCTCTTCAGGCTATCACGGCAGAAGGGGCATGACTGAGATCTTGAATTCCTGAAACATATAGCTTATGGTAAGTTTCTATTTCAATTTGTCTAAATGCTAACACCAGGCTCAGGGAAAGGTAAAAATTACCAGTCACGGTAACACCTCATGCACATGGCATGGCTACAGTTAGGCAACACAATCCTGCTATTCATCTCCATGCAAATTCCACATTCATCTTCTCGTTCAGTATCCACCTCTGTGAAATGTTTTCTGTCCTCATCATCTCTTCTCTTGTATCTTTCTACACATACTGCCTTCTGCTTTTTATCTTCCATATCGGTGATCCCATTTTCCAGTTGCAACAAAGAAGGAAAAATGATGGCTGCCAAGGGGAAAAAAATAAGAACTTAGATGTGTATAATAAATATGGATGGTCAAATTCCAAGCATGTAATATACCACAAGTTGCAGAGTAGAGGTCAAATATCATGTGATATCATTTACACGATTTATGTTTACCATAGAATTCTCTGAGGCTTGCTTTTCTTTCATGAGTTGACATAGTTGTTGTTCCATCCACGTAAACCTGCAGATTCAGGTTTCTAAGTCCCAGTACGAAGTCACTTCATGTACACCGAGATCTGAAGTTATCTCTACCTTATAAATCAGAATTCTCAGCAATCCCAGAGCCCCTGCAAGGCTGCAGTCGGTCCATTGTACCAGAAACAGAAATATATGTGCAGCTGGGCTATATGACATCCGCATCTGAAGACATGCCCCATCATATTCCTGTCGAAATTCTGAAGCACTACACAGTGCGGTGAAGGATAAGAACAGGTAGCCGATCAAAAGGCCAATAATTCATATTTAAAATCTTTCTACTGTCGGAGAAGCAAAACAAAAAGTAGACAAACAACCCCTCCGTACGAGGAGAGGGATAAAACAGAAATTTCTTAACTATCTGGCACCACCATGAAGAGAAAAACAAAAGGAAGGGAAGTATGAAGACATTGATGTTGAAGCGAAAACAACCATTTAAGCTTCTCTTGAAGCTTGAAGTTTCAGACAAAAAATAAAGTCAGAAAGCGCAATCAAATTTTTCTGTCATAGAATATATACAGAATTTCCCACATCTCTTGTGCCCTAGAAATTAAAGGGTTTCTTCTCATTTAGTTTCTGCCGGACCAATGAGAAATGCCCTAGACAAAAATGCAATTACTTAAACCACTAATTGAAAACCAACAAAGCAATGAACGGCGAGCAATACATGGATAAAAAATATTACAAACAGGAAACTGATAAAATGGAAGCAATCCAGGTGTTGAATGCAGAAGGCAAGATATGAACAGGATTGTAGATACATAACAGTCTGCGTACAATGTACAGCAGCAGGAAGTTCCAACCCTGTAGGAGGGGCATGATCATGAACAATTCCTTGAGCAAAAGACAAGGCAACGACTCGGAGAACATGATGCTAATTGGTAACCTTGCAAGCAGCAAGCAACAATCATTCCACCAGACCTTAATTCAGCACTCATATGCCTATGAGAACCAGTACATGATGCACAAAATAGATTTGCAATCTGACAGCAGCTGAATAAAGTTAACCATTAAGACAATCAGCTGAATCCAAGCTGCCTGACTCATAAAAGAAACATGCAGGAAAATAGGTGATCCTTGAGCTGCAGTTAGGATTCATATGCAGCTACAAGTCATCTGCCAGAACCCCGACACATATCATGTAGCCACTCTGAAAGCAGATGAGCCATTGAAGAGATACAATTCACTACAAGGAAGATAGGTGAGTATCAAGAGTGTACAGACAAGCAAAGAAGAAGGCTTAGAGAAGGAAACTACAATAAAAGTCTTGCTCAAAGAACCCGAAATAGCTAGTGTTGCAATAAAACTAAAGTGGAGCAAATTCTCTCCAAGCTAACAATTACTGGTAGTAGGTATGTACAAACTAAGAAAAAGATTAGAAGTCACTCATGCAATTTGCTATACAGTTGACGTCGATTATAATCTTATAGCAAAGTGAAAGAAAATATCAATGCAGAACAATTCCAATGTGCACAGGACTGCTGACAAAGGCAAGATATTCAATGATACTAAGGTGAATGAGGACTTTAAGATTCATCAACAGATGATGGACTATGCCAAATATAGCATCAGTTGAGGGAAGAAACAAAAATCCCAGGACACAGAACAGGTGTTACAATCCAGGGAAACCTCAGCAGGTCTGAAAGGAAATCAGACACGTGTTTGAACTTTGAAGACCATATGAAATGACTGACCAAAGCAGAGAATGGGGATATGAATTAGAGGACACATGCAACTAGTAATGTACACATTTTACGTTGGAGGAGATGGAAGGAATGCAGGATTCCAATGTATAATGAGCACAAACAAAACCGAGCAGAATATCAGCAAGCATCATCACTCATTCTGTAAAATAAACATAAGGTTAGTAGAGCCAATGATCGGTCGCCAGGATTTCACTCATCATCTAATAACTGTTTGCCACACAATATATGGGACCTAAAGAGGATTGTGAAACTTCAATCAATCAGACAAACAAAAGTCTGAAAACTAAAACAGCGAGAATAATGCCAAAGTCATGGACTTGAAACAGAAGAACAGAAATTCTCACAGTGAAGGATAATTAAATATGTATGCTCAGAAGAGCTTAAGTTCAACATTCAAGCTTTCAGAAGGATCTTACTGTCGGCAATCATTGTGTCATGTTAAACACAAAAAAAAACAGACAATATAAGAAAGGAGAAAAGTCAATCCCATTTCCAGGAGGAGAAGGAAAAAAAGACAGCAAGTTCAGGCTACAATGGGAAATTGAAATCATCACACCCAAATAAAATCTCTTCAAAGTGAATAAAAGCAAGGATGTTCTTCTAGTCAAAGCACCGGATAGTTGAAATTTAACTTCATACTTGACACAAAATGAAATTAAGAGCCGTAATCAGCAAGAAATGAGAACAATTTTTCGGCTCGCAACAACTTTGTCTATCAGTACTCATTCAAATATAAACTTTTCCGAAACACGTCAAAACGCAATTTTTCAAACAATTTGCGGTACATAGACCGATAAATAGTAATCACTCAATGCACTCGATCTTAAGACAACAAAGTTTCCACAACAAATCATCGAAAAGTGTTAAACGATTACTACAAAACAGAGAAGAATTGAGACAAAATTCAATCTTGAAACCGCGAAATCAGGGAGAAAACCCTTCCCATATCAGCGTCGATCTAGCAGGGGAAGTGGACTCACAGAGTGTTGGCGTGCTGGATGTCGGCTTCGAGGACCTTGAGGGAGTCCTTGAACGATTTCCTCATAGAGACGAGGGCCGATTCCCCCACTGATCATAGAAACACCGATCCGACGAGCCCAGCCCTAGCCCCAAACCCTAAACCCCTCGAAAAATCGTCCGAACCTTTACCCTTTCGTCACGGAATCACTTTATCTCCGCTCTTGTGTTCGTGGGTCGCTTTGAAGGCGAGAGAGACGGAGGAGGATTGAGACACGAGGACGGAGATGGTTCTCGTGGAGGCCACGTGGACGGAGGATGCATGGGAATAACAAGAAGAATGTTTATTCGAGCTGTGATTTGTTTAGATGACAGCTGACATGACACCGCTAGTTATTACCGAGTCATGTTCCGATCAATCAATAAGTGGAGTGGACTAGCGATAGGTGTTATCGATTGATTTAGTCGTAGCTACCGACTGATTAATCTAATCCTACCACCATATCAAAAACCGGTAATGGACTATAAATAAGTGGCATGTGTAGTCCATGTACATAAATCATTAATCATAAACATTTATATTAGGGGTGGCAATTCGGGTTCGCGGGTCGGGTTCGGGTCGGGTCATACACTGACCCGTTTAACAAAACACCAAACCCGAACCCGACCCGTTTATTAAACGGGTCCGGTTTATAAACCCGAACCCGACCCAATTATAAACGGGTCAACCCGACCCGACCCGCCTAACCCGTTTATTAAACGGGTTAGGCGGGTCGGATCAGGTTGACCCGCCACGGCAACCCGTCACGCACAGGAGGGAGAGGCGGCGGCGGCCGGATCTGGCCAGATCTGAGATCTGGCCGAGAAACATCGGGAAACAACCGGATCTGGGCGGATCTCGCCGGATCTGGCCGGATCTCGCCGGATCTGGCCGGATCTCACCGGATCTAAGGCGGATCTGGCCGGATCTGAGGCAGATCTGGCCGAATCTGAGGAGGATCTGGCCAGATCTGAGGCGGATCTGGCCGGATCTGGCCGGATATGAGGTGGATCTGGCCGGATCTGAGGCGGATCTAGCCGGATCTGAGGCGGATCTAGCCGGATCTGAGGCGACCTCGGGCTCGGGGAGGTCGAGGATGGCGACGCCTCGACGGGAAGGAGTGGGGGGGCGGAGCCGCGGAGGCCGTGGAGGTCCTCGAGGTCGGTGGCGGTCGTGGACCTCGTGGTCGGCGCTGAGGCGACCTCGGGGAGGTCGAGGACGGCGACGTCGAGGTCAAGGACGGCGACGCCGCGACGAAGCTGAGGCGAACTCGGGCTCGGGGAGGTCGAGGACGGCGACGCTACGACGGGAAGGAGTGGGACTGTGGGGAGCGGAGCCGCGGAGGCCGTTGAGGTCGGTGGCGGTCGTGGTCGGCGCTGAGGCGACCTCGGGCTCGGGAGGCCGAGGACGGCGACGGGAAGCTGAGGACGGCGACGCCGCGACGGGAAGCTGAGGACGGCGACGCGACGGGAAGCTGAGGCGAGCGGGTTCGCGTCGAGGACGCACGCGTCGGCCGCGACGGGAAGCTGAGGCGAGCGGAAGAGAGGGTGAGAGCTGAGAGGTGAGACCGTGAGAGGAGTGAGCTGAGAGGAGTGAGAGGAGTGAGAGGGTGGGCCGGGGGTAACTGGGGTAAGGGTTGAATTAACGGGTTAACGGGTTGACTCGCGGGTTAGGCGGGTCAACCCGACCCGACCCGTTAATTCGCGGGTCATAAACGGGTCGACCCGTTTATGACCCGAACCCGTTTATACCCGACCCGAACCCGTTTATTTCGGGTCGGGGTCGGGTCGGGTTCGCGGGTCACGACCCGAATTGCCACCCCTAATTTATATGCATAGACATGTGGCATGTACATTACACATGTTCTCTGATCGGTATGTATCTATTGATTGATTAATCTAGAGTTAATTGATGTTTAGGCCTTGAGAAAGAAATATCTGATCTAAAAATATCG
>OY986963.1:14572857-14620068 GCA_963920575.1 Narthecium ossifragum
TTTCAATTTTCTTGAATTCCAAGTTATGGCCACCCATCACACCATAATCTTTGATGGCTTCTTTGAAATTTTCTGCCGTGGAAAAAAGCATGCCTAGTACAAAAGGGCAATCAGAGTCTCCTATTCTCCCTTCTCTGTACACAGGGTACTTCACTGTTTGTTCTTCATCTGAATCTGCTGGGAGACTCCTGAGCTCATCATCTAATAACTCATCTGACACATAGCATGTCCCTTCTGCCTCTCCAGGTTCACCCCCACCCAATAGGCTCATCAAAAGTCTGGAAACTGGCATCTGTGAATGCCTCATAAATCAAATCATCATCTTCATCTGTAGTGTCCTCCATTGGCTCATATGTACTAGTGTCTGAGGAATCCAAGTCAGTAGCAACATCTTCTTCAACATCAGCAACAACAGCTTTGCCTTTGCCCTTCCTAAGCATACCATCTGCAAGATGCACAACCTCATCCTCTTCAAGATGCACAGCCTCATCCTCTTCCAGATGCACAGCCTCATCCTCATGCACAGCCTCATCCTCTTCAAGATGCACAACCTCATCCTCTTCAAGATGCACAGCCTCATCCTCTTCAATATGCACAGCCTCATCCTCTTCCAGATGCACAACCTCATCTTCAAGATGCACAACCTCATCTTCTATCACCTCAGGACCAGTGAGGACTGGAATTTCTTCTGGCTGATTCATGATGTGTTCAACATAGACATCAACATACCCAGCTTCTAACCCCAGTGGTCTCATATCAAGCACATGTTGATCAGTCATCAAGTCTCTCAAATTATCCTTTGTGAGATCAGCATTTGGGATCAAATACCACAACTTCTTAAAAGTGGGGTAATTTAGTTTCTCCACCATGTCTTCCATATCCATGTACCCCATAGTGTCAGGATCACAGTGGTCAAAGTAATCCACTTTACCTCCCACATAGACTAGTGAAGGGCCTAAATGACTTTGTTGGAAATGTCCCCCATAGTGTAAATTGAGTGTGAAGTCCATCCTACATGGAACAAATTGTGTGTAAGCAATTCAATAGAGGACATGACATGGAGCACATGCAGGATGACTAAATAACATTGGAGCACATGCAATTAATCACTAAATAACATTGGCATCGAGCTTAGTGGACGGATTAAACAATGTGCACATCATCATGTGAGTTTAAAGTAAACCATGATAGGAAAACAACATCACTGGGACCACAACTTTACATGGAACATGTGGTCCACAATCAGTCCATCATCCAAAATCAGCAAATCCAGGTTATTTCAGAAGATTAAATAACATGAAACATATGTAAACATCACTGGAACCACTATAAAAATTCAAAGTCAGCAAATTTAGGTTATTTAAGAAGATTAAAGGGTATAACACGAAAGATATGTAAACATCACGGGGACCACTACAAACATATGTAAAAATAGCAGGTAGGTGCTCATCATTCAAGGTCAGCAAATGTAGGTCATCCATGTATAAAATGTAACAAGTCATGCTCCTTTGGTAGACGGGCTTATCATACAAGCATCGGATCCACCTCCTTTGGGAGGAGACGGGCTAAACCCGGGATAAGTAGGTGATAAAGAAACCCGAAATAGAGGGCAAAAGGAGGGGAAACTTACCTAACATATGTTAGCCTCGTCGACGACGATGACTTTCCGGCGAAGAAGCGGTGGTGGAAGTCGGATTCACTCCGGCGATAAGGGCGATGAAACCTTAGACAAATCTCCCATCTTACTCACGGGGTGCAAATGAAGCTTAACCGGGCAAAACCGGTAAAAGGGGGTCACGTGCGTTGCACGTGACCTATTTACTCGGTTTGCCGTCAGCCAAGCCAATGCCGTTTGAGCTTTGGGTGTAAAACGACCACCTTGAAAACGTAAGGGTGTGTTTTGTCACGTTTTAAACTATAGGCGGTAAATTGACATATTGTGAAATTAGAAGGGAGTAAAGTGTTATTAACCCTTAAATTAATTGAAAGTAACTTGAGTTACTTCCCACAATTATTACATTACTATCCATAATTATTATAAGTTATTTTTCATAATATATTATAAAGTAAAGTGGAAAGTAACTTGAGCTCTCGATGATAAAATCGTGGAAAATAACTTGAGTTACTTTCCAGATTAAACTAATGGAGAGTAACTAGCGGAAAGTAACTTGAGTCTCGATAATAAAATCATGGAAAATTTATGTGTTACTTTTCAAATTTAATTAATGGAATGTAACTTGAGTTACTTTCCATAATTGTTACATTACTTTTCACAAGTATTATAAGTTACTTTCCATAACCTAGATTTTAGTAATGTGGAAAGTAACTTACAACGATTGTGGAAAGTAACTTGAGTCAAAATTGACTCAAAACAAATTATGAAACATTTTTGTGAAAAATTTGATTACCCATCGCAAAAAAGTGACTAGTGGAAGGGGGAGATACTATTTACTTTTCAAAAATAAAAATAAAAATAAGGGCGTCGCAACCATCAGCTGCGTCGTCGTCCGGATCTCGAGCTCGGGATTATCACGACGGGACCCAAAGGGTGAGAAGTTGGGGCTCCGCGAGGTGCCTGGTGGCGAGGGTTGAGGATGGCATGGAGGGTGAGGAGCTGGGCAACGACGACGGGATCCAGATCGGAGTTTGGATATGTACGACGAGATCAGGATCTGGACGACGGGTGAGGATGGCACGGAGGGGGGGCTGGGGGGCTAGGGGGTTTAGGGGTAGGGGTATTTTGGTCCAATAGGTTTATGGAGCCCTACTGTCGGACCATATTTTTTTTGAGACCCTCTTGACAAGTCTCCTATTAATCTATTACATCAGTAGAACAATACTGATTGACTAAATTAACCAATCAGAATATTCCTATCGATTCGATCATTGATATTCAATCGATAGGTATATACCAATCGATTGACCTACTCTGTTAGTAGAACATGATCTGTCCTTTCTTAAAAAATAGTGAGTCCAAATTATATTGTACTATGAATAGAGTTCAAGATGATAATGACTTAGACGGACAAAGAAATGAAAGAAAAAAAAGGAGAAGAAGATAGAGATCCAAAAATGGAGGAATGATAGATTCTACCATAAAGATAAGAAAGAAGAGATTTAAAATTACTAAATCACAAATAGAGTGACACAAATTAGCCCCCCCCCCCCCCCCCCCCCCCCCCCAATTGAACATAAAAAGTTGCCACTAGTTATTATTCATTAACATATTAAGGCCAAACATGGAGAGAATGAATCCCTCCTCTATACGGATACCCTGTCCCTAGACGGATTTCAGTATAATAATTTAAGAAGATAGAAATATTCCTTTGTTGATGTGGCCAGCTGCATTATGCCACGTCAGCAGCACAGGTAGTAAGGGCCAGTGTGCCACGTGTATCAACCACTTCTCTAGATCCTGGATAAGGGCGGAGGGCGCACGAAAGATATGGGCGAGGTGCGTTCCTGGCTATTTATATGTGAACGGCCCCCCCCACCAACTCCAACCATATCATGTCCCTCCATCTCCAACAAGAGAAGACATTTCAGATGAACATACTGGCAATGCCTGCTGACGATTTGATCCATCCAATCTTAGAACAGAGACTGAATTTTAAACAAAGAGAGAAAAAGAAAACATTGCAGGATGCTTTGTTCAGATTACCGTGCATGCCATAGCTATTTTATGAAATCCAGGTAAGTAAAATGACGGAATATGTTGAACCAAATTAGCAAATAATTGAAGCATAGAGTCTTCAACAACAAGAGAAAAGCCAAGATAGTTTTCCTCAAACTTAATATATGGCAATTTGCTTAAGATAAGGATCCAAATATGCTGTACAGACATTTACAATGAGACATGAACAAGATTTACATGTAAGAAGACCTGGGGCTTGTTTTCCTAAAGTTTATCAGCCACTAGAAAAGTAGCAGCGGCTTAAACACGATAACCAATTCGAGCTAATTCAACCAGGTAGTTGCTGAAACAATCAGCATAGTCAGGATATCTGCAGTCTCATTTGAAATGAGAATCATAGGCATCAAAGACTGCATCAGGGATGATAAGAGGCAACTTATCTATGTACATGAAAAGCCGCCTCAAATTCTCTCTCGTCACGGTTGACATGTCGACTACATCTCTGTGGTCAGTGTAAACCCACAAGTCCCCTGAGTTTACTCTCTTCAAGCTATCACGGCAAAAGGGGCATGACCGAGATCTTGAATTCCTGAAACATACAGCATAGACTAGGTCCTACAAATTTTGTTTAAATGCTAAAACAGGCTGAGGAAAAAGTGAAAATTCTTGGTACCAATCGCGGTAGCACCTCATGCACATGGCATGGGTACAATTAGGCAACACAATTCTGCTAGTCGTCTCCAAGCAAATGCCACATTCATCCTCTCTTTCAGCATCCACCTCTGTGAAATGCTTTCGGTCATCGTCATCTCTTCTCCTGTATCTTTCCATGCATAGTGTCTTCTGCTTTTTATCTTCCATATCCGAGATCCCATTTTGTAGTTGTAGCAAAGAGGGGAAAATCACACCTGTCAAGGAACAACATAAAAAACTAAATATAAGCATATCATATATGGATGCTCACACTCCAAGCATATAATATGCCACCAGATGCAGTGTAGAGGTCAAACATAGCATCATATTGCTTAAGCAATTTCATGTTTACCATAGAAATCTCTAATGCTTGCTTTCCTCTCTTGAGTCGACATGGTTGTTGTTCCATCCACATAAACCTGCAGATTCAGGTTCCTAAGTCCAAGTAGATGTCACTTTGTCTACACCAACATCTGAAGAGATCTCTACCTTATATATCAGAATTCTCAGAATTCCTAGAGCCCCTGCAAGGCTGCAGTCGGTCCATTGGACTAAAAACAGAAATATATGTGCAGCTGGGCTATAGGACATCCGCATCTGAAGACATGCCCCATCACATTGTCGGAATTCTGAAGCACTACACATTAAAGTGAAGGATAAGAACATGTAGCAGATTCAAAGACCTATGTATGTGCTAACTTTCTGATATGTGACAAGTAAAACAAAGAAAATTGAGGACCATTCATTATGATAAAAGGCACACAACAGAAAATTTTAACTGTCTGTTACCCGTGGGAAAAGAAAAACAAAAGAATAAAGACCTAATGCCAAATTCGAGAACCTTTTAGGCTTCCCTTGAACCTTGAAGTTGTAACAAAAACTAAAATCAGACACAAAAGTAGTAACAAAAATTTACAGCTACATAAAAATGTTTGTTGTGCCTTCAAAGTACAAGGATTTCTCCCTTTCTAGTTTCTGCCTGACTTAAGGGAAATATCTCAGATACAAAATGCAGTTCCTTACACCAATAATAATTCAGCATCTCCGTCTAACTATTAATATTGTCTTACATGCAAAGTGGTATCCGAAACCACCAAACCAAATGAACCACGAGCAATAAATGGATAAGAACGATTAGCAAGGGTAAGTAATAAGATAGAAAGTAATCCAGGTGCTAGAATACATAAGGCAGGACAAAAAGAAGAATTGCCAATACATAATTAACTGTATGTCATCTTCATAACATGTATAGCAGCAGAAAGATCATATCACCATACAAGGAGATGATCAAGAAGAATTTCTCGGGAAAAACAGACATGGCATGGATGTGGAGAACATGATAAATTGGGTAAAATGACACAGCAAAATAGATTTGCAAGCTGAAAAAGGCTGAAATACAGGTAATCACTAAGAGCATCAGCTGAATCAAAACTGCCTAACTCATAAATGCTACATGCAGCAAAGCTACAGCTGAAGTCATGAAGGCATACACCATCGAGATAATAATCTGAGAAGTGAACTGTCCAAACTAGGTCTCTACCTAATGCATCACAATGTCCTAGGCAGGCTCCAAAGATATAGATTGTGATGTCATGAGGGCTAAAATACATGGACTCGAAAGATCATATTAACGGCATCTCCTCTAAACGTCTTTATTTCCACTATTCATCTGTTGAAAAAACAAACTCAAGGATGTTGACCATGTTTAACTTAGGATGCTAAAATGGAAGGAGTTCCATGGATGAATTCCTTTTTACACAACTAAAGAAGCATTGTTTTAGCAACTCTTTAGACACCAGATATATATCTCATAACCTCTATCAGAAACAGGAACGGAAGAAAATGCTTTGTCATACCTTATGATTACCAACTCTTGAATGTATATTACCCACTCAGGACCAAGTAGCTTTCTAACAAAACCACCAATAGCATGCGTACATTTATCTTCTTACTTACGTCGAGTCTAGTTATCTTCTCATCTTGTGTCCACATTTAATGTTATATTAACACTCATGTTTGTGGTACCCACTGTCACTCAGCTTTGGCATTTTCCAAGACGCCTGCCAAAAAAGTTTCCTCTCTCCTGCCCTTAAACGCTAGATAAGGCTAAACAAAAGAGGTAGGATGCCTTGAGAAACTCTCTACAGACTACTCGAAGGAGATTGCTGCTTTGGTTAAGGCAGCTAGCTCAAGGAAACATCACAAAAGACACCTTGAACCAAAGGTAGAAACCACATAAGGACAAAAAAAGCTATCATGCATACATATTATATATATTATGATACCACCATATTCATAAAACAATGATGATCCAAGATATTGTAACAATACAAACCTTTATACCATGAGCCAGCTCCTACATCCCAGTTTTGAAATCCTTTAGACCAATGCAAGTGAACAGTACTAATCTAACCTTTTTTGTCAAATTTTCAGCTCCTCAAAAAATTTGAAACTGAGTGCCAACGAAGGCCTCTTGCCCATACTAAAGTGGCATTTTGATCTGAAGCAACAGTGGAAATCACCAAGGCCACATAGTGGTTGTTCTTTGGCACCAAAAATGAAAAGCAATTAGCATGACATTGTCTGGAAGAATAGGCTTGAGTCATGCAAAAGATCAAAAACAGTAACTAGATTTCATGTTAATCAGGCCTAAGTTTGAAAACTCTTTCATCGGAAGATCCCCAAGAGAGAGTCCTTGTGGAGGGTTGGCGGTCCCTAGAATGGTCTGTGTCCACGCTGCAAGAAGTAAGTCGAGATGCTTCAACACCTTTTATGGCTGTGTCTCTTCTTGCAGGGTATGGGAGAGGACCTTCAGAGGTGATGCGGCTTTCCGGGACGCAGGAAGCTGGAGGCGTACTCTTTCGCATCGGAGGCGGCCAGACAACAGAAGATCAAGATCGGCTACGAGCTTTAGACTATTTCGAAGGCTCGAAACCGATGGGTGTTCAACGAAGAGGGATCGACTCCAAAAGAAATTGCTAGCATTATTACGTGCAGCCTCTATCGAGTGGTTTCTCCGTCATCCGAACAGACACGTCCATCGGTGACCAGAGTGACACCGCCGGCCTTGGGGTGGTGTGCTATGATGAGGATGCTTCAATCAGTAGGCATTGACCGATAGAAGCTTGGGGCAAAATGTTGAGATGGCCGAGTTGGAAGCTTTCTCGTTGGGCTTGAGCAGGGCTAGGCGTATGGGCCTGCGATGTGTGATCTTTGAGATGGACAACATGGACTTGTTGGATCGACTGATCGAGCACTGCCATTGGGCGAACCACATGTGGGACCAGTTACAAAGGGTGTGCTGGGAGGCGGCACATGTGGAGGAGGTTTTGATTGTTTTTGTACTATTGTATGGTGAATGTGATTGCCCATGAGCTCTCTAGGTTCAAGAGAGAGTATAGGACTAGCTGGAACTAGCGCAGGCATTCAAGGACCCCACCTAAATGACCTGCTGTCCTTTTGTAAGGGGGTTTTGTGTTTTAGCTTTGATCGCCCTTTGAGCTCAACTTATCAAAATCAAATAGGTCTCAAATAAGTCTACAAATAGGTATTTTACTACCAACACATCATGAAGTATAGAAGGATCAAGGCTTTGCACGCACGACTGCCTCCCAATAAGCTAATGTATGAAGGAAAGATGTTAAAATTGGGACAGATAAGATACAATGTCATGCAACAGAAAACTCAGACAAAACCTTACTCTAGTTAAAGGTAAAATTACCTATCATCATTATCATCAAGGACAATCAATTCTTAAAAAAAGTCAGCAAAAGAACGAGTACGAATGCTCCAAACTATAACTAATTCAAACTAACAATCATTTTTGAACAGCTACGTGAGTTTTGGTCATTAGGAGGTTTAACTAGAATATCAGTTGCCTAGACTGATAGATAAACCACAAGCCATAACCATCAACAGGTTCACATGAATTTACAACAGGTTCTGGGGAGCAACTACTCCTTAGCAACCATCTATAATTTGGAATTAAATCTATTAATACGGCAACCTATCCTACATACTTTTGATCAAATCTATATATACAAAGTTACACTTCCTTGCCTCTAATTGGGCATGCCAAACCAATGCAATTACTTCTCCCTCTTTTTTCTAGAGGGTGCGAGACATTAACTTCCTCAATTTAATAACTTTATTTTTTGCCTCACTGCTAAAGCTACAAAATTGATCTCACTTTTGCCAGTGGCACAATAAAAAGGCGTCATATACATCTAAGAAGCCGCATCACATGGTGACAATCGTAGACACTACATACCATCATTTTGCTAATCTTCCAGCAAGGTAGTTTAATCAAAGCTTGAAGAGTGCAAGTCGCTTTAAAAAGCAAATAGGCTGAACTCGTATTCTACCCAGTGTCTTTTAGCTAGTCATATGAATGATTGGATGGTTACTTCTTTCTTTGATAGCGAGAGACCGTTAAGTATTTGTCTCGCATTAAATATGCAGTATAATAGATGATTCCCCCCCTTCATCGTCGAAACCTTGATCACTATACTCTAGTAGCAGACATGTCTTCTAACAAAAGCACCACATAACCGAAATCAACTTCATGCTCAACACAGAAATGATTTAAGAGCTGCCAATCATTTAGATCGATGACTAGTTTCGACTCGCAACGACGTTTCTAGCAACTAGAATAGATCAAAAGACAAATCTTTTGTATGCAGTTTTTACACCCTGAACTAAATTGTAAGAAAACAAAGTTTTTCCAAGAAAGTAGCCACATAGCAATCAAAAAGACCAACATTTGAGACACAATAGCCATTACCACTACCAAAAGGATTACTTACTACAAGCCAGAAAAGAAAAACCACAAAGATCATCATCGAGAGCCTGAAAACTCACAGATAAGCCCCTAATTTCAGTGGCGTTTGTGGACTCACAGAGTATTGGCGTGCTGGATATCGGCTTCGAGGACCTTGAGGGAGTCCTTGAACGATTTCCTCATCGAGACGAGGACCAATTCCCCCACTGATCATAGAAAACCACGACGTCCCCCCGCCCTCTCTCTCTCGAGCTCTCTCTCCACCAAACCCTAATAAACCCCTTGTACAATTGGAATTTCCGAAGCTTTGCCCTTTTCCCACGGCCTCGCTTTTAATTCCTCTCTTGGGGGTTGCTTCGAAGCCGATAAGAGACAAGACCGAGGACTATAAATAAAGATAAATACGAGTAAAAGCCACGTGGACGGAGGTGGCTCCGGATAAGAAGAGAGGAAAAAACCGGGACGCGAAGATGTGACCTCTAAAGATGACCATTACTGCAACTTGAAGTCCAGGGTCCAGCTGATAAAATGCAGAATTGTTTACATATTAAATTCAATTACTTATCGATTTATCAAAACAGGTATGTTGTGCTTTCCTTTTTCATTTCATGCCAAAATTCTTTTTCTCTGACTACTATGCCCTTGGCCTATTAGAATGGCAATGATGTTTGTGTATGTTATATTGGAGTCCAAGCTTTGGGTGCATGTTGCATTGATAACATGCTTAAACAGTCTCTCCTCTTATCCACTTGCATCCAAGTTGGTTTTGTATCTTATCTTATTAGAGATCTTCTCAAAACCGAAACAAACACGGCCATTTGTATATGCTTACAGAAGAGCGAGTGGTTTTCTGGTGAGACAGCTGACGGATGTGACCTCATGGAATATAATATATAGACAATCGATGATAACACCAATTTAGTAAAAAAATTTATAAAAAATTCAATTTGATGTGTTTTTAACATTACAAATCCATTTGACAGGTTTATTTGACTAGTGTAATTAAGTAAAGACTAAAATGCCCCTATAGCTAATTGTAATTAAAATAAGACTAAAATGACATGGTGGTGGTGGCGGCCTTGCAGCGGCGGCGGACGCCGCGATAGATGGTCGCCGGAGTTGGGATCCGATGATCGAAGGCTTGATCGACGCTGGGGAAGGAGAGGGATTCCATCGTCCCCGTCCCCATCCCCATCCCCATCCCAACCTCCTTCTCCTCGGCGTCCTGCGCCACATCCGGCGTCCCTCGCGCCCACCCAACCTTCATCCGTCGACGCAAAAGTCACCATCGCCGCTCCAACCACCTAAGGACCTCCTTGCGGCCACAAGAGAACTTCCCATGACCTCCTCGACGGACTCCAACCGTCTCCAACCCCCCACGACCTCATCACGACGCCGTCCACCCCCTCCGCCGCCCTCCATCTCCGACGAAACCCCCAACCCGAGCTCCTCCTCTCACAGATCCGACGCCACCACCACTCCATACCGCCGCTCCCATCCGGTCCCAAATCCGGATCCCTCCTCTGACCAGATCCCTCCGACCTGTCTTAGACCCTCCTCTGACCAGATCCGACAGCTTGGAGGTGTGGGGTGGCCGGATCCGTACATGACGGCTGGGTGCGAGGGGAGTGGAGTGGCGTCGATCTGAGAGAGCATGCTCTCAAGCCAGATGGATAGCTCGGAGTGGTTTTAGTAGACGAAGTCGGCGACGAGGGACAAGATTAGAGGGGATCGCTAGAGATGGTGGTTGTCCGGAGGTGGTGCTCGTTGATGGCGGCTGGTGGGATCCGATCAACGATGTGAGAGGGGGAGCTCGGGGCGGTGTTGGGATCCAATCGGTAGGAGGTCGACGCCGGCTTCCGACGATGATGGAAGCTAGGGATGGGGTCGGCTCGGCTCGGGGTCCGGTGAAGGAGATCACGTGGTGGCGACGGTTCGGAGCCGTGCCGTTCTCGTCGATCAGCACTAGAGATGAGTCGGTCGCCGTGAAGGAGAGGAAAAAAGGAGAATAGGGGTTGTTGATCTTAGTAAAATAGAGAAAAGTGGTAAAACAATAGGGGGAAATATGGAAAAAGATAAAGAAAATTATAGAAGAAAAGTGGCGGTGACTGAAAAGACTCTTGTTGGAGAATTTCAACCAATTAAGTTGTAAGTTGAAGATTTAAAAAGATAAAAATGCATGAAAGATGAAAATACATTTAAAAATATGAAAATGAATTTAAAAATGAAAATACATTTAAAAAGATAAAAAAAATGGAGTTAAAAAGACAAAAAAAAGTTAAAAGATGAAAATACATTTAAAATGATGAAAATAGAGTAAAAAGATGAAAATGAATTTAGAAAGATGAAAATGAATTTAGAAAGATGAAAATGAATTTAGAAAGATGAAAATTAATGTAGAAAGATGAAAATTAATTTGAAAAGATGAAAATTTCCAGAAAGATGAAAATGAATTTAGAAAGATGAAAATGAATTTAGAAAGATGAAAATGAATTTAGAAAGATGAACATGAATTTAGACAGATGAAAATGAATTTAAAAAGGTGAAAATGAATTTAGAAAGATGAAAATGAATTTAAAAAGAAGAAAATGAATTTAGAAATATGAAAATGAATTTAGAAAGATGAAAATAAATTTAGAACGATGAAAATGAATTTAAAAAGATGAAAATTCAAGAAAGATGAAAATGAATTTAAAAAGATGAAAATGAATTTAGAAAGTTGAAAATGAATTTAGAAAAATGAAAATAAATTTAGAAGGATGAAAATGAATTTAGAAAGATGAAAATGAATTTAGACAGATGAAAATGAATTTAAAAAGGTGAAAATGAATTTAGAAATATGAAAATGAATTTAGAAATATGAAAATGAATTTAGAAAGATCAAAATTCAAGAAAGATGTAAATGAATTTAGAAAGATGAAAATGAATTTAAAAAGATGAAAATTAATTTAGAAAGATGAAAATGAATTTAGAAAAATGAAAATAAATTTAGAAAGATGAAAATGAATTTAGAATGTTGAAAATGAATTTAAAAAGGTGAAATGCAGGAAAGATGCAAATGCATTTAAAAAGATGAAAATGAATTTATACATATGAAAATGAATTTAAAAAGATAAAAATGCATTTTTGTCAATTTTAGATGGTCAATATTCCAATTTTTATGTAGAATTTTGATGCGTAAATCAGCTTAATCTAGCTCGATTTTCAGTTCGAATGTGATCTAATCCGGTCCAAACCAGCCCAATCTGCCTGTAATCTGGTCAAGTCTGGATTGCTGGATCTGGGCATGATCGGATTGAGATGTGATTGAGCATGATGGGCTGGATCTGACTAGATCTAGATTAGATTAGACTCGATTGCTTGGTTGGGCTGAACCGATTTCAAGCCAGTTGGTTCAGTTGAACAAGTCCAAGCTGAAAAGAGGTGCTCGTCGGGGAAGAAGGCATCGAGCAGGGGGAGGGGAAAGGCCAGTGCAACGATGGGCGGATCTAGCCTGGAAACGGCGGTGGAAGGGTTACGAGGCGATGGGGATGCCAGATCGGGGTTGGATGGCGATTTGGAGGTCGAGGACGGTGGTGTTGGAAGCTGGTGGCGCCGGATCCGAGAGGAGGATATTGGGTTGGGGGGTCCGTCAGCAAGGAGAGGCGCGGAGGGAGCTGACGGCGTCGGGTGAGGTCGTGGAAGCGTCGGAGAGGAGCTCGGGAGGGAAGGAGACGACGAGAGGTGACGTTGTTGGGTGGTGGTGGCATCGAATCCGAGAGAGGAGAAGAGCTCGGACGGCGATGGAGCTCGTGGACGAGGTTGGGTGGGCTTGGGGAACGACGTCGGGCGTTGTTGGACGGAGTGGAGCCACCGGGAGCTGTTGCATCTGGTGGGAACGGAGAAGATGGAGGATGCGGCGAGGCTAGAGCCGACGGTTCTCGGCGGTGGCGGCGTCGGGTTGCAGCATGGGACGATGCGGGGCGTTGGGTCTCATCGGAAGTACGGCGGGGAAGGAGACGCGGGGGTCACGGTGCTTGGATCCGAAGTTAGGAGGGTTGCCACAGGGGAGATCGCCGGGGAAGGGGGTGGTCGCCGGAGTGGGTGGGCGGCGGAGAAGGTGAGAGAGGAGAGAGGAGAGAAAGGAGATAGAAAATGCTGGAATACAAAAAACAAAACAAGGGTAAGGGTATTATTGTCATTTTTATGTGTTTTTGAGTTATTCATATGAAAGCAGTGATAGAGAGGTTTTTAGCAAGATGTATGGGGCTTTGAACAAGGAGGGAGCTACATTTGGGGCTATGGCCGAATACCCCTATAATATATATGTTGCAGGGTCGAATTTGAGAAATATTGCAGCGTTTATGCTCGTTCTAGCAAATTGCTTCCCCCCCCCTACTGTCCCCTAACCATTTACTATTATACCCCTAACCGTCTTCGTGTTCATCGTGTGTTTTGTTTTTCTTTCTTTTTTCAGTTTTGTTTAAATTCCCTCCCATTGTTTGCAAGTTTCTTTTTTTTTTTTCCTTTTTTTCTTCTTTTTTTCTTTTCAGTGTTATTTAATTTTTATTTAGTTTTTTTTTGTTACTAGCTTTGTTTATTTTTTAATCACTTTTGTTTATTATTTCTCAGGAAAATGGACCTGTGGCCCTTTGTTTGGACACAATCCGACAATTAGACCGGCCACAAGAAGTTTCGGGTATTTGATCAATTTTGGAAAAAACAAATTCCAAAATACTCTTTTCAAAACACCTCTTCATATTTCAATTTATTAAAACATCGAATCGTAAAAATTTCAAATCTTAAAAACTTCAAAATTTAAAACCGTAAAAATTTCAAAATTTTAAATCGTAAAAAATTCCAAATTTCAAAATTCAAATCGTAGAAATTTAAAAATTCAAATTTCAAATCATAAAAATTTCAAAATTTAAAATTTAAAATTATAAAAATCTCAAATTTCAAATTTGATATAGTTTGAATGTTATGAGTTGTTTTACTCACTTATCATTAAGGACTCCTCCAGTTCCAAACCAAGAGCATCGAGAAATAGCTATTGCTCACATTGGCAATCACTTCGTGCAAGTTTTCTTACATCCTCATTACCCTGTAGCACCCATTCGAATGTGATGATGACAGCATTCATTGTACAAAACTAAAGGATGGCCCGCTCGTTATACGACACATGTTCATTTGTGGTACGAAATAATAGGTACAACACCAAGCGCACCGAGAGCCGAATTTGGAAGCAATATTGATTAGAATTTGTATTTTTATATATTTTTGTGTATCTCTTTTTTTTGTGTATTGTTACATGTACTCTTTTCGGAACATGACTAAATCAATATTGGTTTAGGAGACTTTCACAAAACACAATGCATTTTTTGACTACTAATATTTTTGTTATTTTCATATATATATACCTTTTATTTTGATCCATATTTTTATACTTATTTAAATTTTTACAAATAATGACTCCTAAAATCTACAACTAAAAAATAAACAAAAGATTACAAATATATAATAAAAAACTGTTTATCTAGAAAGAAAAATAAAATTGATAAAAAAGGAAACCACCACCCTTACAACTCCTCTCTCTCCCATAACCCGGGGGTTGGGGGGGGGGGGGGGGTGTTACACTGCCATATGGCAGGGGGGCCACTAGTGTATATATATATACTAGGTGGGCTCCCCGTGTCACCTGGCATGGGTAACCACCACCGTCAACTACTCCCTTCCACGTGATTTCATCTCGATTCTCGATTGCATGATATATCAAGGCATAACTTGAATCGGGTATTCTCAATCGCATGATAGAATGGATATGATCTTTTATATATAACTTGAATCAGGGCATAACTTGAATCGGGCATAACTAGTGGGATGCCCGTGCATATGGCATGGTTTGAATTTGTTCATGTTTTTCAATTATATGACATGGCCCATCCATCAATGAAGCTCCCCCATAAGTACATTTAAGTTATTACTGACACACTAACAAAGAAATATACATGATAAAACAAATAATAGTGGTAGACTCCCTGGATCTCTTGGAATAAAAGTTCAATACACCCACATATCAAAGGCAGTTATGGAGCACAAATGGCTTTGTAGCATATTACATAGTTATCATTCAAAACAATCAAATATGGCTACAAGCGATGCTTTCTCCATAATCAACATTATGTTTGCAACATGCTTAAAATAAAATAATATTAAGAAAACTGTCAAATATTAGTGAATATTAATAGCACCAAATATCAATAGCCAATAGTGTCATTTGCTTTATTTCAGCATATGTTCTCATAAGTGTAGAAAGTTCATAAATAAGGGAAGCACATAATTTCGAAACAAATTATCAGCCCAATTGTGTTTTACAACATGCTAGGCTACCAATAACACGTCTGAGAGTGTAACCTAAACATTCATTCGCTCTATCCTTCCAGGACATGACCACCATGACATTCCTAACATTCTGCCAATAACACGTCTGAGAGTCTGAGAGTGTAGTCCTCTATCATGATGGACAAACTCGCGTGTGGCACATGAAGTACGATATGTAACAAAATATTGAGAACGAAATGATTAAAAAATACTTGCACAACGTGGTATATAAAAGGTAATGTACATTAAATGATTAAAAAAATATTGAGTACGGTACTTACACTGTTCGAGGTCCAACTGATCAGAATTATTCTGCCATTGTACGTCATATTTCGAGCATGACTATCCCAATCCCGTATTAGAAGAGAACATTAAATTAAAGCAACATTTTAAACCTACATTGAATTAAAATAGTGTACTTTAATTTATTTGTCAGGATTACAAATACAATTCCATTTGGAAACTTACATCCATATTTTTGAAGTATCAATCAAGACTTCTAGGTAAACTATATTTGTGGTCGTGTTTGCACTAGCTTCATTAGTCAGGAAGCTAATACGGTTTACCGAAGTACATTTGGATAATGCAACGTAGAGTTGACCATGACTGAACACCGGAGTGCGTAAGTCGACCCCTACAAATTTCAGTGACCGGCCCTGAGATTTATTAATTGTCATGGAGTAAGCTAGTCGAATAGGGAACTGATGGCTAGACACTTTAAATGGTATCTTTTTACCGGATGGCTCCAATAATATTCTGGGTATGAAAACCACCTCCCCAGCTTTGGCCCTAGTCATTATCTGTGCTTGTGTAACTCATTGGCAGCATTGTGACCCTCTTCGATGACCGCTTTATCAGCCGCCATATACACTAGCGTCTCTCCTTGGAACATTTTCAAAACTATCACATTAATAGCGGAGACATCATCATTCCGTGTAGAGAGGATTGTCCGCTCCATAAAAAATGTTGGAGTAACAGTGGATAGCACATCCAATTGAGGATAAATAGCGGACAAGAAGACCTCTATCAAATTATTCTCACGCAATATAGAAAACTAACATTTAGTTTGAATAACATACCAGATTTAGGAATTCCAAGAAAGGAAATGCCACATGGTCTGAAGTCCGTAGGTGCATGTTTGTAGTCAGCTTCAAAACTTTTAAATTTTCCATAGCAAAGAAGTCCGCAGTGGCACATTTACAATTTCTTCACTGCTACCCCTAGGGACAATTGGCAAAATCTGGTGAAAATCACCACATAATATAATAGTTTTACCACCGAACGGGCATTCGTTGTCACATATGTCACGGAGTGTCCGCTCGACAGTCTCAACACAATATTTGTGCTGGATTGGCGTCTCATCCCATTTTATGAGCTTTGTTGCTCTAAGAAGTTCTACATGAATGTATTGCTTGCTGAATTTACAGTATGAATCATTTACTATGTCAAGGGGAATTTTGAAAGTTGAGTGAGCTGCGTCCACCTGTTAACAATAAAGCAACAATACCCAAAGAAGCAGCGATGACAACTATATTACCGAGCCGTCGACATGTTCCCGCGATGGTGTTGTAAAGAAATGTCTTTCATGTGCCCGCATCCCCATTTAGGAAGAATGACTGGCCATCATCAAAATTTACAGAAGCCATTATAGCATTATATGCAGAACGCTGTTCCGGGTTGAACATTTGTACATCATTTTCAAAGTCTGTATTCTTAGCATTATCAATTAGAACTTGATGTTCCATCATAAGCCTATTTTTAGAATGCACAGTCCAATTACCTGTAGGGTGAGGCATCAACGGATAATTCGCTAATCGTCCCATGTTCCTGTAACATCCACTCTAAAATGTACAATCCATAGTCATTGACTTGCTTATCGAATGGCAACTCTATTTGGAATTGAGCACGTAAGAGATGTGGTGTCACACCACGACCCAGAAAACCCATTCGGATCAGAGCGTGAGGGACATAAACCTGTTCACTTCAATCCAACGCGATACATTACAAATTCCATAGTTAATTTGAAGGGGTTTTAATATTTTGATACCCTCTAGTTTGCCTTATTATAACTTTGGTACCCTATGTTTTAATTAATATCAATTTAGTACTCTCACATTTCAAATAGTTACGATCTAATACCAATTTTTATACGGCGTTAGTCGCCGTTCACCCAAAACCACTCACGTGCGGCGCACGTGAGTGGTTTCCATTATCTCCCGCCATTCTCTAACTGCCAAAAAAGAGGGCTTAGGGTTTCAAGTCTCCTATTAAACACCTTGCTTTCATGTTGAAATCCGGCGATCGGAGTGGTGCTTCGTCGGAGATCATGCAAGGTATGGTGGTTTAAGTCTCCTATTGTGCTCTATTGGTTCCTCAATTGGCCACCTCCATGGCGTCGTCCTCGTCGCAAGGGGGTTCCAGAGCTAGTGGTAGCTCCATCTCCTCCTTGAGAGAAAGTGGAGCTGTATATCAGTGTTTTTGTGGGTATAAGGCCCCTTTGAGGACTTCATGGACAACTAAGAACCCTGGAAGAAGATTCAGTTGTTGTCCGATCCCTAAGGTACTTCAGTTCATAAGTGTCTTCCATTCCATAAATTTAAATGCAGTAATTTTTTATGTTTTGTTTTGTTTACTCATGCAAGATCGTGGGGGCTGTGATTTTTTGGTTTGGTTTGATGCAAACACATGTGCTCGTGGTAGGCAGGTGGTAAGTGAGTTGAGGGATAACCAACCAAATGTAAGTACTCCTCAGCAAAATTGCCCCTCAACTGCCCCAATGCCTTTTTCTTAGCTCTCTTGGCTTGGGCCTTGCTGACCCTCACATTGAGCTCACTCCTAAGTTTTCCCAGGAAGTTGCCAACAGATATGTCAAGGTTGTGCTTGAGCTCATCCTTGTACTTTTTGGACAACCAACCAAAATTGGCAAACCTATTGTAATGATGTCTTGTGCATGTGTGTTTGCTATTGAATGTCTTAATCTGGAATGTCCTTGACTGCTGCATGGTTGAGGCATGAAGTCTCCAAGGACACTCTCCCAAACACTCTACAGTTATCCTATCCCTTGTACTCCTCACAAATATGATATTGTGCCCACCAGCCATTGCATGCTCCTTGATAAGGTTCCTCAAATCTTCACCTCTGACAAACCTCATGCCTACCCTGAAAGGGGCCCCATTCCCTGGCCTATCATCTCTGTATAATGGATACCTAACATGCTCATCTTCATCTGATGAACCATGGACACTGACTTGTTCATCAAAAGGACATTGACCCTCCACATGATCTGCTCTCTCCTCATGACCTTCTTCCTTATGATCTGCTCTCTCCTCATGCCCTTCATCCTCATGATCCCCAGGATCTAGGTCCAAAAGGCTGGTCTCAATGTTAGCTTCATAAGTGAAGTCTTCCTCATCATCATCAGTGTCACACCTGACCCAGAAAACCCATCCGGATCGATCGACTAAGTTTGGCTGGAGGTTTAGGCGTGAGCCACCTAAACCTGTTTACATCATCAATGGGCACACAAGTGTATAACTGCTATGAATTTAAATAATTTAATCCTCAAATTCATAAAAAATTTGACAGAATCCCCTTTATAATTATAACACAGGAAACCTGTACATTTGATAATTTTACAACTTTAAAACTTCTATATTTGACAAATTACAATTAGGACAAAAATGATCAATCAATACATTCCTCAAATATCTACATTAAAGAACGTTACAACATTTCTCCAATACAATTAAATTAATAATCATACAATTCAGCTCTCGAATATTTCAGATTATACATCAATTTATACATCACTGATTAAGACTGTAAATTAACTGTAGATGAACTCCTCGAAGCTCCAAGTCCTCGATCACCTCGAAATATCGCGCCATCTTCTAGAAGATCACCTGAAAGAAGGAACTGCATCGACCTGCATCGCTGATGCAGCCCAGATAGGGTTAGCAACAATGCCCAGTAGGGTTCTACTCTATGTCGCACAGAAAGGAAGGGAAATTGCAACTGTGTCGTTCTCCGCCTAAGCCTAAGGTATGCCAAGGGGCCCCATAACCCCGTTGATTCCCGAGGGCTCCTGTCCAGGTCCCACCCTCAACCAAGAGCAAACGAGAGGAAACAAAGACTGCGGGCTCCTGTCCAGGTACCACCCTGCCCAGTCGTACCATCTCTCGCGGGGAAACACATGTCAGGGACATCGACAACCATCCTTAGCACTTGGCCTTGGAGACCGACACGACCTCTACACCTCAAAGATAAGAATATAATCCATGGTCTACTATAGCAATAACCTTAAATGATATCAAACATAATCATTGATGACAATCACGCCCTAATCCTCGACTACCCAAACCCCGGTCCTAGGGCTAGATCCGGACTACCCGAGAACCCCGGATCGGCGATCGAAACCATCGCCTACCACCTAGCCTGAATGTCTCTAATGCAATCATCATGCATGAGCCTATTCAAACAACTAGGCCTAGGTGTCTCTACATGACATCTCATCAGGCATGTCCAATTTATCATATAGGACATAAAAGAGAGCTAAGCTATTTCAGTATTATCACGTTTCAATCCAAATTTCGACATTACGACAGCATGCACCGTCGTCAACCAGAAATTATACAATGGGCACACCCCCAGCTAATCAATTAACAGGGCACCACTGGCCCACACAATATAAGCATTTCCACAAAATAAATAAAAACGGGCACACCGTCGGCCCTAGGCTTACATGATATTATGATCAAAACCAATCACAGGTAATACACGATGGCAAGAATCAACTTAGCGGCACTTCGAAACAGTCGATAACAACTAATCGGAGACGCACTGAAGTAGGAAGCTCAATCAGTGCAGCCGTCGATTCCGCTAATACTAGGACCCTAAGAGACCAAGATCTTAAGAGAGCAAAGCCTATCAAATCATAGTAGCAAGAGGGAACATGGCAGGAGATGAAGGGGGAATTGGAGAAGCAATTTAAGGGAAGGGGAGGACATGGAGGTTAAACACCGTAGAAAGACACAACTGTCGATCAAACCACGATCTCAGCCAAACTTAGTCGATCAAGCTGGAGGGTACTGGGGAAAATTACAAATGACCCTATAATCATCATCCCAATCTAGAATACTCACTATCAAACCTCAGCAGCAAGGGCAAAGCCATGAGCACCTTGCCAGCAAGTAACCAATTATACAGGGACAACCGACAATGGTCAACTGCCCTACGACCACTCAATCCACTGGTTTAATCCCAAAACAGGGAAGCAAAGGATGGCATGCCATAACCAGCAAGTGGTCTAACCATCAATCCAAGAACAAGGGTCACTGATAATAACTCCGGGATTGGCAGTTGATCCCGAGGAGATCATATAGGTGCATCGAGCTAATCGAGCTGAGAAAATCCAACTATGGTTACTAAATCACAACCCAACCCCATAACAGCAGTTAGACTTTAGAGAGGGATTAGAGGGAGGTCCCAATTGTCTATGGGTCAAGAACAGGGGAAGGAGAAAGGAACACATAGGATAAACCCCAGTAGAAAACCAATAAAAAATGCACATCTCCAGACAACCCACAGCAGCAAGAAATAGTTCAACAGAATCCTGCCGCCCAATAGCCTAACATCGGCACAACCCATCAAGATGGAACTAAGCCTTTACATCCCATAACATCAAGCAATAACAGAACATGGCAGCAAGGAAGGGGAAAGCAAAGCTTGCATCAACAAAACCAGACAACACAAGGTAGCAGGGAATAAAACAGAGGCACAACATCGAAGTACATGGCAGTGAAGAAAACAGAGCAAAAACAGCAAAATCAGAGAATCAAGGCATAACCTCAGAGATGGGAATAAAACACCACGGCAAAGGAGAAGAATGTAACATAGTACATCATAGAGATCCATTGCATTGTATCGCAATCCATTGGCATATGGTAGCAGAGTATGGCATAGAATAACAGAGAAGAGAACCAAGGAAACCGGGTAGGAAACAGAGGATCTAAGCGTAGCATCAGAGAGAGGTGTGAATACATCCACAACAGCCATCCGATCTAAGTACCAGCAAGTAAAGAGAGAAGAAGAACATCCAAGATTCAGCCAGTAAATCCAAGGGAAATCTGAGCAGAAACGGAAATGCCAAATTAAATGCATCGAAAATCCATCAAAGCTCAAAGACCCAAACAATGGCAGCGAAGAGGGGAGAAGAACATCAGCCGAAAAATAAACAAAGCAACATGTCGCCGGAAAACAGGGCAAGCACAACAAATCCAACCCCGTTGCAATCCTATGGCCTAATCTATGCTAGTAGAGTCTAAACCAAGTTTAGGCTAGAAACCCTACCTCTGGATCGCTTCTCCATCTTCTTCTCCGGCCGCAAGCACCGCCGGCGTGCGCCTCAGACTCCTCCAGTCGCGGTTGAGCACCTCCGCTGGTTCCACTCCTCAGCCGTCGAGCACCGTTGCTGTTGATGTCATCCTCCTTGCCGCGGTCGCTGTTGCCAGACTCCTCTCCGGCCGCACCCTCGCCTCCGACGAGAGGAACCCCACTGGTTCCTCTCCTCCTCTCTCTCTCCGCGAGATCGGGCCGCCGCTCTCCCTCAATCTCCCTCTCTCAATCGCGGTTTAATCCCTAACGGGAGAGTTAAGTGGAGCTTAAGTACTAATGACTTAAGATTAGATCTCGGCCGTCCGATCGGCCAGATCTGATCCCATGAGCTCAAACCTTGATCTAATCCAGATCTTCCGATCTAGGATTCCCCTGATGATCTAATCAAGCACATATATCACCACATGGCCGTGTGTGCACAACGCGTGTGTGAAACCAATTCCGCCAAGGGTAATTTACCAAATTACCCCCGGAGCCGCAACGATCAAAGGGGATCGTGAAGCAAGGACAACTAAGCTAACCCAACCGAACCGGACCCTCGACCGACGCGGTCGGACCAGGTTGGAGGTACGGGTCCTCACAATCAGTGTTTTCCATTGGTTCATACATACTACTTTCACTAGATGACTCTGGAGCTTCAGGCCGCTTCCCACTTTCAATATCTTCTGATAAGGGCAGACTGTATAGCCAATTTTCATAGTCACTAGCCTTGCCACTTTCAATGTCATCTGCTGGGGTTGCATCACCTCCTTGGTCAACATCATGGTGGTCCACATAGACATCTATCTCATTGATGTCAATCTCCTCCTCTCTAAACACAAACACCATCCCAATGACATGCTTGTCAGTCATGAGTTCCTTCAGCCCCTCAACAGTTAGCTCATGACATGACTCTGGCTTTGCATACCATATAGCCTTCCAAGTAGGGTACCCCAGACTTATGATAAAATCATGAATGTCAAAAATACTCAATCTATCAGGATCACAATTATCCACCATGTCCACATCCCCACCAACATATTCAACTTTAGGGGAGAATTTGAAATAACCCCCATGATGCAATCTAATTGTGAATGTGAAGTCCATCTTGTACAATGCAACTTCATATAAACATGGACAGAGAGAACAATTGCTATCATATATATAGATGTTGCTAATAGGGGCTTCAATTACTTTACTATCAGTCACTATGTTATATATGTCACTAAACAGGGGCTTCAATGAAAGATGACATATATGCATAATGGAGATTGTGGATGGCCATATATGTTACTAAACAGGGGCTTAAAACAAAGAACTATGGTTATGTTAATGGAATACCAACAAAACAGAACACACATACACCAAAAAAACCAAATCGTGGATGGCCAACACACGATCATCGGGCCAATCAAAAAATAAAGTAAAGTCTAAACTACACAATCACCTCAGCAAATGGCATTTACCCTACCATAAACAATCATTCAAGAATATAGGCTCATCAGGCTCAAACAAAAGAAATAGGGAGCCCATGAAATAAAGTAAAGCCTAATGTGATGTTGGAGTGTGTGCACGGCCTATACCTGTCGGCGAAAACTCCGACAAGGCCCGGTGGAAGTCGTCGATTGTTCTCTGACGAGCGTCGCAGGCGGGGGACCACGAAAAACCCTAGCCTAAACCCCACCGAGAGCCAACTAACCGGTGGATATGGAGTAAATACGCTCACGTGCGTCATACGTGAGAGGTTTTCTGTAAGGGGGGCTAACGCCGTTTGGGCGTTTGTCCTGATTTTGAAAGATGAGGGTACTAAAGTAGATTACTAAAAGTAGAGGGTATCAGAGTTATAATAAGGCAAACTAGAGGGTATCAAACTATTAAACCCCTAATTTGAACAATTTAACTTCTAATGGCATAAAAAAACAAATCTAACAATCTACTATCAGTCTCAATCCAAAACTAACATTTGCGAAAACATGATTCAACAGTTGAGGGAACAAGATTCTATATATATTGAAATCCAATACATAACTATACAAAAAATCCTCGAAAATGAAAATTATATATTTAATCTAATCCTTGAAGGATATCTACAACAAAACTGCCAAAAGGTAGGATATGTCCCTCAGAGACCTTAGACGCCTTCGGAAGTCAACGCACCGCCAAGAGCTAGTCCAGCTGGAGCTACTGAGGACGAACTGGTGCCTACACCTGCAAAACGCAGCTCGGGTAGGAGTGAGCAACAAGTTCAGTAGGGTTCTACATTACGTCACATTGAAAGGGAGGAAAACAACTACAGTGTTGTTTCTCCGCCTAAGTTTAAGGTACGTCAAGGGTCCCATAACCCTATTGATGTGCCAATGGCTCATGTCATGAAACCTCTCTCTTGAAAATGTTACCAAGAGGCAGTGGAACAGTAACATGCAGGATCACCCTTACCCAAGCAAGGAAATCTTGCTTGGGGACTCACGTCGGGAACATATAGACAACCATCCTTAGCACTAGCATTGGAGAAACGACACGACCTCTAAACCTCAATAACATTATCATTGCAACCAACTAGACAGTATCGTCGATAACATAAGGATTCCAACAATACAATCACGCCCTAGACCTTGCTACCCATCTTCGGTCCTAGCACTAGATCCGAGCCGTCCGAGCCGCCCTAGCCGCCTTAGCCCTCGGATCGGCGATCAAACCCATCGCCCACACCAAGCCTGAAATGCATGTAATGCATATAGTGTATGCACCTATACAAGCATCTAACGTTGGTATCACTATATGTCAAATCAATAATTTAATGTTCAGCATGAAGTGTACTTAGATTATATTATCATTGGCGAAACGCAGGCAACCAAACTACACATCCTAAGGGGCATGACTCCCTTGGTTCAACCACGAGCCTCACGTAGGACTCTTAGATACACACAATAAGCATACATAGGTTCGTAGTTGTATATATATACATATATAGCATGCTAACATTGATATAAATCCAACATTGCACAAACTAGACCTACGATTTAAATCACATCCAAAACACCCATCAAATCCCTCGAAAAATACACTGATAATAACATACAAGCTTCCTAACATGATTGGATATCTATCATGAATGAAATCCAATCGAAGAACCACAAAAATCACTATTCAAGGGTTGACAATCGATGTGGCGATCGATGTCATGGTCGACCTTTAGATAAGGTGAAGAGACTGGCGGTCGATCGGAACATTGACCATGGAGAGCCGGAATGGCAACAGAGGCTCGCGGTCGGCCATGAAGCCTGGGTAAAATGTATCATGAGTGACGGTCGATCTGTGGATCGACCTTGAGGTGCGATTTGGGGATCTAAGGCTCGCGGTCTATGCGACGGTCGACCGAGAAGCATGGGTGAACAGTTTCTACGAACAGTGTCAGAAATCCAATTTCTTGGATTTGATGTATCAAAATCCATCAGAAATTGACGAAACTTTGCAGTGAGGTGGGATTGAAGGTGAGGGATCTATTGGTACCAAGAAATCAAGAATTGAATGGTGAAATAGCAGATCTGGCTTGTTTCCGTCGAAAAGCCGACAAAAGCAATAAAACTCAATTTGTTGGATTTGATTTATCAAACAATGATGAAATCTACTAAAACTTTGATGGAAGGTACGTTAGAGGGTAGGGGTACACTCTATTAGTCCTAATAGTATTTTAATGATGTTTTGATGATGCCAATATGTTCCTAAATGTTAAAAAATATATATGTGATAAAATATATGTTGAAAACAAGCTTTAACTTTCATATTCGAGCTTTGTTGAGTTGACGGTCGATGCGTGGATGCATCCGTGGATCAACCGTAAAGACTGGCGGATGCATCCGTGGATCAATCGTGAAGCATTTATGAAGAAAAGTGAAGAAACGACGGTCGATTGGAGCATCGACCGTGGAAAGCCTTTTTCTTGAGAGAGCTTGACGGACGATGTGACCGTCGATGTCACGGTCGACCATGAGGCGTGACAAACGATGCATGGATCGATCGTGACTCAAAAAGGCTGAGTTTTTGTACATGATGGACGATGCATGGATCGACCGTTAGCCAGGAAACTAGCAATTAAAGCGCCATTGCAGAAACAGAAAATAGCCATTGGAAGCTATTTTTTGAGGCCCTAAAGCTCAAGTATATATGAGAAGATGCAGCAAACTTGGTGTAAGACTAAGGGAGATATTAGTTTACATTGTAACAAGTTTTAGTCTTCTTTCGAGAGCTTAAACCTTTGTAAACCTACTTCAAGTTGTGAAGTAGACTTTGTGAGAAATCTCCAAGAGTTGCTTGGATTGATTTGTAAGGTTCTCAAGCACCCGTAAGCTTGAGGGGGAGCTCCAACAGTTGTTGGAGGATTTATAAGGTTGCCAAGCACCCGGAAGCTTTGTGGAAAAACTTGTAAGGAATAATTACAAGTAGTGGAACCTCAAGGAGGCCCTTGAGAGAGTGGACGTAGGTAAGGTTTGCCGAACCACTATAATATCTGGTGCAAGTCTCCTAACTCTTTATCTCATCTTTCATTACATGCTTCATTTATAGTTTTCATATCTAAACAAGCATACTAGTCTTCTAGCTTTTTATCTTGATTTTCATCTATTGTATTTCCGTAAAAGAGTCCAATTCACACCCCCTTGGACCTTCACACTCATGTAATAAAATTCGAACTCAGATCATGAAATATCAGATCTAGTCCGACCTGGTCGAAAAATTGCTTAAAATACGGAATTTATCTGACAAAATATGGAAATGATTCAATAGCAAGCTTCTACACATGCCAAGGACTAGAATATAGTTACCAATTCTCCAGAATTTGGTAGAAACACCTACGTGTATAGACGAGCATGTGATCTACCAAATCCTCAACTCCGATCAGCACGAATCCGCGTCGAAAAGCTGAAGCCCAAGCACCAATCGGCAGCCATGGGGAGAGAGGAGGAGGGAAAGAGAGAGAAAAGGGAAGAGAGAGAAAGTGAGGGGTTCATATAGAGGTCTAAACCGATCTCAACCGTCCGATTCGAGCTTTCCTAATCGAACTCCGATCTTTTGATCAGAAGCACTGATAAGTCATGAAATATTCGTAATTAAACCCCTTAAATTACCTTTATTAGGCCTTGAGTAGTTGTATTTAATTGTTTGTTAGTTAATTTCAGGTTTAAATATGATTTGAGAAGAAATACAAGAAATTTGGTTAAGACTGTTTCATGGCATGTCAGGAGAATATTCTTCAGAATTTCTGTATAAGTCCAAATATTCTAGAAATTTAGTACATAATTGAAGACTTTAATAGATAAAACTTTAATGTTGGACACGTTGCAAGATTACTGATGAATGGATACAAGTTTTGAAGAAGATAAAGATATACCACTGCTGGAAAACTGGTTCGTCGATATTTAGAAGAATATTCGTCAAATATTCCAGATAATGCTCAATATTATGAAATCTTTAGAGTATGATAGAGGACGTTCTAATATACAACTTTGATGTTGGGAAAGTTTTGATATTCCGTACCGATTGGACCCAGTTGCGATAGGAATAGAGCTGCCAGTATTAATTCAGGAAATTCGAGTTGTAATAGAAGTCCAACTCAACTCAAACTCTAATTTCGGGAGTTCTCCTATAAATAGGGTTATTCCATCCGAATTTCTCATTTTTTTGACTTTCTTTGGAGAGGGAATTAAGGAGAAGATGGTGATGATGCGGATGGTGATAGCTTCCTATTCCAAGCCGATGTCGTCATCCAAAAGATGAGTTCCTAATTATTGTACTTAGGATTAGTCACGAAACTCTAGCGTAGTTTTCTATCTTCTTTGGTTTGAATATGGTATCTTCTCAAGACATAATCCTATGAATATGCTTTTCATTGTTAATAAAGTTGAAGGAATAGAGTTCCCTTGACATATTTTCAGTCCTATATGATTTCTGTGATTGATTGTAAAGATTCATAGGATGGTTTTCATGTGATTTATGGTTTGCTTTTAAGATATGCTATACTAGGATATGTTGTGCTAAGATCATTAGGAGTATAATAAAGTAAGGTAGTTGTAAGATCGAAGACAACCTATGCCAAGAAAGATAGCCTATGCCGTTATGAAGATAAATATTATTTTAGAGATGCATGTAAGCTTAAGAAGTTGTGAATTCATAATGTTTAGAGAAGAGAATAAGAAGATAACTAGAGAAGATTGAAAGCGAAACTAGAGACGATTGAGTAATTCCTAAGTCACTTATCCATTGATTTGAATTGATAATCTTTTATTTCTTTTCTTCATTAGTTCAAATAACTCTATCCTATCATTGATTCTTTTGCTTAGGTTTAGGGTTTAGAGAAATGATTTCAATCTTTCGTGGTAAATTCCTTGTGGTTCGACTCTGAACTTCACCGCTATTCTACCTAGTAGTGTAGTGATTGAATAATGATTATAAATTTAATATTTGATTGAGTTTGCAACGTTTTAATGACATGTTCGCAACACATCAAGCATCCTTAGGGTTCTAATCAATCACATAAATCAATCCAAGATAGTATGTGCATAACGCGGGTGTAAAACTGATCATCAAAATGCAATTTTACCAAATTACCCCTGGGGTCAAAAACATCAATATAATCGCCCGATTGCACCCGACGCGGAACCAAACCAATAGGAAAACAACCCTCGACCTACGCGGTCGAGCCAGATTAGAGGAACGGGTCCTCATATGTGGGATTTCATCACATATTTGAGTAGAAAATTGGGCCCATAATGCGGATGGATTTCACGGGTTACAATATAAAAGTATGGTAGAAAACAACTATCTTAATTGGTACCCTATCTTGATAACAACCGACTCCTGCATACACTTGACCCATTCTCCATCGGCCTCCAATAAACCTAACGCTTGACCCGCGTCTTTAAAAGTCACATGTTATATCCCAGAAACGGTTCGTAGGTGCTCATATGATTCCAGACTTTTAACTATAGTTAGTAACAATCGTAGACAGAAGCCCTCACTTGCGGTTGGTGGGACATAATAAAATCTTCCGATGGAAACCCCTATTTATGTGGTCTCCAAATGCCAACTTTTTTATTCCAAACATAATGTTAAGGAAACTCTTGATAACAATAGGCGCGCGCAGAAATATCATTAGCACAACAGGAGAAGCATGTAGTCAAAGTTGTTTTGTCGCACACTCACCCAAAAAACCCATATGGACAGGTTCATGCGAGATATATTCATGTTCACTTCCAATATGACGCAATACATTACAAATTTCATAGTTAATTTAAACAATTTACTTTTAGGGGTAAAGCAATAAATTTAACAATCTACTAACAACTCCAGATCCAATTTCAACATCTATAAATTAGCACAATATCGATTGATATACAACTCAACTGATATAAGATACAAGTCCTCATTTACATAACACAAGATGTTAAAGCTTTAAGAGGGAAATTATACATTTAATATATTCCTCAAATTATAACTGTAAAATAAAAATATGTAAAAGTACAACTTGTCCCTTAGGATTCTCAAGGACTTCCTGAAGTCGACGTGCTGCCAAAGGTTCGTCTGGCTGGTACTACGGAAGAGTTGGCGCCTGCACAGGGTAGGGGTGAGCAACAAAGCTCAGTAGGGTTCTACTCTAAGTCACACATAATGGGGAGGAAACAACAACAATGTCGTTTCTCCGCGTAAGTGTAAAGGATGCCAAGGGGCCCCATAACCCCATCGATTCACAAGGGATCCCACCCCTCTCAACCAACCACGCTGGGAGAAACATAAAGCATAATTGAGGTAAGAGCACCCTTACCCAGTATGAAACCACTGCCTAGGGACACACATCAGGGACACCGACAACCACCCTTAGCACTTGACCTTAGAGAAGCGACACGACCTCTAAACCTCAATCAAAGTAATTGTAGGCAACTAGACATCAACCTCGGGAATACAGAGATTTCAACATAATATAATTACGCCCTAGACTTTACTACCCATACTCGGTCCTAGAGCTAGATTCGAGCTGCCCGAGCCCTTGGATCGGTGATCAACCCATTGCCCACGCCTAACCTGGAATGCCTCAAATGCATACAGTGCATGTACCTATACAAGCATCTAGCCTAAGTGTCACTATATGCCACAACAACAGGTTAACATTCCCTTAAGTCAATTATCACAAATATTAGCATCTAGGTTCAAACCCTAGGCATCAAGCCGGCACACATATCAATTGGACTAAACAACGATTTAAGCATTCAATCTACCACTCAATTTGGCATTCAAACAGTCTAACAAAACAATGGTTCTAAGTTAAAGCCCCCGGCGCACGCCGTCAAACAGTAGGGCACACCTTCGACCTATTTATTCTAAGCAGTTAGGGTACACTTTTTGCCCAAAATACGAATCATGGCATAATCCTAAGATAAATCCATCAAAATTCCAATTAAAATATCATACTAGTCATTACTCGTCATTGGGAAAGACATACAAGAAATCCGGGTTGAAAAGGAATCAAAACCTTTGAAATCGGAATCAATTTTAATTAACATAAGAGATCGATCTTCATACCCAATTAAGATCCATCTTCCCTTATACATGTTCTCTGCCAGGACTAGAGATCGATCTTCATGGGATATGGAGATCGATCCTTCCCTGAAAACACACTTCACTGCCAACTAAAAAATCGATCTTCTATCCCAAGCAAATCGATCATTCATATGTCGGCAACATATGTGAATAGCGTCAAAAATCTAATTTCTTGGATTTGATCTATTAAAACTTGTCAATATTCGATAAGGCTTTACAGGGATGTACAATTGAGGGTAAGGAAACTAATGGTACCAAGTTATCAACATCAAACTTTTGACGGGTAATTTTCAGATCTATGCCAAATTTGCTAAAAACCAACAAAATCGACAAAATTGACGAAAATACAAGATTCATATGAAGAAATACGAAACTGGTTTAGTGGCAATCTCTTAAACATGTCATTGCACAAGAATACAAGGCTTGGAAACATTCCAACAAACGAAAACACTCAAAATCAACAAAAATTCAATCATAGGTTTATCAATTCACTGGAATTGGGTAGAAACACCTACATGTATAGCTGAATCGATCCTCTACCAATCCCCCAACTCTGATCGCCGTGAACTCGCCTCGAAAAGCCGCAGCCAAACCTCCACTCTGGCAGCCAAAGGGGAGAGAAAGAGAGAAAAAGAAGAGAGAGAGAGAGAGATAGGGTTAGGGTATTTATAGAGATATGAAATCGATCTCGATCGTCCAATTCGATCTTTCCCGATCGACCTCCAATCTTCCGATCGGAAGCACACTTAAAAGTCTAATCAATCACATACATCAATCCAAGGCAGTGTGTGCACGATGCAGGTGTGAAACCGACCGCTAAAGGAAATTTTTATCAAAATGCCCTTGAGGGTCCAAAAATAGCAATACGATCAACCGATCGTAAAACAAGGCCAACCAAGCTAAACCAAACAAACTAAACTCTCAACTTAATGTGGTCGGACCCGGTTGAAGGTACGGGACCTCACATGTTTGTTGATTTGATCCTCGTTCAAGTACTGCTGAGACTGGTACCAATGCGTTAAAAGAGCGCACGTTGTTCCTCTGGCAAGTGGACAACCAACCCCTGGGATGCAGGATACTCCTCGTGTATGTGATATTCATAAAAGGCGCCATGCTGCTGAATCTCATCATCACCTCCCAGAACCATTATAGTTCGTTCATGACCCTTGTAGATATATTTGTGAATATAAGCCACACACTGAACACCTGCACATTCCATGTTGATGTGACAGTTAAACATTTTTGATAAATATGGATTGCAGGGCACGCCATCTCCATTATTGATAGGTACCCCATGAACTGATATTTCCAAGTCACTCGGACGTCGACGATATACTGGGTATCCATCGTGATCCGTACTTGTTCTGTCGGTGAGTGGCTTGGGGTACATTTTAGTACAACGGCCATTCTCTATACATGGTGCTATGATAGCCGCAACTGTAGCTCGAACACCACATGGTCCATGTACTATGCAAGTTTTCATAGTGTCGGACAAAGCTAGCTTAGCTTGCTTGTTTGGAAATTCAGCACAAACTATGGAGTCAACCTGCGCACATGTTCTTATCTTGTCTCTTCCCTGCAGGAAAAATAGGGCATGCATGTGTGGAAGTCCACATTTCTGGAATTCAATAGTTTAAACATGCGCTACCTTACCGCCGAATACTATGTTCTCCTTAATCTCTTTGAGCAATGCCTTTCTTTTCTCACTGAAAACACAAACAATTATGTCTAGACGATCCATAGCATTCTGATATTGGAGCACAACTTCTTGAATCTCTGGTCACTTTGGATTTGCTGTCATTATAAGGAACACATCAGGATGATTAAAATATCAGGTTATCGCCATTGAGTTGTGGTAGATCTGGTTTAGATGTCTTGTGAGGACTTGTCCCTCCAACCTGGTCCGACCGCGTTGGGTCGAGGGTTTGGTTTTGTGGTTATTGCTGCTTTTGGACCCCAAGGGCAATTTGGTAAATTGAGCCTTGACGGTCGGTTTCACACCCGCGTAGTGTACACACAGCCTTGATTGATGTATATGATTGAATAGATCCAGTAGGAGCGTTTGTGATCTTCAGATCCGGACGAGATTGCGATGAGATCGCAATTTGGAGTCAAATCGGATTCAGTCCGATCAGTTGGCTCGTCTGAACCGGCTAAGCCAATTAAGTGGCTTGACCCCTCTCCCTCTCCCTCTCTCTCTCTCTCTCTCTCTCTCTCTCTCTCTCTCTCTCTCTCTCTTCTTTTTCTCTTCTTTTTCTCTTCTTTTCCCTACCTTCCCCGTGCCCAACCCCACTCCTCCTTCCTTCCCTTCCCTCTCCCGCGGCAACCTTCCTTCCTTCCCCGGCGACCTGGAGGCGGCGGTGGCGAGGGCCACCTTCCCCCCTTCTCCTTTCATCCCTTTCTCTCTCCCGCGACCTCTCTTCCTTCTCCGGCGATGACTTCGGTTATGGGAGGACTCCGGCGGCTCTCCGGCAAGCTGGAGACGATGGCTTCGACAGAGGACGGCGGATCAAGGTGGATTAGCGTATGAAAGTAGGGTTTCTTCCTTAACTTTGGATTAAGCTTAAGTTAGGGTTTGGTTGTTTGATTTGTTGATTGATTAGTGGTTTTCTTTGCTCTAATTAGTCCCTTGATGCATGCTTAGTAACTGATTGAAGCTTCATGCAATTTGATTTGGGGTTTTATCCGGATTTTAGCAAGTTTTTTCCGAATTTATCGAAGCCCTATTTTTCTGTGAGCTGAGCTGTTCAAGCTCAGATCGTGGCTCATACGTGCATGATCTCGTTTGATCATAAGCATGGGAGTTGTAGATCTTCGAATCTACTTTTAATTTTATCTGGTTTCATGATTTTTAGATTTATATATGAGTTTTGGTGAATTGTCTCCTAAATTGCTGCGAAACAGGAATTAAGAAATTAGTTAGTTAATTAAGTGGAAATTAAACATCAATCAGACTCAATTCTCGGACATGACGCTTCTAACATGTAGTTGAATACATGATTAAGTTTGATTTCAAGTTTGACGTCGTTTGGACGTCAATTCAGCTAGATTTCATCACTTTTGGTCGAAGATAGAAATACGTGGTTTTCATCTATTTTCGTTCGTCCGTTTGAATTGGATTTCGGGTATGCGTATTAAGAACCATTAATGAGCATGTATGCTAAGTTTCGCATTAATTGGGTGGACATAGTGAAACCTAGATTACACCCTAATCTTGTCGACTATATATAATTAAAGCATGATTAATCAATTATAACTTGTATAATTCATCTACTATCCTGTATTGACGTTCTTAGCAGCATTCGGTAGATACATGATGATTTGATAAGTTTTGAGAGATTAATCCCTCGATTTCTACACGGTTATTTATGTTGCTAATCTTCTAGCTTAATTAGCAATTGATTGTGAAGTATGCTTAGTATCCATGTAATTTTTGGTAGAATGCTATCTATACATGTATTGCATACATTTATGTATCTAAGCCTTATGTGAGGCTTGTGGTTGAGCCATTGGAGTCATACCCCTTGGGATGTTTAGATAATTAAATGGGCCGAAGGTGTGCCATAGTTGATGTATATTGTATTTGTGGTTGATTGTTGTAATTGTATGGCTGGGGGGTGTGCCCCTTTGTAGAAATTGTTGTTGACAGCTGTGGATGTCATCGTAATGCCGAAATTTGAATTGAGATGTTCGTTTACGGCATGTGTTGCCGTTGTTCTGGTAGATAGATCTGAAACTGCTTTAGACCCCTTGCTATGTTTACCCTTTGGCAAGCTGTAGGCTATGCCTAGCCCTGTATGTTGTGATGTCATACTGTTGTATGCTTATATTTCTGTATTTCTGTGTGTGTGAGAATTGTATGCATTTGCTTGCATTAGAAACATTAAGGCTAGGTGATAGGCGATGGATTCGATCGTCGATCCGGGGTTCTCAGGTAGTCCGGATCTAGCCCTAAGACCGGGGTTTGGGTGGTCGAGGATTAGGACGTGATTGTCATCATTAATTATGTTTGCTAACATTTGAGGTTATTGCTATAGTCGACTATGTATTATATTCTTGTACTTGAGGTGTAGAGGTCGTGTCAGATCTCCGAGGCCAAGCGCTAAGGATGGCTGTCGATGTCCCTGACATGTGTGTCCCTGCGAGAGATGGTCTGACTGGGCATGATGGTACCTGGACAGGAGCCCGCAGTCTTTGTTTCCTCTCGTTTGTTCTTGGGTGAGGGTGGGACCTGGACAGGAGCCCTCGGGAATCGATGGGGTTATGAGGCCTCTTGGCATATCTTAGGCTTAGGCGGAGAATGACACAGTTGCAGTTTCCTTCCTTTCTGTGCAACGTAGAGTAGAACCCTACTGGGCATTGTTGCTCACCCTACCTGGGCTGCATCAGCGATGCAGGTCGATGTAGTTCCTTCTTTCAGGTGTTCTTCTAGAAGATGGCGCGATATTTCGAGATGATCAAGGACTTGGAGCTTTGAGGAGTTCTTCTACAGTTAATTTACAGTTTTAATCAATGATGTATAAATTGATGTATAATTTGATGTATTCAAAAATAGAATTCTATGATTATTAATTCAGTTGTAATTGAGAGATGTTGTAATATTCTTTAATGTAGATGTTGAGGAAGGTGATGATATTAAAATTGTAAAATTATAAAATGTACAAGTTTCTTGTGTTGTAATTATAAAGGAGACTCTGCCGATTTTGTTAAGAATTGGAGGATCATATTGTTCAAAGTAGATGTGAAAATCATTATATACTTGTGCGCCAATTGATGATGTAAACAGGTTTAGGTGGCTCACGCCTCGATCTGGATGGGTTTTCTGGGTCAGGGCGTGACATGTCTAGTGCTACCTGTGAATGATGAAGGCAGCACTACTGTGAGGACCTAGATCTAAATTTGGGGACCTGTATGCAAATACCGTTATTCGTGGGAGTTTCTAGCAAAATAGCCACCAAATACTAGATAACCCTAATAACCCTCAAAAAATGATTACACCCTAAACCCCTTCAAAGCTTCTCCAGCCGCCGAACCCGAGAGAGGTGAGAGGAGCTTGACGCCGCCGGTGGGGAAACGTTCGCCTCGGAAGGTTGGCCGTCTTCTTCTTCCCCTATCCTTTCTTCCTCACCGTGTTCTTCTTTCTCTTTGCCGTGTTTTCCTCCGACGGATTTTCTTTGATCGGTTTGCTGTTTGTGTGATCTTTAGTAGATCTGATGGGTTGGTTAATCTTGAGTAGATCGGATGATAATTCCTGAATTTTCTTCCTTCCTCCTTGCTTTGTTTCGGATTAATGCAAGCATGGAATGGATCGGTTGAGGTCGGGTTCCGTTGATCGGTTGGAGTCCCCTGTTCATCTTCTAGATGCTGGTAGGGATTGCAATTGAACGATTGGATTTGTTTTGTTAGTTCGTGATTGGGTTATTGCGTTGGATTGATTTTTTTTCTTTTGGGAGTATCTGCCGATCCTGCGATTTCTATGTCATCTTTGTTTTTGTTTGAATCGGATTCAGGGGAGGCTTTGGCCAATGGGCATTGGGTAATTACTGGTTGTCTTCTAGTACGCACGTAAGGTGCTCGATGAGTTGTTTCTTGGCTGCGGTGGTGCTAGCTGAGCCATGCTGGGTGGTTCTTGCAATGTTGATCGAGGCCTTAGTTTCTTTCTTGTGGGTTGGATCACCTGCTGGCTTTTGGGATTCCATTTGTGTTGCTTCTGCTTTTGCATCTGAGGGGACTTCTTAGCTCAGTTCATGCTATGCCTTGGCTCATTCCTTCATCGAAGTCATTAATTCATTGAGTTAAATTGTTCTTGGTCCTATGTAAATGGGATTGCTACGGGGGGTTTGAATTCTGCTGGATCATATGTTGGGTGGTGGATTCCTAGGTGGTTGTTTCTGTTGGAGCTAAAACAGGGGATTTGGGTTGCTAGTTTTTCCTTAATTCTAGCTCTATTTTTCTTAATACTTGCAAGTTCTGAATTGCATACCCTTTGGGTTCGATTTAGTATGCGTAACCAACTCCAAACTCCATTTCTTCGATTCTTTTCTTTTTGTGGTTGGCAGCTTCTATGGGGTTGGGTGCAGTAGGGTTAAATTCACTTTGTGTTTCTAGCTAGTAATTCCTCTTAATAAGTAGGATGTATTCTTGCATGACAACAGAGGAAGCTGAGGTGTAGTGCCTGGATCGGGTGGCTCGAGAGCTGTTCTTGTCCTTCTGTTCGAGGTAGGTGGACTATCTAAATACATGCATGAAACTAACTTTGATAACTACCATAAATCATGGACGATGTGTAGATAAATATCTCATGTGATGCTCAGGCTGGTAATTCTATGCTGATTACATTATAGTTATTTTGTTTACGTGTTCTGTTATTTTGCTTGAATTGTAGAATTGTTGTTTGATCCATTCTCGTGGAAGATTATGGTTGTCTGTGATGTGTTAACTATGGCTAATGGTGGTTGTGCAAATTAATGTGATGTGGAAGTGCTTATTTGTATGTGTGTGAATTACCTTCATGTTTGGATGATCTGTGATTAGATACAATCCTGTGGTGCTTAGGAGTTGTACTTAACTGCTGGTACAGTATGGTTGTGTTGGTCATGTGTACTACGGTCTGGTGATGTTCAAATTAAATATTGTACAAGAACGCATTGCACGGGTCTAGGCCGGGGTCGGGTCTAGGAACTTGCGATCGAGGCTATGGGTGGACGTGGTCCCCGTGATCGATCGGGGTTTTGAGAGAATGATTATGAAATCCAAATTGAATAAGAGAACTAATTGCTATTGTTTGAGAATCGATTGATTCTCTGGAACCTTAGTCTTAGTGGCTATTGGGAGGTAGCCAAATGTCTGCTGGTCAACGCCAGTCTAGCTGTGCCCACAGTTGGCAGGGTAGTGTCCCGGACTGTGGTGGAGAGCGAGCTGTGCCCACGGTTGGCAGGGTAGTTGCCCGGACCGTGGTGGAGAGCGATGGGTCGATTGCGAGCTTGGGCTTAGGTTGTGACTTCCCTTGAGCTAAGACTTAGGCGTCAGATTGCATGGCATATTTATGTTGGTTATTAGTTAGTTTCTTGTATGTCGTTAGTTAGTCTCCTACTGGGCTTTTTGCTCACCCATACTTTTGCAGGTTCTTCAGGTGATGACGCTCGAGTTTGAGATCGTGGGAGGATTCGACATAGAATTTAATTAATTTATTTCATTTCATTCGTTTGAGAGATTGTATTGATGTTGGGATTAATTAATAATTTGATTCAGGTATTCAGAATCAGGATATTGTAATTAATCTTTTGGATTGTATTGGATTACTGGAATTCATGTTATTGAGTCTGACAGTTTGGAATAAATTATTAGGTTGTTCAGGAATAGTTTACTGCATTGTGAATCAATTATCTGTCAGGGTGAATATAGTGTTTTGATGATGGTTTAAATTATGATGTTGAGAGCAGGTTAATTATGTGGTGTTAAGTGTAGAACATGTTTCCTCACGTCCCGTGGTCGGGGTGGGTATATTCCGAGACGGGGCGTGACAACTACCCTCTACCCAATCTGATTTGTGTCATATAGACCACCTCTCAGGTCATTAAGACCCTGATAACACTCCGATTTTAACTTATCCTGATTTGTTCTGTTCCAGTAATGTCTGTTTTGTTCAGATGAGGCTCATTCATCAACAATAAATTCTTGGAACAACCTTTTGCCACATGTATAGTTGAATACTCCATGTCTTGTTCATGCAAATGATAACAATAATACTTTGACATTGTTAATCTCTTTGCTGAAAGGCAACCACGACTAACATGCCATTGTTTGAGGTCCGTACTCCATCCAAGAACACCATTTGGGAATAAAAGAACATAATGCAAGGGCAGATATGGGGCGATCAGTTGATGTATCAATATATCATGTTTCATAACTATTTCAGCACCATTGCTTGGCAAGATAACAACAATTTCATTTACAGTTGACAAATTGAACCTGTGGCGATCAGTTGATGGTCTATATTTTAAGCGCGCTGGGAGAGGTGGCACAGTCCTACTTGTATCCGATAGGATTTCATATGCATGTCTGTAAATTCGGATAAATGGATTAGAATTCCAAAGAGTGTTTTGAATAAGTTGAAGAACTTCTGGACTTAACTTTGGATTATTGTTTATACGCATCCTCACTATTTTGTCCGAATCATAGATATAAAGCTGAACATAGACCCTGCAAGGAATTATGTCTAGATTTCATATATGTTGGCAAATTTTGTTGGTTTAATTTTTAAATTAGCTAGATTGGTTATATGGTTTATACAAGACTAATTCAAGGTGATGTGGATAAAAAAAATCAAATTGGATCAAGACAAGTCAAGTGGGATCAAATTGGCGTAAGATTAGTCAAGTTGGCTGAAGGTTAATCGGAATCAAAGTGAATCAACGGGATCGGACGGCTAAAAGAGAATGCCCTAGCTCTAGCTCTGGGATAGAGGTGAGGGCATTGGGATTTTGGTGCGGCGGCCAAGGAACAGAGGGAGAGAGGGTTGTGCAGCGGAAAACATAGAGAGAAGATTGAGAGAGAGAAGGGGTGCGGAAGTTATGGGTTGTGTGGAACAGAGAGAAAAGTAGAGTGTGACCGAGGAAGCAAGAGAAAGAGAAGAAAGAGGTCTGGCCGGGGAAAACAAACAGAGAGAAGAGGTTGGGCGGAAGAAAAAGAAAGAGATAGAGAAGAAACAGAGAGAAGAAACAGGGAAGAGAGAGAGCCGCAAATTTTGAGGAGAGAAGAAATAAAGAAGAAAATAGAGAGAAGAAGAGAGAAATAGAGAGAGAGAGAGGATGGTTGTGAGAGAAATTTAAAGTGGAGGCAATCAATCAATAAAAGCAGAGTTGCGGACCGTGATTCGAGGAGTCGAGCAAGTGTGAGGACGACGGCGTGTATCTGAGGAGTCAGTACAGTGAGTCTTGTTAACTTGTGTACATAGTACTCTTGCTTTTTAGTGGATTGATTTCGTCTGGTCCTGCGTTGGACCTGTGGTTTTTTCCCGTGAGGGGTTTTCCACGTTAAAAATCGTATGACTCTTGTTTCATGGGTGTTTAATTCCCTGCTTATATCTGCTTCTATATTTTTCAGGTAATTCATGAGTTGTAGTTTTTTTTTCAAACCCGATTGGTTCTTGACTTCGACAATAATGCCCCTGTAAAATGTCTTAATTTCCCATGAATGCTGAATGGCAGAAGACCGATTCTTTGTCGAATCCTATCATCGATCCGCAAGACGAGGCTGGTAAAGGAGTTTGCTATGTTGTTTTGGCGAATGTTAATGCAGAATGAATGTGCATTTGCATCATCACCCTCAAAAACATCTCTGAGAACTTGGGGTGGATTTGTTAAATGTGCCAACTTGATTTTACCTTACCCGCAACAATTTCCAAATTTTGGATCGTTGACCGAGGACCCATACAATCTCTCGGCAAACTAATGCTTGGCGTTACAATGGCCGCACACTGCATTCATTGCACCGAGCCAATGGCGTCATTGCCAGCATGGTGATCCATAGTTGTATCTAGTTTTAATACATCTTCATCTATTAGACTGTAGAAAGATTGAATTAATGTTATGAGAATAAACATTTTAAGTTTCATTAGGAAAGCTATAACTGTAAAAAGTTTGGAGGATGAGGAAGTTTTTACACATCAACGGGTGTTGTATCCTCATCTAGCGTCAACAAGGGAACACTAGGTAAGATTGTTGGATATTCAGTTGGTGCTTGTTTCGTGGGTTTCTCGTGACCACTTGATGATGGAGCAAAGTATTCCTCACATTCAAGAAGTAAACATTCCCTCCTTCGAGCCTACCCTAACCATCGACCATTAATAAATTGGGGTGGAGATGGCCCACATGGCATAGACACTCCTGAGGTTTCTTGAAGAGGCTCAATCACAACAGCTGTATCTTGAACCTCATCATGTAGTAAGTTTGGCGCATTAGAAATGTTTGATGCAATTCCATATGAAAAATGACCAGTGTGTGTTGTCGAATTGCCATCATATGTTTCAAGCGGCATAAGACTCTCTTACCTTTCGCGTTCTCTTTGTCATCGCTGGCCCAATTGTCTTGTTGTCAAACCCTCAGTCACAACAGTTGTATCTTCAACCTCCTCATGAACTATGCATGACACATTAGGAACGTTTGATGCACTTCCATATGATGAATGCCCGGGGTGAGTTGTTGAAATGCCATCATATGGTCCACGCACCACAAGTCTCTCTTGCTTTTCGCGCTCTCTTCGTCGTCATTGGCCCAATTGTTTTGCAGTGAAAAGGACTTGTGGGCACGTAGGTATTAAATCATTGTAAGCCAAATTCACCTAATAAATATATGCAAAGTGCACACCTTTTAATAAACCACCTAGCTAAATTGGCCTTTTTTTAAATTTAATGTTCAAAATTCGAACTCAAAGAATGTGTATAAAGTTCATCGGAATTGCTTGAATGACATAATGTTAGTAACATTATTTTATTTACCCCATTTGCAGCAGGTGGTGCTGGGGGTCGTAAATCTATATGAAAACATAGAAGTAACATGCTTTATGTATATGACAAAGTAAAATTAGATCAAATCTTATATGAGTAATATTTTTTGCACTCACTAAAGGTGGTTGCATGGCATGGAGCTCGTGCTAAGAGCGAATATCGATACGTGCCCCGCTATCGCGTAACATCCCAGCAGTTCGCCGGACATTAGCATCTTCCTAAGTAATAAATGTCATTAAGAAATAGGGATTTTGTGGCATGTAACTATTATTTTTGTAATTTAGAATCTAGATGGAAACATCAATGTAACTCACCACTCCGAAATTGATGACGTAGTTCATTTTGTTAGCAATGTTGTGTAAGAAGAAGCATCTTAAATTTCATCTGAGACATTATATTAAATTTCATATGTTAGTGTAAGAAGAAGCGGCTCTGATTTTGTAGACTACCGAGTTGGCTAATAGCTTGGTGGGCCAAATCCATCCGAGACATTGGCAGTGTGTCTCTTTGTCTTCTTAGTATGTGATTCAGACTACCGAGTTGGCTAACCAAATATTAATTTCTAAATGAATTAAAAATTATGACTGGTTTGTAAGGTAAGATAAACTGTATTTTGCCTAATAGATGACTTAGTCAAAGGTATTCAGGAAAGAAGTCATTAAGAATTTTTCTGGCAAGTAGATTTGATTCCAACTTCATTGTTGAATCTTTTGCATTAGAGAGAAACTTATATTTGTTAGATATTATGAAAAGTCTTGCACCAGAACTATGTTGATAGTTTGGCATATGCTCTATAAAAAGCAGGTAAATTTCTGATAAAATTTATAGGCTCTAATGTTTTTACTATGCACATTACTGAGATTAAGTTATGCAATCTTCTAATTCCACGAGTTTTCCTTCTCTCATCACTAACACGATTTGAACGAAGTTATATCCTTGTGAGAAATGAGAGAGGCACGTAGAAATATCAAGTTCATGTCAAACACATACCTGAGCACCTGTACTATACAAATTTGTAACAAATATAGACATCGAACTCAAATGTTTAGTAATAAATGAAATCTTTGGGCAATTGGCCTATTTTAGATCCACTGAATTGTGGAAACGATTACAAATGTTTAATAATAAATGTAGACATCGAACTCATATGATAATAAAAAATATATACATCGAACTCTATATACTCTGACCTCTAATTGTTGATTAATGTTATCCATGTCAACAATCCACACCCCTTTACACTTCATATTGCACTCTCTACCAAGCCAATAAGCATACACTTGGTCACAGAGCTATCACATGCATACCAAAGTCAAGACAGCATGGACAATAAGATATTTTGCAATTAATCTAAGTGGAAAAGTTTAAAAAATCCAAGTGTTTGCTGCTACAGAGAACATATATAGAAAATGTCAAAACAGTATGGACAATAGTAAGTACTGATCGAACACTCTAAGCAAAAAATCTTGAAATGCAGTTAAAAAGAAGAAAAATGCTATGATTTGCAAATTGTTTGAAAGAGTCCAGTTAAGATCGTATAACTCTTGTTTAAAGCTCAAAACTTAGCAGCAAAACCACTCTAATCTGCTATTCTTTGCAAAATTCATTTCACTCCTAATGGGAAATAGATGTGTTTATACAAAAGTTAGTTATCCCATGCAACAATAAAAGCATGTACTTCCGCTGAAGCTAAGGTTAGTGACCTTCTAATATATAAACGAAAATACCAAATATATCGATGGAATAATTACAACGTGACAGACAAAGTAAACATTCCTGAGGCGGTTCATCCATTGAGGTCCAGTACACACAATCAGTCACTTAGCATCAGATATACCAATTCTTTGACTAAATAAATCGAATAATTATTAAGTAGTGTTTCCAAGAAACTCACCCGACCAAAAAGTAACAAATAAGTTGGCAAGCTCCTCTTAAGTAACCTGCAGTTCATTAAACATCCAGTTCAGATGAACATATCCACCAGTCAGACCAATGTAAGAAAAAAGAAAAAGGAAATTACAATAGAGAACTCACTTGCTGATCAATATAAGAGACATAAACAATACGCCTAACACACTCCTCCCTCTGAGCTTTCAAAGTCCTCTCGTTCATCCTCCTCCTTCCTTAGTTAATAGCCATTCTGATAGGACCTTCTTGATGTCACAGGACCTACCCGACTCACGATAGCTGGGAGCTGCCAACCACGATATAGAGGAAGGAAATAGCAGGGAAATTAAGAAGAAGAAGAAGAATAAGGGAAATAGAGAGAAACAGAGAAGAACACTCAGAGATTGGAGAAGAAGTTGTAATATTCTTTTCATGCCCTGTAACTGCTTACATCTTCATAATTTAAGGAACTACATTGGCATAATAATAGAAAGTCAGTTATTATAGCTGATTATTTATCATAGCAATCTCCTCGATTGCTGCTGCCATTCCAGGCAGTTTCCTTCCTTAATTTTCTGCCATCTCTCCATCTTGCTGAGTCGGGCCTTGATTACTTCCCCTTGCCAGCCGGTTCTTCCTCCTTTGGTATGTTTGAATCACCTCCGGCAGTAGCTTCCAATTCAGCATCCTATCACATTCCTCCTCTGGAAAAAACCCACTACAAGTCAGAAAAATTCAAGTAAAGCTCATTGCCTTTTCTTTCCCAGATTGAGCCTGCAACCTACTACAACTTAACAATATAGGCTATATCCTACATAACTTGTGAAATTTATTTCTCCAATGACAATTACATAAAACCCAGCCTAGTTGCACTATAAGTTTGGCAGAGCCTTTGCTTTTATTGGACACATGTATAAGACCAGCCCCCAATCTAAGACCAATTAGACAACAATAGTTGCATTGAGCCCTCCCAGAGCCTGCCCAATACTCCTAGGCGACGACATATTCAAGTCTCTAGAAATAAATACTCAGTACCCAACTCAGAAACTCTTATATGACAACATATGATTTGTTAACACATAAATCCTCAAATTACTTAATCAAGTAAATTAAGTAACTTTAAAAGGGAAATTGCAGCAAAAACTAGCAAAATCGAAGCAGTTACAATCACATATAAGAAGAAGAAGAGATTGATGCGTTACGCAAAAGACATCGTGAAAAGCAGGGACAAAAGATGAGAAAATCACTTTTAACATGGAATCCAGTGACCAATACATAACTTATGGATTCAATGGGAAACAAATAGATTTCAATTTTGTATATTATCATCAATATGAAACCGAATTCATGCACATGACTATCAAACTCCAAAAATCTTTGATATGCACAGTAAACAAACCTCAAAAATAGCTATCAAAATAAACTATGAAAAAAGCTATTAACATTACAAAGAGAGAAAGACTTCTAGCAAACACCCAATGCTCAAAACAACCACATGAGTAAACAGGTCTCCAAAACTAAGGCATGAAAGTGTATGAATCCATCGAAATTGTTGGAAAACAAAAAAAAATTTGTCCAAAACTCAACCGTGCATAGCATTGAAATTGCTAAAAAATTACTACGACATACCATCGAACACATGATGTGCATAGCATGAAATCCAACCTCAGCCGCCAATCAATGCCAAAACTCAAGCCAAAAAAAACACGTTCATAGCAGCAGCAACAATGCAACAAAAGATTGAAACTCATGAGGATTTTTGAGCTATCTTAATGTGGATTGTTGAGCTATTTTAAGCATATAATCATATACGACATACATGATATGTCCAAAGAATTTAAGACTCAAGTTCTGATTTTAAGCCTCAGCAAGTAACATATGTAAGACCAACTATAAACTATTTCCGTGAAATCAATTGTGAACAGGCATCAAGAAGATGGTTGAGGGGTTTCGGGCATAGCAATGCGGAGGAGACGTATAGCCAACCTTCCCTTAATTCCTTAGTTCCTTCATTCTCTCCCTAACCAAGAACACATCATAGCACCCAGAAGACCACCCACCTTATCCACACTCAACCTTGGCCCCCTAGCTTGAACTGGATCCATGAACTCCAAACCAATCAAGCCAATGAACTTCTAAGCAAATAGAATGGAGAATCATGAGGATGAAGGGAAAAGTAATAGCCTCACCGCATGCCGTTACCGACCTCGTTTTCCTCCTTCCTCGAATGTTGTTGGAGAAAGGTATAGAGGAACGCGAAGAGGATGAGATGAGGATGAAGAAGGTTTCAGGGTCGCAGGCGAGGATGGTCGAGTTAACGGCCCTAGCAATGGAGGAATCCACAATAGAATGGAGAATCAAGAGAGTGAAGTGAAAGGTAATGGCCTCACCACACGCCGTTGCCGACCTCGTTTTCCTCCTTCCTCGAATGGTGATGGAGGAATGCGTAGAGGATGCGATGAAGACGAAAGAGGTTTCGGAGTCGCAGGCGAGAATGGTTGAGTTAACGGCCGAAGCGATGGAGGAAGGAGTGGAGGATGCGATGAGAACGAAGGAGGTTTCGGGGTCGCAAGCGATGATGGCTGAGGCAACCGCGATCTCCTCCGCTATGAAACAATCGAGCTCATTATCCATCGAGTAACACCACGTACACGACTAGTAACTATGCCACAGGGTATCCGAAGCGTCTGATATATTCAGACTTAATTGGATCGGGTGCATCCTATCAGACTGGATAATATATATATATATATATATATATCCTTGAAAAATTCGAAATTATATATTTTTCTAAAAATTTTATATATCATCATATATATTCTTCAAATCTTGAGCTTTTTATGTAAATATCCATCCTTCTACTAACTCTCACATGTAATCTAACGTAGTCACTGAATTTTTGCATACTTAGCTTTTGAATTGCATATCTACGTTTTAAAATTTTCGAAATATCATATGTACACCTTATATTTAATTTCTAAGATTAAGGGAGTTATCATAAATGTTTATGTAAGAAGCTAAACATATGATAGATATTTGTATATTTCTATTTTTTTAAATACGTTTTTACTCTTTTCTATTTTGCTGAAATGCTTTTCGCAATTTGCTTTCTAATAAGAACACGGATTGGCATATATTTATTTTTCAATTTTTGATATTTTGTTTTATATGAAACATCAAAAAATTTAACTATTTTATTTATTAGAAAAAGTAATAGAGCTTAGGGTCAGGTGCTCCATGGTTGCTATGATACAATGTATAAATCATCAATTACAATTATCTCCAATCTTGAGCTAGGGGATGAAGTGCATTTAATTATTTGATTAACTGCAACACACAAAAAAAAATTGAACTATTTTATGTATTAGCTACTCACTATTATAAATAAAGAACCACTTACGTGGCATTTAAAACTAGTTAATTATATTCGGATTCGAGGGCCTAAATAGTTTGCCATGGCAATCTTAACCGTCCGTTGATCGACGACTGAGATTAAAAGTAGGAAGGTCTGAGATTTCCTATTACATAACTATTTGCAAGCCCCCGACGATTCCATTTTATTCTACAATCTCGATGATAAAAGTCATTATCATTCTCAAGTAAATATATAGATCTCATATATATCAAACTCACATTCTAACAAAATCCTAAAACTCTTGATCATGGCTCTAATACAATGAATTAATTCATCAACTATTCCCAAGTCAAAAAAAAAAATATGAAAAGATGTATTGTATTGCTTTTTCAAAGATTACAACGTGACTACCAAAAGTCCATTACAATGTTTTAAATAACGTAAGCTTTACATAATATGGAAGAAAAACATAATAAGACAAGTAAATATCTCTTCCACTAATAGGGATTCTGCCCACAGTTGGCAGAGATGGTGTCAATGGTATGATTTGTAACCATACCATAATATCCTACCAAATCTGAATCTTCCTGCATATAGACCACCTTTTTGGCTTGAATGAGCTGCACTCAAATCTCTCATGACCAGAAATGTCTCCACGTGATTGAGGAAGATCATGAGTGCTTGTAACCTCCTTATCTCTCCAGGATTCCTCCTTACCTCTCCAAGATTCATCTTCACGTCGTTCAGATTTAGTCAAGTCAAGCTCGGTGCTAATACCCCCCGCAAACTGTGCCGAGGTTGGAGGCAGAGTGTCTCAAAAAATATTGATGGTGGCCGGCCTTGGACATCGGCTTCGTAAAGATGTTTGCAAGTTGATGATTAGTGGGGACATGTCGAGTAACAAAAAGACCAAGTGCGACTCGTTCACACACAACAAAATGACAGTCTAATTCGATGTGCATGATCGGATTTACCTTATCATGTGTAGAGCGTTGAGATTGTCACGGAACAACACAGGAGGATGTGGCATTGGA
>OY986963.1:14620268-14736027 GCA_963920575.1 Narthecium ossifragum
GGGAGCTCTTGAATCAACCATGCCTGGTGGTTGTTTCATATAGATCATGTCTTCAGAGATGAGACCACGAAAAAAAAGCATTCTTTACGTCTAATTGTCAGATACTCCAACGTCGAACAAGAGCAAGACCAATAACCAGTCGTATTGTGCCTGGTTTGATCACATGAGAGAATGTTTAAATGTAGTCTACACCATCCACTTGATGGTAGCCCTCGGCGACTAAGCGTGCCTTGAGTCGGTCGAGAGTCCCGTCCGTTTGTAGTTTGGTTTTAAATACCCACTTGAAGCCAATAACATGCATGGTAGGATTGAAACAAACCATGAACTCAGTCTCCAGTTAATGGGGGAGGAATCGCCGGAATCCTCCCCGCTCGATCCCCCTCCAGGGTTCACTACGAACACATCCGAGGCCTATTGATGAACTCCTAACGTAGAGATCACCACAAGATCACAGTTCTTCTCTTAATGGCAGAAGACACCCCTAAGCTCCAATTAATGGCTGGAAAACCCCTTCTTTATTTTCTTAGAATCAACATAAGAAACCCTAGTTCATGAATACATAGGAATATATAAGCAAACCCTAACCTCACTCACACCCTTAGATCCCCTTACATAAATCCAACGATCACCCTCCTTTCTACTCAATGATAAGCAAACTACCTATTCAGACCATAAGCAAACTCAATCATAAGCAAACTAGTCCAGCCAACTCTACTAATAAACCAAGTACTCATCCTAAATAGCGAGGATTAGGCCTGCGTTCCCTGATTGGACGCCGGTTCTCATCATTCTCCCCTCCTTCGACAAAGAACTTGTCCTCAAGGTCCAGCTTGAAGTCTGGAAATTGCTGCTGCAGCATCCTGATGTCTTCCCATGTTGCGTCAGTGTCATGTAACCCATTCCATCTGACCAACGCTTCTGTAACAATTTTTCCCCCTTGTTTGATCCAGCGATAATCTTTAACTTCAGCGGGTACAATCTTGGGTTCGCCCTCCTCGTCATAAGGAGGTAGATCCGGCAGTACCGGCTCAGTATCTCCCATCCATCTCTTAAGCATTGAGACATGGAAAACCGGATGAATCCGAGCTCCGTCGGGAAGAGCTAGACGGTAAGCGACCGCCCCAACTCGCCCCAACACCTGAAATGGTCCAAAGAACCGTCCAGCCAACTTCTGATGGGCTCTTCGAAACACGGAACTCTGCCGATGGGGTTGCAACTTCAAATATACCCAATCACCTACCTCGAACTCTTCTTCGCGCCGCTTCCGATCCGCCACTTGTTTGTTTCGATTGATGGATGTACACAAATTGCTTTTCAACCGTCGCAGTATCTCATCTCGATCTAACAAGCTTCTGTCAACCTCCTCCACCGGCGACGCTCCAGCTAGATAGTTTGGCACCACAGGCGGTTGCCGACCATAAAGAGCCTCAAAAGGTGTCATCCCTGTTGATGAGTGATATGTAGTATTGTACCAGTACTCTGCCCACGGCAAGTACTGTAGCCATTTTCTTGGGCTCTGACTAGAAAAACAACGGAGGTATTGTTCCAAGCATCTATTAATCACTTCCGTCTGTCCATCCGTCTGAGGATGATATGCCGAGCTCATTTTTAACTGAGTTCCCTGCATCTTGAAGAACTCCTGCCAGAATTTACTGAGAAAAATGGGATCACGATCACTTACAATTGAGCTCGGTACCCCATGCAATTTCACCACCTGCTGGACAAAAGCCGCTGCCACCTTGGCTACTAAAAATGGATGGGCCAGCGGTATAAAATGTGCATATTTCGTCAGGCGATCCACTATCACCATAATCACGTTCATCCCTGCAGAGACGGGCAGTCCTTCTATGAAATCCATAGAAATATCTTCCCATACCTGTTCTGGTATTGTTAACGGTTGCAGCAACCCCGCTGGGCTACGAGAGTCGCTTTTGTTTCTTTGACAGACCTCACATGCTGCTATATACCGTTTGATGTCCTGCCGCATTCCGTCCCAATAGAATACCTGAACAATCCGTTTCATGGTTCGTAACACCCCGGAATGGCCACCAACCGGTGAGTCATGAAACTCTTTGAGCACCTGCTGAACTAATTCAGATCTCGGCGTAATCACCGCCCGCCCTTGATGAAGCACGACCCCATCTCGCACAGCAAATCCGGAGCCATCTCTGAGTCCGTCCGTCGCCGAGCTTCCTGCGGTTACGCGTTGCTGTATTTCCTGCAAGTATTCACTGGTGCCATTTGCTGCCTTCACCGCCTCCCATAAAGGTGAGATTGGAAAAGAAATAGCTTGAAGTTCCCCCTCCTGAGTCTTCCGAGATAAAGCATCAGCAACCGAATTCTCCTTCCCTGGCTTATACCGAATCTCGTAGTCATATCCCATTAGCTTGGAAACCCATTTTTGTTGCTCTGGCGTTACTACCCGCTGTTCCAAAAAATACTTCAAACTTCTCTGATCTGTCTGAATCACAAACCTGTGTCCGACAATATAGGGTCTCCAGACCCGTATTGCTTCTACAATTGCCAGCATCTCCTTGGCATATGCGGACCACGATCTCTTTGACGGAGCAATTGCCTTACTCAAATATGCAATTGGGCGTCCTTTCTGCATCAGCACCGCTCCAATTCCTACACCCGAGGCGTCGGTCTCGATTATGAATTGCTCGTTGAAATCCGGAAGGGCCAACACCGGTACGGTTGACATGGCCGTCTTCAGCTCCTCAAAAGCCGCCCTTGCCTCTGGACTCCACCGAAATTGCCCTTTTTTTAACAGCGCCGTTAATGGTGCGGCGATCTTGCCATAGTCCTTGACGAATTTCCTGTAGTAGCCTGTAAGCCCCAAGAACCCCCGAAGCTCTGTAGTATTCTTCGGACAGCTCCACTGTTGCATAGCCATAATCTTCTGCGGATCAACCTTCACGCCCTCTTGCGATATAATGTGACCCAAGTACTCGACTTCCGTCGTGGCGAAACTGCATTTCGAGGGCTTAATAAAAAATTTATGCTCTTGCAGGAGTGTCAGGACTAACCTCAGATGCGTGAGATGCTCCGACCACACTTGGCTATATATCAGGATGTCATCAAAGAACACCAACAGGAACCGCCGCAGGTATGGTCGGAAAAGGGCATTCATGGCCGCCTGAAATGTTGATGGCGCATTGCACAGTCCGAAGGGCATGACCACATACTCGTAATGGCCGCTGTGGGTGCGGAAAGCTGTCTTGTAAATATCCTCAGGGTGTACTCGTATCTGATGGTAGCCCGCCCGGAGATCTAGCTTGGAGAAGTAGGCCGCCCCATATAGTTCATCGATCATGTCATCCACGGTGGGAATTGAAAACCGATCTTTGATTGTCGCGGCATTCAGGTTCCAGTAATCAGTGCAGAATCACCACGTTCCATCCTTCTTCCGGACCAGCAGTACAGGGGACGAGAACGGACTAGTGCTGGGTCTGATGAACCCAGACCGGAGCATCTTCGCTACCTGTCTTTCTATCTCGTTCTTTTGATCATGGGCATATCGATATGGCCGTACATTAATGGGGGCGGTCCCTTCCAACAAGGGAATACGGTGCACGAACTCTCTCATCGGCGGCAACTCTGTTGGCTCTTCTAGCACCACTGTAAACTCGTCGAGGATCTCCTGTACTTCTGAAGCATGCAACTGTTTAGGCCGGTTTACACCCTGCACAGACGCCTCCACTTGTACTGCAAATAGCTCAGCGCCCGCCCGCCAAGCCTTCTCCAATGCCTTGCACGACACCTCCTGGATCGGCCCTGATTTCTGTCATGAAATCGTGAACTCTCGCCCTCCCGACGAGAATCTCATGCTCATCTGTTTCCAATTAGTCACTACGTCCCCCAGAGTTTCAAGCCATTCAACCCCCAAGACCACATCCAATCCCTTCAGGGAAATAGCATACAGATTTGTGACAAACTCAAATCCTTGGATGTTCAAGCACACCCCCGGGTACTTTAAGTTGCACAACAGGCGTTCGCCATTGGCCACCCTGACTGCAAATTCCTCCACCGGCTGTACCTCTAATCCCAGACGGCTGGCCATTTCCGCATCCACAAAATTGTGAGTAGACCCACTGTCTATCAATGCTGTGACCTGCTGTTTGCCCAACACGGCTTTCACCCGCATGGTCCGTGGCCCTGACTGTCTTGCTAAAGCATGCAAGGATATCGACGGGCTCACCGTCTTCGTCTCTCAATTCCCGTCCCCATCGCCATAGCTATCCTCCAACTGTTCTGCACCTTCGAGAGAAAACTGCTCGCCGTCATCATCAGGTTCAATAAGAAGAGCCTGAGGTTGTTGACACTTATGCCCGGGTGTGAACCGCTCGTCACAATTAAAACACAGCCCCTTTTCGCGACGTTGCTGCATCTCCGCCGCAGAAAGTCGACGAACCCCCGGAGGAGGACGTCCTGATGACGCTGGAAAACGCTCGCGAGCTTGCGGAAATCCAGTCACCGCCCCATGCATCTCGTGGCCGGCCGTCGCGACACTTGTGTTGCCTCTCGGGTTTGGTCGAGAAGGCTCCCATCGTGAGCGTCGCCGCAAGTTCTGCAACCTTGTATCCTCCAGGCGCACCCGTTCAATGGTCTCAGCAAGAGTGGTGGGTCTAAAACGCCGCACCTCGTCGGCCAGTTCCTCCTGTAAGCCACCCAAAAAAGATCCAATCAGAGAAGACTCCGGCCAGCCTTACACCCTGTTCGCCAGTGTTTCAAGCTCCTGTAAGTAATCACGGAGGGCTCCTTTCTGACACAGCCGGCTCAAGGCTTCATCATAGTTGATATAACTCGTTTTCCCGAACCTCGACTTTAGCTCGCGTACCAACGCCTCCCAAGTTAAGGGAATTCGTGCCTCCCGGTATATTCGCTGTGTCCATTGCCACCATTGGTTCGCCGCGCCCTCCAGATGGAAGGAAGCGACCCGCACCCTTTGATCATCCGGCGTCCCATTAATGTCAAAAAATTGTTCTGCCCTGTTCAACCACACCGTCGGATCCTCACCAGAGAAGTGCGAAAACTCCAGCCGGAGTTGAAGACGACCACCATCACCGCCTCCGTCGCCGTCTCGAAGAAACAGACGCCCCCCCTCGCGCCCACGGTCGAAATCATGCCCACCGTGAGACCCCGATGTACCTGCCCCTGAAGAGGACGAGCTTTGTTGAACTGCCAAGGCCTCCAGGCGTGCGACGACCTCGTCCAGCCGCCCTTGGCGAACCGCAGCGGCATCCAAGCGGGCGATGACCTCGTCCAATCGTCCATCCAGCCGGTGAACACGGCCCTCGACATCACCAAACTTGACCTCTAACACCCTCATCCTGTCCTCCGACGCCATGGATGATTGGTCCATGGTCTCCTGCAGACCCTGGAGGCGAGCATGCATCTCGCCCACCCCGTCTTCGAGCACCTCGATCCGCCGGCCCAGTGTAGGATTCGTCATGCTCCGAGGAACGACGAGCTCTGATACCACTTGATGAACTCCTAACGTAGAGATCACCACAAGATCACAGTTCTTCTCTTAATGGCAGAAGACACCCCTAAGCTCCAATTAATGGCTGGAAAACCCCTTCTTTATTTTCTTAGAATCAACATAAGAAACCCTAGTTCATGAATACATAGGAATATATAAGCAAACCCTAACCTCACTCACACCCTTAGATCCCCTTACAAAAATCCAACGATCACCCTCCTTTCTACTCAATGATAAGCAAACTACCTATTCAGACCATAAGCAAACTCAACCATAAGCAAACTAGTCCAGCCAACTCTACTAATAAACCAAGTACTCATCCTAAATAGCGAGGATTAGGCCTGCGTTCCCTGATTGGACGCCGGTTCTCATCACCTATGCTCGGAGTTATGCGGAGGCAGTAGGCTCTGTCTGAGTGAGGCATGAGAGGTCATCGCCGGTAGAGTGTGTTTGGGAAGAATCTACTAATGCTGATGTGGTGGAGCTCAGTGATGAGCTTATGGAGAGATGTTGCAGAACGTGGGAGCTCTCATTGTTTGGGAGATTTGCTGGTGGTAGAGTCTCCCTTGAAGTCCTAAGGTCCAGGATTCCTTTATTGTGGGGGAGTTGAGAGGAAGGTTCAAGTGGTAGACATGCCACGAGGGGTTTTTATTTTCCAGTTCTCTTCTGAGCAAGATAGGAGCTATGTCTTGGCCAGAAGACCGTGGTATGTAAATGGGCTACCATTGTCTCTCATCCCTTGGAGAGAGAACCTCTGCCCCATGATGCAGGTCAAGGAGTTGATTCGGTTGATTCCTCCGTTCGAATCAGGTGTCCGGACGACCCTGGCCGTAGGATGCACAATTTTTGATCCTGGAGGCCGATCGGGGTTCATGAGGTGTCAAAACGACCGGCTCGACGAGACCTATAAAAATCATTGACCCCTCAAAAGCCAAATTCCTTCATCTGATGTCTCAAATTTCCGTTTTAGTAAAACTTTTCTTTTTTGGCAGTTTTATCGATTTCTATTTTTGGCAACTTTTCTATTTTGACTAGGATTTCTTTTATTATTGAATTCCGGGTTAATACTTGGATTAGGATTTGAGTTCATGTTTAAGTTGAGTTGGTCTTTCCTTAATCCTATAAAAGGAGGCCTTAGGGTTTGTGGAGTTTAGTTTTGATGATGAAATAAAAATAGGGTTTTTGGTTTCTTCCTATATAGAAATCTGGTTATCTCTCCCATAGAGAGTTTGGTTGTCTCTCCCATTGAGAGGTCCACGTTTACCCTGCGCCAGAGTGATATCAGCTATACGAGTTCATGGGGAGAGGATCCATGCCTCCTCGAGCCAGAGTTAACCGTACTCGACGGCGGCCTAGTGCATCTCCGCCTCTGCCCAGAAGACGTCCTCCTGTGAATCGTGCGTCGCCCCACCGGGAGCAAGGGGTCCTGCAGCCGATCCAGACTCGAGGACGAGTCCTTTCCAACCCGGGGAGAATGATGCAGGTCAAGGAGTTGATCCGGTTGATTCCTCCGTTCGAATCAGGTGTCCGGACGACCGTGGCCGTAGGATGCACAATTTTTGATCCTGGAGGCCGATCGGAGTTCATGTGGTGTCAAAACGACCGGCTCGACGAGACCTATAAAAATCATTGACCCCTCAAAAGCCAAATTCCTTCATCTGATGTCTCAAATTTCTGTTTTTAGTAAAAACTTTCCTTTTTTGGCAGTTTTATCAGTTTCTATTTTTGGCAACTTTTCTATTTTGAGTAGGATTTCTTTTATTATTGAATTCCGGGTTAATACTTGGATTAGGGTTTGAGTCCATGTTTAAGTTGAGTTGGTCTTTCCTTAATCCTATAAAAGGAGGCCTTAGGATTTGTGGAGTTTAGTTTTGATGATGAAATAAAAATAGGATTTTTGGTTTCTTCCTCTATAGAAATCTGGTTATCTCTCCCATAGAGAGTTTGGTTCTCTCTCCCATTGAGAGGTTCACGTTTACCTTGCGCCAGAGACAACCAATGGGAGAGATAACCAGATTTCTATAGAGGAAGAAACCAAAAACCCTATTTTTATTTCATCATCAAAACTAAACTCCACAAACCCTAAGGCCTCCTTTTATAGGATTAAGGAAAGACCAACTCAACTTAAACATGGACTCAAACCCTAATCCAAGTATTAACCCGAAATTCAATAATAAAAAAAATCCTACTCAAAATAGAAAAGTTGCCAAAAATAGAAACCGATAAAACTGCCAAAAAGAAAAGTTTTACTAAAAACGGAAATTTGAGACATCAGATGAAGGAATTTGGCTTTTGAGGGGTCAATGATTTTTATAGGTCTCGTCGAGCCGGTCGTTTTGACACCTCATGAACCCCGATCAGCCTCCGAGATAAAAAATTGTGCATCCTACGGCCACGGTCGTCCGGACACCTGATTCGAATGGAGGAATCAATCGGATCAACTCCTTGACCTGCATCACCCCACGCTCGAGGATTTCTTCAAGGCTCAGGTTTGGGAGCGGATATCTGGACTGGCTATCGAATGCAACGATGTGGAGGTAGTCTCTATTATTGTGGCTAAGGTGGGATATCCATTGAAGATTGATATGAATACCAAAGATCTTATACGAGGAAGGTTTGCTAGGGCGTGCGTTGTGATCGACCTCAACAAGCTTGCGCGATTTGGTAGCACTGTCAAGAGTAGGTAGGCCCTAGGGTGGTGAAGTTTGAGTACGAAGGAGTTGCTTCCTGTGAAGGAGGGGAACACCACCGGGGAGGAGAAGAAATCGGAGGCCCCACTTAATAAGGAGAAGGGAGCGGCGGACATACCTTGCAGCACGGCGTCCATGGAGGAGGAGGGTAGCTGGTAGGAGGTCCGTGGTAGGCGGCGCGAAGCCCGAGACGGATCCAGAGAAGGGCCGGTGTGTAACCCAAGGGGTGAGGGTCTTGACAGAGAGCGGCGATCTACTGGTCAGGGGCCTGACACACCTTGCAGCGGCGACCCACATCGTCTACTCCGGCGGAGGTGGCCTTAGCGGCCATGGTGGAGGAGGGTAGCTGGCAGGAGGTCTGTGGTAGGCGGCGCGAAGCCCGAGGCGGGGCCAGAGAAAGGTCGATACGAAACTGAAGGGGTGAAGGTGTTGACGGAGAGCGGCGATCCACCGGTCGGGCAGCCGACACACTTTGCAGCAGTGACCCACATCAACCAACATCGTCGGTGGTGGCCCCGTCGGCCGTGGCGGAGGAGGACAGTTGGCAGGAGGTCCGTAGTAGGCGGTGTGAAGCCCGAGGTGTGGCAAGAGAAGGGACGACGCGAAACCCGAGGGGTGAGGTTGTTGACAGAGAGCGCCGATCCACTGGTCGGGGGGCGTCGCTTCCTGACAGAGGAAGAAGTAGGCAAAGGGGGAAGAGGGATGGCAGAGGACGATGGTGGTAGGAGAAAGGAAAAGGGCCAGTGGGGGTTGGTAGCCATCGGTCTCATGAGCACATGGGTGAACCCTCTAGTATAATCATATGCGATGGTGTTGGTGACGGTGGACAGTTGTCGCTCGATGGGGATTCTGATGGGTCGTTGGCAAGGCAGTCCAATAGAGTGCATAGGCCGGTTGGTGGCCCAAGAGAAGGAAATACCCGGTGAAAGGTTTCCTCCAGCCCGATTGAGGCTTGTGTAGCCCCTCAAAATGCATGCCCTTCAATAATTCGTGGGAAAGAGCCTGGAGTGGGTAAGGTCCCCCCTCATATCTGAGAGGAGGATCTCGACGCCTTGCATGAAGGTGCAGTCAGTCGCATGCTTGAAGTTCTTGTTAAGGAGGTTCCTTCCTTAGAAGAGCTTCGATGTCCGGAGATCCTCTGGGACGGCGATGACGACCCTCCGATGGCGAAAGTTGATTGGGATGCCGGAGCTGAAGAGGGCGAGGTCCATGCTGAGGACTTCCCTCACAGAAAACGGCCTCACCTCTCCTTGCTTGATGAGCAGCTGGCTATTTCCCAAGTGAATCCATGAAGCTCTTCTTCTAGAATACCAGGGGAGCGGGTGATGAGTGCATGAAAGTGCACTCTGAACATGACTAATCGCAGCTTATTTGCTTAGTTTTCATGATTAATATAGGTGATTTTGTCCGTATATATTGCTTCACAAAGTTATTTGTATTATGCAGGAAATTGAAGCAAAGATGGGTCTTTAACGTCAAAACTGTACCTTCTCGGAAGAAACCAGATGACATGTCATATATGGTTGGAAAGCTCTGGAAGTCTAGTTTCTGGAAGTTTTTACGGTTCGTGATTTGGAGTTTCCTAGAGGAAGATATGCTATTCTGAGTACGAGATGTGCAGACAAAGCAATTATGGAAGGAGAAGATTGATTTGACGCACTGGTAGGAAACTATTCGTAATATATTCTCTGGAAGTCCAAATATTCTGAAATTTGAATACGTGATAGAAGGTTCAGAGATATATAACTTTTATGTTGGATAATTTGTGAGATTCTGGACCGTGTGATAGCAGATTGGAAGAATACATGAAGTTACACAGGCTGGAAAACTGTTCTGTCGAAGCTGAGGAGAATATTCGTTAAATATTCTATATAACTCAGAATATTACGAAATTTTGGGATCTGGTTGAAGACTTCCAAATATACAACTTTCTTGTTGAGCAAGTTTCCAAATTCCGGCTGGATTGGACCCAGTTGTGACCGGAATAGGGCTGCCTTCAGGAAATCCGAGTCCAACTCAACTAAAACCCTAATTTCGGGGTTCCCCTATATATATGCTTATTTAATCCAAAATTGAGGAGGTCCCAAGGGGGTTTTCTACAGAGCTTTGGAGGGGAGAAAAGAAAAGGAAGAAGATGAAGAAATCTCCATCCATGGCCGAGTAATCAAGGGGCATGGCGGACGGATGATCTAGCGAGGATTAGGGCTTCTACTCCAACAATGGTTCATAGTTTTTAATCTTTATTGTTAAACTCTTCTTATGTATTGGATCTTCACAGATTGCTTTGTGGTTAAACATTATTATAAATCCAGTCATGCTTCTTTTATGATATTGTGATCTCATAGTTATCTTCTTTGATTCTCCTACCGAGTCTCGTGAGACCTTTGCTATGCATTGCCCGTAGTGACAGCTGGTATTGTGTATTCTTAGGGATCTGGTTAAATAAGGTTGGGGCTCTATACCGTGAGATCTTTGCTATGCATTGCCGATTGTGAGAGTTGGTATTGTGTATTCTTAGAGATCCGGTTAGAGTTAGGGCTTTGTCCCGATGAACTTTTGCTGCGCGTTGCCTGTAGTGACAGCCGGTATCGTGTATTTTTAGGTTTGGTTGGATGAAGTTAGAACTATAAAAAGGAAGAACCAATCATAGGAAGAGACATTTATATTTTATCAGATTCATAATTCTATATCTTCCGGTTAAGGCGATTGGGATGTGAATCTCTTAACTGAGTATTATATGAACCATTGAGAAGAGAAGAACCTTAATCCGAGTGAAGTGATTCTTGAAACCTAGCCTTATCAAAAGCCTGATATCTGTAGTTAACATTACATTATCATTAATCCTTTGATCTAATTTAATTTAGTTAGCTTTCTTCATTGTTTTCAATTCATTGTTATTTGTATTTCTGGATCTTTCCTGCTTGTCTCTCTGTGGGATTCGACCTCTCTTATGCTGTACTGCACCGCGACCGCTGTGCGTGACACATTTGAGCGACATCAAAAATTGGCGCCGTTGCCGGGGAGACGGTTCAGAAAAGCGCCAGAATCAACAGATCACGATGATTGAAGACATCGAAGGCGGTAACTTTTTTCCCTTTTCTTAGGATTTTTATTTCTTTTTCCTTAGTTTTCTTTATTTTCTTTTTAGTTTTGTTTTGAATTTTCGTTTTATTTTTACTTGGTAAAAAAAAAACTGACCAAAAAAAAAAACTATAAAAAAAAGAAAGGATGGAAAATGAATTACATCAATACTATTTGAGATCATATTCTATGAAGTCGAGAGATGGAATGTCTAACACAACAGTTCGTAAGAAAAGCATATACGAATTGAGAGAGGAGAATAGAACGAGTCATGTTTCTGTCAATGAGTATCTTCCTAATTATATGATTAACGCATTGATAACAAAGATTTCATCCTTTGCACAAAAGGATGATGAGACATTATGTGATGCATGGCAACGATTTACAAGCTTAATAGTTTCATGCCCTCAACATGGTTATCCTAATTGGCGTTTTAGTTAGCTATTTTTATTATGGATTAACTAAGCATGAACGTCAAATTCTTGAAACAAGATGCAAGGGTGAGTTTTTGCAGATTGATCCTGATGAAGCTATGAAGCACTTGGATGAGCTTGTTGAGACGACTCATACACAGACAGTTCCGGAGCGTTGGGATGATTATCATGGCCATATCACTGCCAAATTCTACAAGCATCCCATTGTCGCCTCAACGTCCAACAGCTATCTGCAACACAATGAGCCTTTCTACTCTTATCCTAGTGCTTATGATGATTATGTGCATGATACTTATGTTGCTACTCCCCATGATGTGCATGTTGATGAGCCTAACACGTATGATGCATGTTTCAATGACTTTAGTGCTTCTGATGCATACATCCATGATTTTAATGCTTATGGTGCACATGCTGAAGATGTTCATGTTGATGATGCATATGCTCATGACGGTAGTGCTAGTGTGCATGTTCAAAATTCTAGTCCTATTGATGCACAAGCTATTGATTCTAGTATGTGTGATGCATATGTACATGATTTTAGCGCTCATACGCATGTTCATGATACTAACATTCACTATGCGTATACTCATGATTCCAATGTTAGTAATGCACATGTTCATGCTTCTGATGCTGAAGATGCACATGTTTCGGCTCAACTTTCTATGCCAGAGATTTTGGACTTACTTAAGGAGGCTAAAACCAAGCCTAATTTTGACTCTTTCCTTTTGCAGTTACTTATGAAGGACGAGGAGAAAGCACGCCAACTATGCGAGGTAATCACATCATTTAGCGTGCACGAACTCGGATGGACACATCATATGGAAGAAGACGAAGTACTCCAGTACGGGCTGGCCAGCAACGAGGAAGATCTAGACGACTTCCAAGACCACCAAGACCATGTATTCGTTGAACCTCCATCGGCTGAACTTTAAGTCATTACTTCTAAGCCACGAGGTATATTTCCAGTGTTTATTTTATCTCCTTGGATAGTTAGAAAGAACATGACCTTGATAGATATTTTTAAACTTCGACGAATTTATTTCAGATTTTGTGATCTTACCATCCTTGACCACGAGCATGATTACATTATTGATAGGTCATTGGATGAGTCACTGACACTTGAGCACAATGATGACACATATTTCTATTTGAGAGATCCAACTATCTTGTTTATTGGAGTTAGAATGCAAAAGTTAGCTCTCCTACTTATAATATGCCACTTGGATTCACATAGTACATTACTCTTTGTGATACTACTAAGGTTAACCCTTCAGGTCATGACACTTATTGATTTTGCATATCATCGTGCTAGGGCACGGCCGCCAAGGGCGCGATTAAAAATCCTTGTATTATATATAGTAGTTTAGTTTGCTCGATTTGCTTTCTTGTATGCTTGAGAATGCTTGAGTTATTTTTATGTTGTGTGCTTACATGTTTGCTTTTGTTTTTGGTTTGTTTTGCTTTTGTTTTTAGGTGCTCGAGCAGTCCCTGCCTTCCGTTGGAGATTTTGGCCAGCCATCATTGGGATGGAGATTTCGGCCACAATGAGGAGCCTTGAGGAGATATTCACTTATTCTATCAGGTGGCCTCGCTTCTATTTCAATTTCCTATTCTTATTTATGCTATATATGAAAACTCAGCCAACACCCTTCTGCTTATTTACATGATTAGCACACATTGAGGACAATGTGAATTTCAGGTTGGGGGGTGTAGGCATGCATGACCTTATGCATGCTACCTTATTGAGCTTAATAGTGTTGAATTGAATATGATACTAGAAATTGTACATGAGCTGAAATTTTTATGCTTGTTATGCATGTTGCTTTCATATGGATTGACCAATACATTGATTGCATGCGTGATAACCTGAACGTATAACATCATGTGATCCACACACGAACACCTTATGTGCAGTGGTAATTATACTCACTAGAGGAATGAGCATGCTATTGTCAATCGAGACCATGATTTCAACATTAGCTAGTGTTGAGTATTGCATGCAGAAAAGAAAAAAAAGAGAGAAAAAGTTCTGGAGCTTGATCAAGCTGTGCCTAAACAACTATTAAGTGATCTACTGAGTAACCGGGTGTTCTTGCCTCAGGAAGCGGGGAGCTCGCGTAAAAAGGTAGAACCACTTATAGCTATAAAAAAAAACTATTAAGTGTTTTGCTAAGTAACCGGGTCTCTGCGCCTCAAGAAGCGGAGAGTGCTCGCGTAAAAAGGCAAAATGTCTGATAGTTGAAAAGAAAAAAAAAGAAAGAGCATGCTGTACTTAAAGTGCGAGGGTTGAATGATTGTTCATGAAGATAGTAGTGTGTTTGGACTAATGGTGGGTAGAAGTTGCTTCTGTACATAACATTTATTTGTCACGTCACATGTGTTCTTCTGGATGGTGATTAGCATGTTTGATGTGTAGAAGTTGATTTCATATGTTGGTAGTATGTGTATGAGTATAAGAAGTTTTCATGCTCTGTACTGTGTAACACACTATTGACTTGATATGGCAGAATTTTTATCATGCATGTCTACATCCTTGAACCGTTAGTGTGCTTAATTATATTTTATGCGCTTTGAATTGCTAGAGACTAGCAATAAGCTGGTTGGGGGGTGTGATGAGTGCATGAAAGTGCACTCTGAATATGACTAATCGCAGCTTATTTGCTTAGTTTTCATGATTAATATAGGTGATTTTGTACGTATATATTGCTTCACAAAGTTATTTGTATTATGCAGGAAATTGAAGCAAAGATGGGTCTTTAACGTCAAAACTGTACCTTCTCGGAAGAAACCAGATGACATGTCATACATGGTTGGAAAGCTCTGGAAGTCTAGTTTCCGGAAGTTTTGACGGTTCGTGATTTGGAGTTTCCTAGAGAAAGATATGCTATTCTGAGTACGAGATGTGCAGACAAAGCAATTATGGAAGGAGAAGATTGATTTGACGCACTGGTAGGAAAATATTCGTAATATATTCTCTAGAAGTCCAAATATTCTGAAATTTGAATACGTGATAGAAGGTTCAGAGATATATAACTTTTATGTTGGATAATTTGTGAGATTCTGGACCGTATGATAGCAGATTGGAAGAATACATGAAGTTACACAGGCTGGAAAACTGTTCTGTCGAAGCTGAGGAGAATATTCGTTAAATATTCTATATAACTCAGAATATTACGAAATTTTGGGATCTGGTTGAAGACTTCCAAATATACAACTTTCTTGTTGAGCAAGTTTCCAAATTCCGGCTGGATTGGACCCAGTTGTGACCGGAATAGGGCTGCCTTCAGGAAATCCGAGTCCAACTCAACTAAAACCCTAATTTCGGGGTTCCCCTATATATATGCTTATTTAATCCGAAATTGAGGAGGTCCCAAGGGGGTTTTCTACAGAGCTTTGGAGGGGAGAAAAGAAAAGGAAGAAGATGAAGAAATCTCCATCCATGGCCGAGTAATCAAGGGGCATGGCGGACGGATGATCTAGCGAGGATTAGGGCTTCTACTCCAACAATGGTTCATAGTTTTTAATCTTTATTGTTAAACTCTTCTTATGTATTGGATCTTCACAGATTGCTTTGTGGTTAAACATTATTATAAATCCAGTCATGCTTCTTTTATGATATTGTGATCTCATAGTTATCTCCTTTGATTCTACTACCGAGTCTCGTGAGACCTTTGCTATGCATTGCCCGTAGTGACAGCTGGTATTGTGTATTCTTAGGTATCTGGTTAGATAAGGTTGGGGCTCTATACCGTGAGATCTTTGCTATGCATTGCCGATTGTGAGAGTTGGTATTGTGTATTCTTAGAGATCCGGTTAGAGTTAGGGCTTTGTCCCGATGAACTTTTGCTGCGTGTTGCCTGTAGTGACAGCCGGTATCGTGTATTTTTAGGTTTGGTTGGATGAAGTTAGAACTATAAAAAGGAAGAACCAATCATAGGAAGAGACATTTATATTTTATCAGATTCATAATTCTATATCTTCCGGTTAAGGCGATTGGGATGTGAATCCCTTAACTGAGTATTATATGAACCATTGAGAAGAGAATAACCTTAATCCGAGTGAAGTGATTCTTGAAGCCTAGCCTTATCAAAAGCCTGATATCTTTAGTTAACATTACATTATAATTAATCCTTTGATCTAATTTAATTTAGTTAGCTTTCTTCATTGTTTTCAATTCATTGTTATTTGTATTTCTGGATCTTTCCTGCTTGTCTCTCTGTGGGATTCGACCTCTCTTATGCTGTACTGCACCGCGACCGCTGTGCGTGACACATTTGAGCGACATCAGCGGGGCCGGCGAGGGTTGTGAGGACTTGTCGGCGGGTAGCGTAGGAGTATGGCCATGGTCTCATTTTTTTTATTGATGTCATTGTAGCTGCTAATAAGCTGAGTTGGGTGCAGAGTAGATTGGGAAGGGGCTGGTGTAGCTACCTGATTCCAGTCGTGGGGAGACACAGTGGCATTTTTTATGTTTGAAAACCTGGGTTATGGAGGATCTCCATGACTCACCAATGTCAACAGGTGATGCATGGGATCGTTTCTTGCGTATAGTTTGTTCAATTTGCTGTTGCGGCTGGGTATGCCCCATAATTGCTGGTGCGAAAAAGCATGAGCTCTGGGACTATCTAACTCGTTTTTGCTATGTTGGGCTACCTCTTGTAATTGCTGGTGACTTCAATGCGATTGCCTCTGCTGAGGAAAAACAGGGGGGTGTTGCATTTGCTTTCGACCACTCTGAGAGGGATTTCCTAAATTTTATCTCTGTTTATGACATACTTGACCTTTGTTTCACTAGTTTTCAGTTCACTTGGACTAACTATCAGAGGGTCGTGATAGGATAAAGGAAAGGTTGGACAGAACATTGGGGAACACTAGTTGGAAGGAGAACTACCCGTCGGCTTCTGTGAAACATTTGGTCCGGGTCGGTTCTGATCATGCGCCGGTATTGGTTACTCTAAGTGATCCTATTGTTAGAGCTGGTCCTTCCACCTTTCTCCTAGAACAGTCTTGGTTGAAAGCTCTGGAATTCAAAGAAGTTCTGATTGATACTTGGAGGTGTCCTTCTTTCCATGGTTCTAAACAGTATGTCTTCACCTCAAAGTTGAAAGCAGTGAAGGCAACTGCGAAGGATTGGGATCGGAGGGATGGCAAGGAGGATATTTTTCGAATTGGCAAATCAATTGAGGGGTCTTTGGAGGACCTTTACAAGCGGGAGGAGAATGGGCTTGCCTCCATGTTGGAGATTGATTAGATTTCTCAATTGGAGAAGCAGTTGGAGAACTTGATTGGGAAGCAGCAAGACAGGGCATTGTAGAGGGTTCAGAAAGTCTGGCTTCAATCTGGGGATCGTAACACTTCCTTCTTCCACCGGCTTGTTTCTGAGCGAGCTTCGAAGTCCACAGTTCGTGAGGTGCTGAATGAGGATGGGGTTGCAGTCTCTGACCAGGAGGAGATGGGAGAGGTCTTCGTCCGGTATTGCACTCGCTTGTGGGAGGAGGATGCTACTGGTCTGGATGTGGAGCTCCCTGTGCTTCCTCTAGTTTGGGAGGAGGACCGACCATTGGTTGAGGCTCTTGTGACTGATGTTGAGGTCAAGGAAGCCTTGGTGAGCATGGGAAAAGGTCGCTGTCTGGGGCCAGATGGAATTATGGTGGAGTTTTACCTTGAATTTTGAGATGTGGTTGGTGGAGACTTTGTGGAGATCATTCAAAAGTTCTTCTGAACTGCTCGGCTACCTCCTAGTTGAAATGAGACCCTTATCTCATTTATTCATAAATGTAAATTCCCAAGGAATGTGAGGGAATTCAGACCTATCAGCCTCTGCAACACCGGTTATAAGGTAATTACTAAAATACTTGCCCGGCTGATGAACTTGGTGTTGGGTGATCTTATCAGTATCGAACAATCAGCTTTTCTCTTCGAAAGATGCATCCACGATAATATTGATGCTGCCAAGGAGGTGCTTCACTCTATGCAGACGGCTCCTAAAACCATAAGTCTGATGGTTCTCAAGATAGACCTAAGGGCGGCCTACGATAGGGTTCAATGGGCTTTCCTACGTAGTGTGCTACAATCCAAGGGCTTCCCGTCAAGATGGGTTGCTTGGGTGATGTCTTCTGTGTAGGGGCAAGTGTGCTACAATCCAAGGGCTTCCCGTCAAGATGGGTTGCTTGGGTGATGTATCTGTGGAGGGGCAACTATTCTCATTCATTCTGAATGGCCGGCTTCACGGTCGGTTGGTGATACCCCGAGCTTTCTCGTAAGCGCGGGCACCGGGTCTCTTGCCTGGTTTTGGCTCCTCCTTAGCCAAATCTATGGCTAGGTGGAGAGATACCTTTAGGGTTTTAGGAGAAGCACCCTAAGTATTCGACGATGAAGGCTTAAACAGGAGGAGAGAGACGGATGAGAAAGAGGATTACTGACGAGTCACTAAATATTCATGATTAAGCCCCTTAAATTACCTTTGTTAGACTAAGAGTAGGTGTATTTGATATCTTATTGTTTGATTTCTGGTTTAAGTAGGATTTGAGATGAAATACAAGAAATTCGATCAAAAATCACTAAATTCTGCAAAAAGACTATTTCGTCGACTATTTGGCAATAATTCACTAGAAAGCCTATAGAACTCCAAATATTCTGAAATTTTGGTATATGAAAGAAGACTTCAAGAGCTACAGCTTTCATGTTGAAGACTGTGTGAGATTCCAAATATATTGGCACCCGTTTTTAATCAAAATCAGATATATGGGAGTTGGAAAGAAAGTCTGAAATTAATGACGTGACAGTGGAGACCCATTCAAACTGATTATAGCGATGGATCGTTTTTGAGTCCTAATTCTGGGATTAAGGGTTTCTATTATATAAAGGGGTTATTGCAGTCGAAAATAATCATCTTTTTAACAATCTTTGGAGAATGAAGGAGAAGACAACGAGGATGTAGATGGTGACAACTTCATATCCCAACCCGATGGCTTTTTTTCAAAAGGTGAGTTGCTAACTTCTTGTACTTAGGAATATCATGAAACCATAGTGTAGTTTTGGTCTTTCTTTAGTTGGATTCTTGTGAACTTCTCGATGCATGATCTCATAAATATGGTTTTAGTGTTAATAGAATTGAAGTAACAGAGTTATGGTTTTATGAAATGGTTTTCATGAAGTTATTGGTTTGCCTTTGAGATAAGCTATGCTACGCGAAGATAGGTTATGCCAAGGTCATTAGGAGTAGTATAATTTAATGTAATCGTAGGACTAAAGAATATCTATGCCAAGCAAAGATAGGTTATGCCGTTGGGAACATTAACTTTATTTTATGGATTCATGTGAGCTTGTAGCCATATAATCCATAATGTTGAGAGAAGGGAACAAGATGATACTAGAGAAGACTAATAATGAAACTAGGGTGGGTTGAGTAATTCCTATGTAACTACTCCATTGTTTCGAATTGATCAACCTTTTATTTCTTTTCGTTATTATTTTAGATAACTCTATTCTATCTTCGATTCTTTTCCTTAGTTTTAGGGTTTTGAGAATTGATTTTGATTTCCAACGTTTTCTCTGTGGATCGACTCCCGACTTCACCGCTATTCTACCTAGTAGTGTAGTGATTGAATAAGGATTCAAAATTTAATATTTGATTGAGTTTGTAATATTTTAATGACACATTCACAACACATCAATTACCTCGCAGCTTCCTCTATGGTTGGCAAGGCTACCCTTTGGGGATCCAAGCCTTGGAGAACGTGGCAGTGGACGAAGGGGCGGCGGAAGGGAGCACGACAGCCAAGGGGTACGCGCGGGGACTTGGGGTTGGACGGCAGAGGTGTTGATGGCAGCGGAGAGGGAGAGAAGCTTGACGACGGACGGAGGATGGCAGCAGATGGTGGAGAAAGGATCCAACGGTAGGGAAAGGAAGTGAAGGTGGCTGGTGGAGTTGGTGGAATTAGGGTTACAGCTATTCCTAGAATTATTCTACTAATAACAGTACTTAATTCATCATAATTCATCCATAACCTAATACAAATTATAGAGGTCCTTTTATAAAGGCCTTGACAAAGTTCTACTTCAATTAGAGAACTATCTTGCTTTAATCATCAAGTAATAATACTTTCCTACTAAGACTCAATCATAACTCAAACTTCCTAATAACTAGGACTCATGAAATGGGCTCTGAGCATCCCCCTCCCCCTCCACCACCCCACTCTCCTACCCTATCATCTCACCCTCCCCAACATCCACCAACCAACCTTTCGCTACCTCCATCGCCAGCCTTTGACTGTCCTCCATCCTGCTCCCCAGCCCTCCATCGCCAGCCTTTGACCATCCTCTTCCCCTCCACTCCTTCGCCACCCCATTCCCCTGTGCTCCGAGGCCCACCACCCCCACCTTACCATGCCCCCACTTTGATTCCTTCCTTTTGTCTCCCTCCTTCGCCCCCATCCCCACATTTATTCTATGATAACTCCATCTACATTGGCCACCTACCCATGGAAACCCTCCTTTTTGACCAAATCTTGGGACATTCGTGGGTGGACCCGAGGGAGGTGCTCGTGGCGGGGTCACCGGCTGATCCGTCTCCACACGTGAGCCCTGTGGAGGTGGCAAACCAGCACACATTTATCCGTGAAGCTAGGCCTGTGGTTGTCCTGGAACTGTACGAAGCGGACATGGAGAGAAGTCGAAAGATTTGGGAGCACTCTGCGTTTTTGCGGTTGGATGGCTGGATGCGCCTAAACGAGCTTAGGCGTCGGCTGGAGCGGCTTTGGGCCCGGTTCAAACCAGTTCTCGTCGCCGACGTTGATAATGGCCTCTTCATCGTCCGTTTTGCACGTGAAACAGATCTTCTGAGGGCCATGTCCGGTGGTCCCTGGCGACTTGGAAACCTTACGCTCTCCTTGTTTGGTTGGCAAGAGGATCTCAGACCTGGCAAGGATGAGCTGCTTTTCAAGCCGGCGTGGGTGCGCTTCCCTGGTTTGCCTGTGGATCACTACGGTGAGGAGCATCTGCTACAGATTGCCAGCACCATTGGACGGCCTCTGCTTGTGGACCTAACTTCTGCGTGTGCTTCTCACTGCCGCTTTGCGTGCATCTGTGTCCTGGTTCGCACGGATCAACCGGTGTTGGATGGGATCTGGCTGAAGCGGAAAGGAAGTTTGGCGCCGGGATTCTTCCAAAGGTTCATCTTCTAGGGTGGCGATGTCTGCTCAGAGTGCGGTTGCCTGGGACACTTCTACGCCCTAGCCGCCCCCACTCTGGCTTCCCTAGTGGAGTTTGTGAGTACACTGGAGACCTCAGGAGCTGTGGATGAGGTCGCTGGAGTCGCCGCCCCTGCTTTGCGGCGTCGTGGATGTGATGACTTGCCAACTGATGCTCCTCTGGTGCTAGCTGACAGGGGTGCAGTGGTTGCGGGGGCGGGATTGGCCGAGGCCTCTGCGACCGAGTTGGCGATGCCGCTTTACAGCTGGAACGTGTTTCAAATTCAAATTTGAACATTGTTGTGGAGGGATTGGCTGATCCCAGTAGTCTGCCAGGTTCTGAATCTATCGGGGAGGTGGCTGCACCCAACCCCATTGCGACCGATGCCAACCAACCCGGTGTGAGTGGTGACTTGGGTGTGCCTCAGATCTCTTAGTCTAGCACTCCCTCCTTGCGTGGTTCACAAGAAGCCACGTCTCCTCTCACTTCCCAAGGTGGCATCACCCCCTATGCCCTATCAGGGAGAGAGGTAGACGCCACATCTGTCGGGGAGGTGGCTGCACCCAACCCCATTGCGACCGACGCCAACCAACCCGGTGTCTCTTCTCACTTCCCAAGGTGGCATCACCCCCGATGCCCTACCGGGGAGAGAGGTAGACGCCACATCTATCGGGGAGGTGGCTGCACCCAACTCCATTGCGACCGACGCCAACCAACCCGGTGTGAGTGGTGACTTGGGTGTGCCTCAGATCTCTTAGTCCAGCACTCCCTCCTTGCGTGGTTCACAAGAAACCACGTGTCGCGCCCCGACCCGCGAAAGCCCAACCGGGCTGGGCGACGCGAACCGGAACCTAACCAACGCGGAAAAAGAACGGCGAGGGTCCCCTCTAACCTATTGGTCTCCCTAGCAATTCACCAAAACACCCTCAAGAAAATACAATATTATATTCAAACCTCGAACCACAAATTTAAAACTCAAGTGTATTTAATATACAAATCCTCGGAGAGGGGAAGATCCAAAATACAATACCACTCCCGTAGGAGACTAACTAACATAAGGGTAAAAGCAGTAAATATTGCCACCTCTCAAAAGCCATCAGGCGCCGCCGCACCGCCGTCCAACTGCCCGGAAGGGGCCACAGAGGAAGAACTGACGCCTGCACCTGCAAAACGCAGCCCGGGTAGGTGTGAGCACTAAGCTCAGTAGGGATCTACACTACGACACACAGAAGGAAGAGGGAAACGCAACAGTGTCGCCCTCAAGTGGAATCTGGGTGTATACAGGGGTCCCATAACCCCACCGAGTGTCCCTGAGGCCCACGATCATGGTCTTCCAGCCGAGCTGGTCACATGTCAGGTCACACTCAGTAGCAGGAAACGACACTGCTAACTCTCAACAGGACACTGAACACTGTTTGGTGGGAAGAGACACCACTGAGTAGGCAAATCCTCCACTCAAGAGTTTTAAGAAGAACCGGACACCGGCTATACCTCAGATCCAACTCGAGGCCGACACGACCTCTACAATCATCAAGCCATAAGTGTACCAGTCATCTAAGCCTATCATCGGATCGACTGGACATCACAATTCAACCGGGTCCTAACAGCCCAACCCCGGTCCTAGGGCTAAGTCCGAGCTTCTAGCCTCGGGACGGCGACCCAAGGATCACCCACGCCCTAATCAATACAACTAATACACACAACAACAATGCATGCTATGACATACACAGATAATAGGAAAGGCATGCAACAGTATGTCAAGCATCATTTAAGTCTACTGGATCGCTGCAGCGGTACCACCAACCGCTGCCAGCCGATCTGCAGCGGGTCCCGGCATTACGACGGTACCGCGACCGTCAACCTCGGACTCCTGCAATGGGAAGCAACCCCGAAAACGATGATGAACAAAACACAATATAATATTATATTCCGAAATATAATATTATATTCAAAAACACCCAAAGCCTCTACTTAGGGGCTAATTGATCCCGTCGATCCGACACCCAAACGACGTCGGATTCAAGATCCAACTTAGCCACCAGTAGATGTATAAAGCATGATCAACATACCCAGAATTCATCATCATCCAACGGTTGGATTAACGGGAAAACGCTAATCAAAATCGTTAATCAAACTAACTTACCCATTAATTGCTGCAACGCAGCCCTTCAGAAAACAATTCATAAGAAATCGTACATAAATCGGAAAAATACGAAACAAGATGGAATGGAAAGCTAACGAGTAGTTCTACAACTCTCATGTTTATGAAAAGCCAAGATCATGTACTCGCCGCCAGGAAAACTCACCGTAAGCCGGCTGTTTCTCAAGAACAGCAGAAAACCAGAAATCCGAGACTAAGCATACATAAAACCTACTCAAATCTCAAATGATTAACATGAAACTTAAATCAGTTATTCTACAAGGCATAAGGAATCCAACAAAGCAAGGATCAACAAGATCCAACGGCTAGATCTCAAGAAAACCCGAAATGAACACAGTAGGTATAACCCTACCTAGCTGCGCTTTCCTCGGCTGATTCCCCGCAATTTGATCGCCAACAAGCTGCTAAATCACACCAGGAGCCTTCCTCTCGTTGTCACGAATCCAACGAGCCAAAGAACACGCAATTTGGTGGCAGGAGGAGGGAGAACGGAGGGAAAGAAGCTCGCCGGCGGTAAGGGAAGAAACAGAGCCCCGCGGGAAAGAGAGAAGGAAGGAAGGAGAAGAGAAGGAGAAGGGAGGAAGAGGAGGGGAAGAAAAGAGGGGAAAGGGGGAAGGGAAAGCCGGGAAAGAGGGGAAAAAGCTGGGGGAAAGGGAGGGGAAGTCTTCCCTCCCTGACAGGGGAGAGCGACGGCCGATCTCCAAGGCATGTGAGATCGATCTCCTTTGCAATCGAGATCGATCTCCTTGAAATCCAGATCGATCTTCTTTGCAAAAATGCCAGATCGATCTCCCTAGCCATCCAGATCGATCTCCTTTACTCAGAAAGGCAAACTTGGGCTAAAACACAAGCCCAAGCTCAAATCTTCCGATCTCGGGTTCACCTAGCCATTCTAAACAAACACGAACACAGACAAGGCCAGTGTGTGCACACGCGGGTGTGAAACAAACCAACAAGGCGCAATTTACCAAATTGCCCTTGCGGTTTACAGCGAGCCACAGGGGTAGACGGACAGGTCCTCACACCACGTCTCCTCTCACTTCCCAAGGTGGCACCACCCCAATGCCCTACCGGGGAGAGAGATAGACGCCACATCGCCCCCCCCCCCCCTCCCCAATAAGGTATCTTCTTTGCTGAGCTTCAAGGGGGAGAGGAAGCTGCTCCGAGCATCCCCCACGGGTCCCTTGTGGCCTTCCACCTCCTTGGCCTTGAATCGTTTCTTACCTCCCTCCTTCCTTCACCTTCGCACAACACAGCTGGAGAGTAGGATTCCTGGGACACTGTGTTGGGCAATGATGACCACGCTCCTGAGTCAGCTTTTGGTGCCTTGCCTCTGGCGGTGCAAGGTGTTTTCCCCGCGCCCGCTAGTGCGCACACTAACTGTGATCGATGAAGATTCTGTCATGGAACTGCCGTGGCTCCGGACTTCACAAACTCTCCTGGTTTTGTCGAAGACTGATCGCCCGACATGCGCCTGACCTCTTGCTCCTGCAAGAGGTCGGCCTCTCCCTTCATGACCTACCAGGTATAAGGATCAAACTTGGCCAGTGCTGGGACCTATTTCTTGTTCCTCGTGATGGCCGAAAGGGTGGGATTTTGGTGCCTTGGAAGCTGAACGTGGGGTTAGTTTCTTTTGTTCAATCTTCTCGGCAAGCTGTTCATGGAGTGATAACTACCTCCCTGTCCTGCCAATAGCGCCTCTCTACTATTTATGCAGCGAGGAAGTGTGGCGAACAGCGGAAGATGTGGGCGGAGCTTTCCAGAACCTGTCAGGGGGATTGTGCTCATGTCATCCTTGGCGACTTCAACACCATCTTATCTCCGGCTGAGAAAAGAGGGGGGCGGCCCTTTCGCCTAAGCCGTGGAGTGTGAGATTTCCTAGGTTTTCTCTATCTAACAACCTCATGGACATGGGGTTTGTTGGCCAGACCTACACTTGGTCCAATAAGAGGCAGGGGAGAGCGAGAATTTTGGAATGGTTGGATCGAGGAGTTTGCAATGACGGGTGGAAGGAACTTTTCCCAGCGGCCTGGATCAAGCACCTGCCTCGCTACTCTTTCAATCACAACCCATTCCTTCTCAACTCGGATGCAGACCCTCTCCCTCTTGGCCCCTCTCCTTTTCGCCTTGACAATTTCTGGTTGGCTGAGCCAGAGTATGCTTCTTTGGAGCGGCGTGCGTGGAGCCGGGACCGACCAGGCTCTCACCAATTCATCTTTGCTGGGCGTTTGAAGGAGATCAAAGACTCAGTAAAGCTGTGGAACATAAGAGATAAAGCTGACCTGTTCAACACGGGCGCTCGGGCTGAAAGTTTGCTTGGTGTCCTATACGAGAAGGAAGCGCTTGGAATCCTCTCAGCTGCGGAAGAAGTTGAACTGCGATGCACTGAGAACAAGTATACAATGAATCTATTGCAGCAAGAAGACTTTATCTCTAGGCGGTTCAGGCAGAATTGGGTCCTTGATGGGGATCGTAACACGGCATGGTTCCACAAGATGGCTTCGTCGCGACGACACAGATCTAAAGTGGCTGAGCTGGTGGTCGACTCTGGTGTGGTGTTGACTGAGCATGATGCTATTGCAAATGTTGTCATGGAGCACTTCCAACGGCTATGGACCGAGGTTGAAGATGAGGATCTTGATCTGCACCTCCCTGATCTACCGCACCTTGCCGTCGCCAGGTGTGCAAAGCTTGTCGCGCCAGTCTTGGGTGATGAGATCTTCGGAGCCTTGAAGGAGATGGGGGCAGGTAGATGTTCTGGACCCGATGGGCTTTCGGTGGAATTCTACTTGAAGTTTTGGAGCGTCCTCGGTCATGATATGATATCCCTTGTCCAGAGTTTCTTCCGCACAGCGAGGATCCCTCCCCATTGGAATGACACTTTTGTCTCCCCCATCCCTAAAATTGCCAATCCACGGCGCGTGAAGGACTACCGCCCCATTAGTCTGTGCAACGTGTGCTACAAAATCATCAGCTCTGTCATGGCATGTCGTCTGCTAGATGTTATGGATGAGCTTGTGGGTTCCGAGCAATCAGCTTATATCCCAGGCCGCTACATCTTCGACAATGTCGCATCCGATCAAGAGCTGCTTCACTCACTCCATCGTGCTCCTAGAACCCGGCCTTTGATGGTGATCAAAGTCGACGTTCGAGCGGCGTACGACAGTGTCAAGTGGAGCTTCCTCATGTGTGTCATGGAGGCAATGCGGTTCCCTCCAAGATAGCTTGAATGGACTTTCGGGTGTATTTCTTCCCCGTCTTTTTGCATCATTGTCAATGGCCGGGTGTGTGGCCACTTCTCCTCCTCCCGGGGTCTCCGACAAGGAGACCCAATCTCGCGTTACCTCTTTTTGTTGGTGCAGGAAGCTTTCTCGAGACTGATCAAAGGCCGAGGCGGGTTACGGGGTGTTAAATTCTATGCTGCTCCGGAGGTCTACTCTCACCTTCTATTCGTGGACAACTGCCTCCTTATACCAAAGGCGTCGCTGGAGGTGGCAAGCCGAGTAGCCGCTATCATGGAGAAGTTTCACCAGCTGTCGGGCCTAGAAATGAACCCTCTCAAGACCAAAGTCCGGTTCTCTCCGTGTGTTGATGATGATCGGTGCCGCAGCATCTATCGTGTTCTTCGTGTGTCCGAGACTAAGGACGTGCTCAAGTACTTAGGAGTCCCTGTCGATGGAGGAAAGCTTAAAGTCTCAGCCTTCAATGACCTCATAGAAACCTTCCAATCCAAGCTCAGCAGTTCGAACGGCCTGAAACTCTCAGGCGCTAGAAGGACCATGCTCATCCAAACTGTGCTCCAAGCAATCCCAACCCACACATTCTTCGCTACGGAGGTGCCAGCATCTGTGACCAAGTCCTTGGAGTTCGTTGCACGAAACATCCTATGGGGAGGTAAGCAATCATCCTGCAGAGTCTCCTGGGACCGTGTTTGCACGCCAAAGGAGAAGGAGAGGTATTGGATCCTACAGATAAAGTATGTGACTCATCTTTATGGTGAGGCAAGGCAAGCTATGAGTCAAAAACACTAAGCCATTGGTCTCAAGAAACTGCGTAGCGGCATTTTGGTATCTCTTTAAAAGGAAAGCTGGTCTCATTGAAGACCACATGGTGAGAGATAAGCATTTTTGTATCCATTGTATCTATCACTATATCCAACAAAAACACATGGTACAGTTTTAAGATCAAATTTGCTTCCTCTGTTTCCCACGTAGGGGTGTCCAACTGTAAACCAGGCTGGCCCGGGTTGGAGGCAATACCCGGTCCGGCCCTAGTAAGCATCCGGGCTAGTGCCGGGCCCAATAGGCCTTCCACTTGGTCTGGCCCAGTATGACCCTGCCAGGTTTGGAGACCGGGCTGGACCGGACCGGGCCGGGCTCGGGACGGTCTAGTTCTTTAAAACAAAAAAAAATCATATGGAGTCCCACTACACCAAACATCTTCATCTCTCGCTGGCCCATTACACCATACGACCACCACCACACACTCTAGTGGGGGGGCCAACCCCATCTCTCGCCGGATTGGAGCCCCTCCTCGCCGCAGTGACTCTCCTCCGACCCCGTCCAGGCGACCAGTGATGAGGTGGCGGGATCACGACGACGAGGTGGCTGGATCATGGACGACTGTGAGGTCGGTGAAGCTAGGGCGCGGTGAAGAGGTCGGGGCCGGGATCAGGTGGTGTGGAAGCCGATGGAGGTTGGAGGAGAGATGGGGCGCCGAGTAGGCGTAAAGCCTCGCGTCGCCGCCGCTGCGATCGTTGGAAGCGATGATGCCGTTAGTGCTAGAGTGGGAGGAGCAGGGGGAGCAACGGGGGAGCTCAAGCGGATCAGGGAGGAACTCCACACGGCCGGGGGGAGGGGGTGGAGGCATCGGCGGAGGGAGCGAAGGGGCACGTCGTGTCCATCTTCTCTTCTCCGGTGACCCCGCCGGCAATGAACACTCCACTACCACTCGCTAGGGTTCTTTTTTCGTTTGTGCGTCTTATCCACGCTACCGCAACCTCTCCGCTACAATTTCCTGGCAAGCCACAATGTCACCGACATCTCCAATGACCTCGTAGCATCCCGTGACCTTCCACTAGCCCGACGCCTCCAAGCTCCATTCTGGCGCCGTCCTCCTCTTCGATGGAACCCAACTCCCTCGAGCTCGAGCTCGACCTCTCTCTCAATCCGGCATCACTATCATTGAGAATCGTTGCCTCCGGCCACCCCAACCCTTACTAGCTTCAGATCTGGACATCCGCAAGCCCCCGATCCCTCCTTCCCCATTCTCGGTGAGATGTGGCCCGATCCAACGATCGCTCGTCCTCCTTGATGAGTGTGAAAGTGCACTCTGAACATGACTAAGAGCAGCTTATTTTCTTAGTTTTCATAATGAATATAGATGATTTCGTCCGTATATGTTGCTACACTAAGTTATTTGTATTATGCAGGAAATTGAAGCAAAGATGGGTCTTTAACGCAAAAAAGTGTACCTTTTCAGAACGAACCAGATGAAGTGCCATGTATGATTGGAAAGCTCTTGAAGTCTAGTTTCTGGAGAATTTTACGGTTCGTGATTCCAAGTTTTCTAGAGGAAGTTATGACAATATTAGTACCGATGGTGCAGTCTGGATGGCAGAACAGTAAATGCACAGGAAAGACGGATCAATCCTGTTCCCTAGAAGGATCGATCCTTTTATGCAGACAGACCTAATAGAACACCCACTTTTCAGATGATCACAGAAGGATCGATCCTCCTTTCATTCGAGAATTTTGAGAAGGATCGATCCTCCTTCTATGGAAGGATCGATCCTCCTTCTATGGAAGGATCGATCGTACTGAGACGGATCCATCCTACTATCCCTCCAACTATCCCTCCAACTGAGAAGGATCGATCCAATTATCCCTCCAACTGAGAAGGATTGATCCAACTATCCCTCCAACTGTGACGGATCCATCCTACTATCCCTCCAACTATGCCTCCAACTGAGAAGGATCGATCCTACACCTAAGGAAGGATCGATCTTCCTCGGGCGCGACCAGAAATTGAAGATGTTGATTTCAAAGGATCGATCCTACACTTAAGGAAGGATCAATCTTACTCGGGCGGATCTGAATACGAGCCATCAGATTTAATTCAAAGGTTGAAATAAAAGCTAGGGTTTCATGTCCTTATATAAGGGGGCTTTTTGGACGTTTTTGGGGCCTCTTTTCTGGACGTTTTCTAAAGGAAGAAGATGAAGACATCTCCATCTATGACTGAGTAGTCCGCGGGCATGACAGACGGATGATCTAGCGAGGACTAGGGCTTCTTCTCCAACAATGGTTCATTGCTTTAATCTTTATTATTAAACTCTTTTCTATATATTGGATCTTCAAAGATTATTTTCAGATTATAGATTTCTATGTGGATGATTAATATTATGAATCCAGTCATGCTTCTTTCATGATCTTATAATCCCATTGTTTTATCTATTGTTTTCCTACTTTATCTCATGAAATCTTTGCTATGCCTTGCAGATTGTGAGAGTTGGTATTGTGTATTCTTAGAGATCCGGTTAGATAGAGTTAGGGCTTTGTCCCGATGAACTTTTACTGCGGGTTGCCTGTAGTGACGGCCGGTATCGTGTATTCTTAGGTTTGGGTTGGATGAAGTTAAAACTATAATAAGGAAGAATCAATCGTAGGAAGAGACATTTACATATTTTATTAGGTTTATAGTTTCATATCTTCCAGTTTAGGTGATTGGGATGTGAATCCCTTAACTAAGTATTGAATGAACCGTTGGTAGAAGAAGAACCTAAGTCCGAGTGAAGTGATTCCTGATGCCTAGCCTTAATCAAATCCTGATTTTCTTTGTTACTTTTATTTTACCGTTACATCTTCGATCCTTTTTCTTAACTTTTACGCTTTTAATTGTTTTCTATATATTGTTATCTGTGTTTCTGGATCTTTCCTGCTTGTCTCTCTGTGGGTTTGACCTCTCTTATGCTGTACTGCACCGCGACCGCTGTGCGTGACACATTTGAGCGACATCAAAAATTGGCGCCGTTGCTGGGAAGACGGTTTAGAAAAGCGCCAGAATCTGATTACAGTGATTGTAGACATCGAAAGCGGTAACTTCGTTCATTTTCTTTAGTCTTTATTTCTTTTTTTCGGCTTTGATTTTATTTCTCTATTAGGATTTTTTTTCTTTTATTCGGTTTTAGTTAGTAAGCTTAGTTTCAATTATGGTTTTTGCCTATTTTCTTTAGTTGGTTTGCATCTTTTGGATTGCGTGTTTGTTGGTGTATGCCTCGGTTTAGAGACGAACTATGCAGATTTGCTAGACGCCCCGAGGGTGATTCTGAAACTTCTGATAGTGAGACATATATTGCTGATCTGTTTGACGCACAGTCACAAACTTCATATCATATTTTCATTATGGCTGAGCACAAGGAAGAACAAGCTCCTAGCAGTTTGCAAGAATATTTACATCCCACACGCATTGCTACACCTTCATGGATCATATTTCCACCTAATGCAACACATGTTGACTTTAAACCTGGTATGATTCAGTTGCTTCCTACCTTTCATGGGTTGGAAAATGAAAATCCATATATGCATATTAGGGAGTTTGAGGAAGTAGTAGTGACCTTCCATAGCCAACCAGGTGCACTAGATATGATCTGACTTAAGTTCTTTCCCTTCTCACTGAAAGATAGAGTGAAGAGTTGGTTATATTCTTTGAGGCCACGATCTATAGGATCATGGGCTGAAATGTGATGAATGCATGAAAGTGCACTCTGAACATGACTAAGAGCAGTTTATTTGCTTAGTTTTCATGATTAGTATAGACGATTTCGTCCGTATATGTTGCTTCACAAAGTTATTTGTATTATGCAGAAAATTGAAGCAAAGATGGGTCTTTAACGCCAAAACTGTACCTGCTCATGAAGAATCAGATGGTGTACCATATATGGTTGGAAAGCTCTTGAAGTCTAGTTTCGGGAGAATTTTACGATTTGTGATTTGGAGCTTCATAGAGGAAGTTACAGTGTTTTTAGTGCCAGTGCGCAGTGTAGAATGGCAGAAGAAATATGCAGGAAATAAAAGATCGATCTTCCTTACATAAAAGATCGATCTCTTATGCATGCAGAGATGAAAAAGACCCACGGTCGACCGTGGCATCGACCTTGGAATCGATCGTCAGCCTCTGTCAAAGAAAACACTTCACAGGGTCGATGCGAAGATCGACCGTGAGCGAAAACAAGAAAGTTGGAATAAAAGATCAATCTTCTTTACTAGGAAGATCGATCCTTTGTGGGCATTGACAACAACTGATGAAGGAGATCGATCTCTTCCTTGAAAAAGATCGATCTGAACCTGGGCGATCTGGAAGGAACCCAGTATACGGAGAAAGAAGATCGATCCTTTCCTTAGGGAGATCGATCTTAGTCGGGGCGAACAAGGTTACGAAAATTGAGAAAAGAAAGAAGATCGATATTTATCCTTAAGAAGATCGATCCCTTGTCGGACGACCTGAATATGAGCCGTCAGATTTAATCCAACGGCTGAAATAAAAGCTAGGGTTTCATGTCCTTATATAAAGGGGAGTTCTTGGACGTTTTTAGAGGCTATTTTCTGGACGTTTTTCAAAGTAAGAAGATGAAGACATCTCCATCCCTGGCCGAGTAATCCGCGGGCATGGCGGACGGATGATCTAGCGAGGACTAGGGCTTCTTGTCACACCCCGACCCAGAAAACCTATCCAGGACGGGGTGTGAGGGTCCTAACACTATTCATCATCAACCGGCGCGGTACAAAGCGGAAAAGATGGATAATTTAAACAATTACATTCCAGAGGCTAAACAGATTTAATCATCATATAACATCAAGTTGTACAATTCAGACTAGATACAATAGCTTCCAAGAGATAGATTTAATACAATACTCCAAAATCCTCACAAGCTTACATCATATACATATACAAATATTAAACGGGTACAACTGGTAATCCTCCAACCAACCTCAAGCGCCCCTGGATGTACTCGCGCCGCCAAAAGCTGATCCCGCCGGCTCCATCGAAGAAGAACTGCCGCCTGCACCTGCAAACGCAGCCCGGGTAGGAGTGAGCGATAAGCTCAGTAGGGTTCTACTCTACGGCACACTGAAAGGAGGAAAGCAACAACAGAGTTGTCTTCCAGCTCAAGTCTAACGGATGCCACGGGTCCCACAACCCTGTCGACTCCCCAAGGGATCCTACTCTTCTCAACCGACCACGCTGGGAAACTCAACCAACACGCTGGGAGGAAAGAACCGGAACCAGTAGGATCACCATTACCCAGCAGGAAACCACTGCCTGGGGACCATGTCAGGGACATCGACACCCATCCTTAGAACTTAGCTTCGGAAGACAACCCGACCTCTAAACCTCAAACACTGATCAGAGTCAACTAGCGTGAATCCTCAAAGATATGAGACTTGATCATACAATCATACCCTACTCCTGACTACCCAGCCACGGCCCTAAGGCTAGATCCGAGCTACCCGAGAGCCTCGGATCGGCGACCCAAACCATCGCCCGCCTAACCTCAAATGCCTCTAATGCATGCAATGCATGAGCCTAGGCAAACATCTATCCTAGATGTCTCTACATGCCACATCAGCAGTTAAAAGTTCAACAGATATACAATAGCCCTCGGCACTCGCCGGCAAAAGGCTAAGGTTTCACAATTCCTCATTAGCTAGCACTCATAGCTAGCTAATGGCTAAGTGAATAACTAAGCACTTAACTACAATCAACAAGTGTTAAGGGCAAGTAGAACCATAGGTTTTCTAAAAAGGAAAGAACATTTGAATCAATCACAAACCAAATGGAAAACCTTTGAAAGCCTCATCAAATCCCCCTACACATTTCCCAACATGTTTAGATATAAATCGCCCATCAAAACCACTCAAGCAACACCCAAAAACCAAGTCCAAAGGGGCACGGACGATGTCACGGTCAATCCGGGGATCGACCGTGAAGCCACGGACGATGCCCCGGTCGATCCGGCGGTCGACCGTGAGACCCGTGCGAAGAAAATCAAGAGCGACGGTCGATCCATCCATCGACCCTGAGAAGCCCAAAACCAAACAGAGCCTGACGGTCGATGCGACGGTCGACCGTCAGGTGAAAGGCGAAAAGGAGGAGATCCCACGGTCGATCGATCCATCGACCGTGGGAGCCCAAAATCCCGACAGAGCCCGACGGTCGATGCGACGGTCGACCTTCTGGCCCAGAAAGGGTAAAACTACACTTGACGGTCGATGCACCGATCGACCGTCAAGCCTTGGCACAGTTCATCAGAACAGTGCCGAAAATCTATTTCTTTGGATTTGAAGTATCAAATCAAATTGAATTAGGATGAAATCTTGCAAGCAAGTATATTTAGCAAAGGGGAAGCTAATGGAGTGAAGAAATCCAGTTTTCGACGGTTAAATCTCTTATCTAGGTCCAAATGGACAAAAATCGACAAAACGGCGATAATACGGAAACTAACCGTTCAAATACCGAAATCTCAATGTAGGAATACAAGAACTGAGTTATGCTACACATACAAAGAGTTACAAACCATTCTAACATGTATACCTACAGCGAAAGCACATAAAACCTATCCTAGGAGAACCCGATCCAAGGATCGAGGTAGAAACACCTACTTGAGCAAGTAGGGGAGCTCCTCCACGTGTGCCACCAGCCGAGCCGCCAAGATTCGAGCTCCGAAGACCAAATCTCCAAACCCTACCTCAGCCGAAGGAGAGAGAGAGAGAAGGGGAGAGAACGACAGGTGAAGGAGGAGAGAGAGAAAGAGAGAAAGGGACTTGGCTTATATAGACATTCCAAACCTATCTCAGCCGTCCAAATCGATCTCTCCCGATCGAGCTCCGATCCTCCGATCGGACGCACCCTAGGGATTCTAATCAAACACATACATCAATCAAAGTCAGTGTGTGGAACGCGGGTGTGAAACTGACCACCAGAGGGCATATTTACCAAAATGCCCCCGGGGTCCAAAACCGCCACACGATCGCCCGATCGTGCCCGACGCGGAACTAAACCAACAGGAAACTGGCTCTCGACCGACGTGGTCGAGTCAGGTCTAAGGGACGGGCCCTCACACTTCTTCTCAAACAATGGTTCATAGTTTTAATCTTTATTGTTAAACTTTTTTCTATGTATTGGATCTTCAAAGATTATTTTTAGATTATAGATTTCTATGTGGATGATTAATATTATGAATCTAGTCATGCTTCTTTCATGATCTTATAATCCCATAGTTTTATTTATTGTTTATCTACTTTAACTCGTGAAATCTTTGCTATGCATTGCCGATTGTGAGAGTTGGTATTGTGTATTCTTAGATATCTGGTTAGATAGAGTTAGGGCTTTGTCCCGATGAACTTTTGCTATATGTTGCCTGCAGTGACAGCCGGTATCATATATTCTTAGGTTTTGATTGGATGAACTTAGAACTATAAAAAGGAAGAATCAATTGTAGGAAGAGACACTTTTGTATTTTGTTAGGTTTATAGTTCCATATCTTCCGGTTAAGGTGATTGGGATGTGAATCCCTTAACTGAGTATCATATGAATCATTGAGAAGCGAAGAACCTAAATCCGAGTGAAGTGAATCCTGAAGCCTAGCCTCATTCAAATCTTGATTTCTTTCGTTAACTTTATCTTATCATTACATCTTCGATCTATTTTCTTAACTTTTACGCTCTTGATTGTTTTCGATATATTGTTATCTGTGTTTCTGGATCTTTCCTGCTTGTCTCTCTGTGGGTTCGACCTCTCTTATGCTGTACTGCACCACGACCGCTGTGCGTGACACATTTGAGCGATATCAAAATGACATAAATATTTTTCAACAAGTATTTCCCACAGCACAAAACCAATGCACTTAAGAGAAGATTTCGGCCTTCACACAGAAGGATAGTGAAACTTTGTATCAGGCGTGGGAACGATTTAATGACATGTTGAATTTATATCCTCATCATGGATATGAAAGTTGGTGTCTTGTTAGTTATTTCTATGATGGTTTAACTGTTAGAGAACGCCAATTTATTGAGATGATGTGTAATGGTGAATTTTTGCAAAAAGATCCTGATGCAGCAATTGAATACTTGACTGAGCTTGCTGAGAAAGCTCATACATGGACTGGACCGAGTGCAACAGAAAGTACAAACAGGGCCAGACCACCACCGCAACAACAAGGAGGAGGAATTTATCAGCTGCGGAAGGAGGATGCACTCAAGGCTAAAGTGGAGAGTCTAACAAGGGAGCTGGAGCTATTAAAGACCAAAGATATGATGTCAGCCCGGACCTCTCCATACAACGAACCTACAAGGCCGGCTGGGCCGTGTGGGATATGTCAACGCGTGGACCACCAGATTGACTGTTGCCCTACTTATGTTGAGATGAGAGGTGTGTACGACGAGCATTGCAACGCTGTGGGCGAATTCAGGAGACCGTACACCCCTTACTCGGAAACGTATAATCCAGGATGGCAAGAGCATTCGAATTTCAGCTGGAAGTCGAATGGTCCACAAAGCAACGAGCATCATCAACCGCCACCTAATAAGCCTTTTTCTAACCCTCCTTATAATACATCTGGTTTTCCTAGGCCTACATTTAACGATAGTTTACAGGAATTGAAATCTATGATTGTGCAGGAATCCAAGGAAAGAAAGGACGATGTTCAAGAGATCAAGAGCCAGATCACGAAGCTGATCAATTCTTTGAGGGTGCATGAACGAGGGAAGTTCCGAGCTCAACCTCAATAAACCCAGGTATCTAGTGCTAAGCAAAATAATGTGAAGGAGATGAATGCCGTAACTACAAGAAGCGGGAAAACAGCAAAATGTCTTTCAAAAGAGGCCATCGAACCTCCTATTGCTGTTGAAGAAGAGGACCAGATTGAGGAGAACCATGCAGAGGCCGATCATCCAGATGGCCCTTCACCATGTGACTTTAAGGCACGTGTCCCTTTCCCTCAGGCATTGAAATCCACTAAATTTACTATGGAGCCCAACTGCGAGATTTTGGAGCATTTTTGGCAGGTTAAGGTAAACCTTCCTCTTTTGCATGTTATTAAGCAAATTCCTACGTATGCTAAAGTGATTAAAGATTTATGCACTATGAAGAAACGACATCATGTAAAGAAAACTGTATTTTTAACAGAGTAAGTTAGCGCACTGCTTCAGTATAGGATTCCTCCTAAATATAAGGATCCTGGCTGTCCTACTGTGTCTTGTTTCATTGGAGAGCATGAAGTAGGACAAGCTTTATTAGATCTTGGTGCGATTGTTAATTTGATACCATATTCTGTTTACTTGCAACTTGATTTAGGAAAGATTAAGTCGACATCTGTGATTTTGCAATTGGCAGATAGATCCATGAAGACTCCACGAGGAGTAGTAGAGGATGTGCTTGTTCAAATAGATAAATTTTATTATCCTGTTGATTTCTTAGTCTTGGATACTCAGGCTGTAGTAACTACTGATTCTAGAATTCCTATTATTTTAGGTAGGCCGTTTCTTGCTACTGCTAATGCTATAATTAATTACAGGAATGGCTTAATGAAGTTAACTTTTGGGAATATGACTTTAGAAATTAATGTTTTTAATGTTGCTAAGCAGCCTGATGTGGATGATGAATGCCAGCAGACTTACCAGATTGATTTGCTCACTGAAGTAGAGTTTGCTACAACTGAAATTAATTTTCTTGAATTAGATTTGGATGAAAATGTTGATGTTGATGGTATGTGCAAAAATTTGAAACATTGTTCTTTTGCAGGTCCATGGAATCCAGAGTTTGCAGAACTGCCAGAAAGAGGACAGCCACCAACACCATCAACAATAGAGCCACCCAAGCTAGACCTGAAGCCCCTTCCTCAAGGGTTGAAGCATGCCTATCTTGGTCCAGGTGATACATACCCAGTTATTATTTCTTCAGCATTAACTGCAGACCAATGTGAGCAATTACTTAGTGTTTTAAATGAGCATAAATCAGCTATTGGATGGAGTATAGCAGATCTCAAAGGTATTAGTCCCTTGATATGTTCCCATATGATTAATCTTGAACATGGGGCTGTACCTCGTAGGGATCCTCAGCGTAGGTTGAACCCTACAATCAAAGAGGTAGTAAAAACTGAAGTGCTGAAATTATTAGATGCAGGGATCATCTACCCCATTGCTGATAGCAAATGGGTGAGCCCTACACAGGTTGTGCCTAAAAAATCTGGTCTCACCGTTGTAAAGAATGAAAGTGGAGACTTTGTCCCCACTAAATTGGTGACTGGATGGCGTATGTGTATAGATTATAGAAAATTGAATGCTGCCACCCGTAAGGATCACTTTCCATTACCGTTCTTAGACCAGATTTTAGAGAGAGGAGCTGGACATCCTTTTTATTGTTTTCTTGATGGTTATTCTGGATATTATCAGATTGAGATTGCTTTAGAAGATCAGGAAAAAACTACTTTTACATGTCCTTTTGGTACTTATGCTTTTCGTAGAATGCCATTTGGATTATGTAATACTCCTGCTACTTTTCAGCGTTGTATGATGAGTATGTTTGCTGATATGATCGAGGAATGTATGGAAGTATATATAGATGATTTGATTGTATTTGGTAATACTTTTGATGCATGTTTGCAAAACTTAAAGAGAGTCTTAGTCAGGTGTGAAGAGAAACACCTTGTGCTTAATTGGGAAATGTGTCACTTCATGGTGCCCTCAGGCATTGTGCTGGGCCATATAGTCTCTTCTAGAGGCATTGAGGTGGATCGATCAAAAATTGATCTCATCTCAAAGCTTCATGTGTCAAAGACTGTTAAAGATGTTTGATCCTTTCTAGGGCATGCTGGTTTTTACAGTAGATTCATTCAGAATTTTTCTACTATTGCTCGTCCTTTATGTAATCTTTTGATAAATGATACCCATTTTGAGTGGACTATTGCTTGGCAAGAGGCTTTTCAAGTCTTGATTGGTAAATTGACTTCCGCACCTATTGTGCAACCACCCGATTGGAGCCTTCCTTTTGAATTGATGTGTGATGCAAGTGATTTTTATGTAGGAGCTGTTTTAGGGCAGCGAAAAGATGGTAAACCTCATGTTATTCATTATGCTAGCCGAACCTTGAATAATGCACAGATGAATTATTCTACCACTGAGAAAGAACTATTAGCTATAGTCTTTGCATTGGACAAGTTTCGTGCTTATTTGATTGGTTCTCCTATCACTATTTTCACTGATCATGCCGCGCTTAAGTACCTTCTCACTAAGAAGGATGCTAAAATGCGCTTAATTCATTGGATATTAATCTTACAGGAATTTGATATCTTTATAAAAGACAAAAAGGGCGTTGAGAACGTTGTCGCTGATCACCTATCGAGGTTGATAGTGGAAGTAGCAGAAAATGAGCCACCAATCATGGATGACTTCCCTGATGAGCAACTCTTTTCAGTTGCACGACTGCCCTGGTATGCGCATATTGTCAATTATTTGGCGACAGGTGAGATCCCTTCCTTTTGGAGTGCGCACGATAAGCGTAGATTTTTTGTTGAGGTAAAGAAATTTTATTGGGATGATCCTTGTCTATTTAAGTATTGTCCTGACCAGATTATGCGCCGTTGTGTCTCTGATTATGAAATAGAAAGCATTATTATATTTTGTCAATCTCATGCATGTAGAGGCCATTTCTCGATGAAAAAGACAGCTTCTAAAATTCTTCAATGTGGTTTTTACTGGCCTACCATGTTTCCTGATGTTAACATTTTTTGCAGATCCTGTGATAGATGTCTAACGTTAGGAGCTCTATCTAGGAGAAATATGATGCCTTTGAATTCCATTCAAGCTGTAGAGATTTTTGATTATTGGGGTATAGATTTTATGGGACCTTTTCCTTCTTCTTTTGGCTATTTGTATATATTGTTGGCTGTGGAATACGTGTTTAAGTGGGTGGAGGCTATTGCATGTAGGAATAATGATCATTCCACTATCATCAAGTTTCTTAAAGAGCAAATTTTATCCCGGTTTGGTACTTGTAGAGTTACTATTAGTGACCAGCGATCACACTTTTGTAATCGCTCCTTTGAGGCTTTGATGTGCAAGTATGGAGTCACACATAAGATTTTCACTGCTTATCATCCATAGACGAATGGCCAAGCTGAACTAGCCAACAGGGAGATCAAGCAAATCTTAGAGAAGACACTGAGCCCCAACCGAAAGGATTGGTCGTTGAGGCTATCAGATGCGTTGTGGGCCTATCGCATTGCTTACAAGACTACCCTGGGGATGTCACCATTTCGCCTAGTTTATGGAAAACCATGCTATCTTCCAGTCGAATTAGAACATAAGGCATATTAGGCTATTAAGTTACTAAATTTTACTTTGGATACTGCAGGTCAAGAAAGAAAACTCTAGCTGTCTGAGTTGGAAGAACTCCGAAATGATGCTTATGAGAGTTCCAGGATCTTCAAGGCAAAGATAAAGGGCTACCATGACAAGAAGATCCTGCGGAAGATGTTTAAAGTAGGACATCAAGCTTATCTGTATGACGCGCGGCTACACTTACATCATGGGAAGCAGAATATTTGAGAATGGGGTTGTGGAAGTTAAAGACCCAAAGGATGGGAGGTTGTTTACGGTTAATGGACAGCGCTTGAAACAGATTTCAGAGAAAGCGGACCCTGAGGAGCACACCGTTTCTCTCGTAGACCCTGTCTAAGAGGGATGATCTTGTTCTTATTTATTATTTCTATTTTATTTAGGTTAGATTTTTTTAGTTTGTTTGGTTTCATTCTCATTTGCTTTTGTTTGCTATTTTATGTTTTTAGGATGCTTGGACTTCCGTCTTCCTTGCTTGTGAAATTTGGCCACAATGAAGAGCCCTGTGCAAGATTTAAGATATTCTGTCAGGTGGCCTCACTTCTATATCGATTTATAATTCTTATCTATTCTATTTCAAATTTAAACCTGCACCCTGTTTTATTCTATTGCCATACTTAGCACACATCAAGGACAATGTGAATTTCAGGTTGGGGGGTGTAGGCATGCATTGACCTTATGCATGCTACTTTGTGAGTTTAATAGTGTTGAATTGAGTATGTTGCTAGAAATTATACATGAGCTGAAATTTTGATGCTTATTATACATGTTGCTTTCACATGGATTGGCCTATAGATTAATTGCATGCGTGATAACCTGAAGGTATAACATCATGTGATCCACACACGAACACTTTATGTGCAGTGGTAATTATACTCACCAGAGGAATGAGCATGCTATTGTCAATCTAGACCATGATTTCAGCATTAGTTAGTGTTGAGTATTGCATGCAGGGAAAAAAAAGAAAAATAAAAGAAAAGAGAAAAATTTCTGGAGCTTGAACAAGCAGTGCCTAAACAACTATTAAGTGATCTACTGAGTAACCGGGTGTTCTTGTCTCAGGAAGCGAGGATCTCGCGTAAAAAGCTAGAACCACTTATTGCTAAAAAAAAAAACTATTCAGTGTTTTGCTAAGTAACCGGGTCTCTGCGCCTCAAGAAGCGAAGAGTGCTCGCGTAAAAAGGCAAAGTGTATGATAGTTGAAAAGAAAAAGAGAAAGAAAGAGCATGATGTACTTAAAGTGCGAGGGTTGGATGATTGGTAATGAAGATAGTAGTGTGTTTGGACTAATGGTGGGTAGAAGTTGCTTCTGAACGTAACATTTATTTGTCACGTCACATGTGTTCTTCTGGATGGCGATTAGCATGTTTGATGTGTAGAAGTTGATTTCATGTGTTTGTAGTATGTGTATGAGTATAGGATGTTTTCATGCTCTATATTGTATAGAACACTATTGACTTGATAAAGCAGAATTTTTATCATGCATGTCTACATTCTTGAACCGTTAGTGTACTTAATTATATTTTATGCGCTTTGAATAACTAGAGACTAGCAATAAGCTGGTTGGGGGGTGTGATGAGTGCATGAAAGTGCACTCTGAACATGACTAAGAGGAGCTTATTTGCTTAGTTTTCATGATTAATATAGATCATTTCGTCCGTATATGTTCCTTTACTAAGTTATTTGTATTATGCAGGAAATTGAAACAAAGATGGGTCCTTAACACCAAAACTGTACCTTTTCAGAACGAACCAGATGAATTGCCATATATAGTTGGAAAGCTCTTGAAGTCTAGTTTCTGGAGAATTTTACGGTTTGAGATTCCGAGTTTTCTAGAGGAAATTATGGCAATATTAGTACCGAGGGCGCAGTCTGGATGGCAGAATAGTAAATACACAGGAAAGACGGATCGATCCTGTTCCCTAGAAGAATCGATCCTTTTATGCAGACAGACCTGACAGAACACCCACTTTTCAGATGATCACAGAAGGATCGATCCTCCTTTCACTCGAGAATTTTGAGGAGAAGGATCGATCCTCCTTCTATGGAAGGATCGATCCTACTGAGACGGATCCATCCTACTATCCCTCCAACTATCCCTCCAACTGAGAAGGATCGATGCTACACCTGAGGCAGGATCGATCTTCCTCGGGCGCTGCCCGAAATTGAAGATGTTGATTTCAAAGGATCGATCCTACACTTAAGGAAGGATCGATCTTACTCGGACGGATCTGAATACGAGCCATCAGATTTAATCCAAAGGCTGAAATAAAAGCTAGGGTTTCATGTCCTTATATAAGATGGCTTCTTGGACGATTTTGAGGGCTCTTTTCTGGACGTTTTCTAAAGGAAGAAGACGAAGACATCTCCATCTATGATCGAGTAGTCCGCGGGCATGACAGACGGATGATCTAGCGACGGCTAGGGCTTCTTCTCCAACAATGGTTCATTGTTTTAATCTTTATTCTTAAACTCTTTTCTATGTATTGGATGTTCAAAGATTATTTTCAGATTATAGATTTCTATGTGGATGATTAATATTATGAATCCAGTCATGCTTCTTTCATGATCTTATAATCCCATTGTTTTATCTATTGTTTTCCTACTTTATCTCGTGAAATCTTTGCTATGCATTGCCGATTGTGAGAGTTGGTATTGTGTATTCTTAGAGATCCGGTTAGATAGAGTTAGGGCTTTGTCCCGATGAACTTTTGTTGCGCGTTGCCTGTAGTGACAGTCGGTATCGTGTATTCTTAGGTTTGGGTTGGATGAAATTAGAACTATAATAAGGAAGAATCAATCGTAGGAAGAGACATTTATATATTTTATTAGGTTTATAGTTTCATATAAGGATCGATCCTTCTTTCCTGTGTATTTACTGTTTTGCCATCCAAACTGCGCTATCAGTACTAATATTGCCAGAAGATCCTCTAGAAAACGCGGAATCACGAATCGTAAAATTCTCCAGAAACTAGACTTCAAGAGCTTTCCAACTATATATGGCACTTCATCTGGTTCGTTCTGAAAAGGTACAGTTTTGGCGTTAAAGACCCATCTTTGCTTCAATTTCCTGCATAATACAAATAACTTAGTGAAGCAACATATACGGACGAAATCATCTATATTAATCATGAAAACTAAGCAAATAAGCTGTTCTTAGTCATGTTCAGAGTGCACTTTCATGCACTCATCACTCCTCTCGGAACCCGGTGCCGCCACCACCTTTAACCCACGACCTTCGACCTCTTTCCTCCTCCTAAACCCTAGATCTGGTAACATCTTCACCTCTCGACCTCTCCTTCTTCATCTTCAGCTCAGATCCGTCGTGTTGGCGGCTGTGGAGCGATGGACAGAGAGATGGGGGCAGGGGGGAGGCGGAAGCGTCCGCGAGGCGTGGTAGTGGGGGAGGTGGCCGAAGGAGGATGACATCGACGGTGGTGGGGATCGGCTCCAGCGGCGGAAAAGGAGGAGAACCTGGCTCGCCTCTGGATTGGCACCGACACGGGAGAGGAGAGGAGAGTAGGAGTACAAGACCATAGGTGATTGGTTATAGATTCTTTTTTTAAAAAACAAATTCATAGGTGACCGGGCCGGAAAGGGTTTTTGACCAAGGGGCTCTGGTTCGGCTTTGAACCCGGATGAGCCCAGTCCAGTAGTGTCACACCCTGACCCACGAAGGCCTAACCGGGCTGGACGATGTGAACCGGAACCTAATTAAGAGCGGAAACGTTTTGGCGAGGGTTTCCTCTAATCTATTGGTCTCCCTAAACAATTCATAAGCACCCTTATTAAAACGATTATCACAAACCTCAAATGTAATATTAAAGATATAATACAAAAGGGTTAACATTTATACATCATACTCCCGTAGGAGACTATCCAACAAAAGAGGGTAAACAGACGATCACCGCTCTTTAAGCACCGCCAGACGCCGCTGCACCACCAAACACCTGCCAGGTAGAGGCTACTGAATAAGAGCTAGCGCTTGCACTTGCAAAATGTAGCCCGGGTAGGAGTGAGCAACTAAGTTTAGTAGGGAAACTTCACTAAGACTCACACAAGGAAGGAGGAAACACAACAATGTCTCCCTCAAGCAAGCTTGGGTGTACACAGAGGGCCCATATAACCCCACCGCGTATCCTTGAACACGGGAAACCAACACTGTAGACTCACAAGCAGGAAATCAAAACTGCTAGGCAGGAAATGACACCGCTGAGTAGGCACACCCTCTACTCAAGAGTCATAAAACACTGGACACCGACTATACCTCAGAACCGGCTCGAGGCTAACACGACCTCTAAATCATCGATCAACCGGTATTCAAGTCATCTAAGCTTATCATCGATATCGACTGAATACTACCATCCAATCCTGGACCACGCTATCCGCCACGGTCCTAGAGCTAGATCCGAGCTACCTGAAAGCCTCCGATCGATAATCAAACCATCGCCTACACCCTATTCTTATGCATCTAATGCACAAACAGATGCATGCTATGAACACACACATGGAAGCAGACAAGCATCCAACATATGTGACGATAATAAACAGGGTCTGGGCTCGGCACCCTGCTGACCTGGGGTGATGAACAAATAAGTAAGGTCAGGAAACTACTACAGCGGTGACACCACCAGCTGCCAGCTAGTTCACAAAGGAAACAAACAATGGGAAGCAACCCCAACTAACTAGCCAAACAACAATATAATAATATTATATTCGAATCTCAGGGCAAACTTAAGGCCCATTTAGTCTACAACAAACCTCGAAAAAATCCTATGTTTCAATCTAGCCGTCCGATTGACATGCAACGTGATATGCCCACCAAAGGACATACCTCGAATCACATATCCAAAAATTGGATCGATCAGATAAAAGGAAATTGATGAAAACCTATAATTTCGAGTAAATCTCAGATTTGATAAACCCAATAAAATCCTTTTGAAAATAACTTCAATTTAAACCAAACCTTACAGATCACACCTAAATATCACTAAGATCACCCCCTCCAAACGTCAGATCTATTTAAAAACGAAAAAATCACTTAATTACAATAATTAAGATGACTGCCCTATTTCAGCACAGACATCCCATTTAATTCACCAAAAAATGTAAGTAAATCCAAAAATCAATGAAGCCATTGGAAAGGAAAGCTAACTCACAGATATACAACTTTCACTAAGAACACCAACTCAGAACATGCACGTACAGCTCGAAAATCACGTTAGACCACCACTGTTCTAATTAAACCAGGAAATCCGAAAATAGCATATGGAAAACTTACTTAAATCCATATCAAATCAAAACCAAATCCTACCAAACTTTAATCAGTTGATAATCAAGCTACCAAGCATCAGCTAGCATACTCTAATTGAAGAACAATCAAATCAAACCACGAACAACACCTAATCTAAGGTTTAATGAAAAAACCTACCAAACTACGCTAATCCATGTTTGATTCCCAATCAAACCATCCAAGGAGGGTGTAGATCTCTTCCCCTAGCCCTTGGAAAGCTTCCTAAGCCGCTGAATCAAGCACCAAACGAGAATTTCTAAGGTAGGAGGAGAGGAGAAGAAAACATTGGAAAAATAGAGGGGTCTCGAGTTACTTATAGGCTCGAGTCCGATCGATCGGTTTTTAGACCGATCGGTCGGACTAAGCTGGACTAGGTCGGTTCGCGTCCTTATCCGAACACGTAAGCCGCTTCCTTATCTAGACAATCAACATTGGCCCAATCGATCGCTCCCAGGAGCAACCGATCACACATGGGCCGCCAGCTGTCCGAAAGACAAGCTTTCGCGCGCCTGAGCTAGGATCTTTCGATCCAAAGCCCATCTAAAGTTCTAACAAGCACATAAATAAAACATAGAGCTAGTTGTGCACACGCAGGTGTGAAACAAATCGACAAGATGAAATTTACCAAATTGCCCTTGCGGTAGACAATGAGGCACAGGCCCGACCTAGACGGTCGACCCAGGAGTAGAGGGACATGTCCTCACAAGCAGGGCCAACACCCAGACCGGATCGGGCTACGGCCCTGGCAGGCCCGACCCGGACCCGTACCGTGCCGGGTCATTCGGGCCTTTTGGACACCCCTATTCCCACGTACTTTCTTGTCTTTCTTCTCATCGTGAGTGAAGCCGTGAGAGAGAGAGAGAGAGAGCTCCGGCGTTCCCCGGCGAGCTTCTTCGAAACCCAATTGATTTCATATTTTTTTGATTTTTCTATGAATTGTGGTGAATTTGTATCCCAAGTTGCGTCAAAATAGAGTTTCCTGGATTTCTGTTTTACCCTGGCTCCACGGTCGACCGTCGCATAGACCATCGTGTATACTGTGGGCCTCAGATCCCCCGTTAGCATCTCAAGGTCGATCCATGGATCGACTTCCGTTCACACATTTTTGTTTACCCAAGCTCCACGGTCGACCGTTGTTTAGACCATCGCATCGACCGTGAGTCTCATATGCAACTTTTGTTCCCCAAGTTTGATGCTCCGATCGACCGCCAGCTTTTGTCTCACCTCAAGGTCGACCGTGACATCGATCGTCGCATCGACTGCCAGCCCTTGAATAGGGGTTTTCGTGGTTCTTTGATTGGGTTTATTTCATGATAGATAGTCAATGATGTTAGAAAGTATGCATGCTATTATCAGTGGATTTTCGAGGGTTTTGGTGATTGTTTTGGATGTGATTTAACCGTAGACATATTTTATGAAATTTTGGTTTTATATCAATGGTCACATGTGATGTTGCTCAAATGTATCTCACATATAGTGGTCGTGGTGGAGTAGAGCATAAGAGAGGTTGATCCCACAGAGAGACAAGCAGAAAGGAACAAGAAAAACAGATAACAATATATCGAAAACAATCAAGAGTGTAAGAGTTAAGAAAGTTAGATCGAAGATTTAATGGTGATGTGAGATTAACGAATGAAATTAGGAATTGGAGGAGGCTAGGCTTCAGGAATCCCTCACTCATACTTGGGTTCTTCTCTTATCAATGATCCATTTGAGGGATTCACATCCCAATCACCTCAACTGGAATATATGGAATTATGAATCTAGTAGAATATGAATGTCTCTTACTATGATCGGGTCTTTCTCGTTACAACACTAACTCCGTCCTACCAGAACCTAAGAATACACAGTACTGATTATCACTACAGGCAGAGTGCAACAGAGATTTCACGGGATAAAGCCCTAACCTTGTCTTACCAGATCCATACGAGTATGCAATACCAGCTGTGACCACAGGCAATGCATAACAAAGGTTTCACGAGGCTAGGTAGGAAACAAAGGAGATAACTATGGAATCACAATATCATAAAAGAAGCATGACTAGATTCATAATAATGTTCAATCACATAGCAATCAGTAAAGATCCAATACGTATATAGAGTTTAACGATAAAGACCAAACATGAACCATCGATGAAGAACAAACCCTCGTCCTAGCTCAGTCATCAGTCCGCCATGCCTTGAAGATTTGCTCAGCCATGGAGATGAAGATTCACCTCTATCCTTCGCCTCCAATTGTTGTCCAACCTCCCTCTTGAATAACCCTAAGCCTTATATTTACCACCCCCAAGACTTCTCAAATTCGGATTAAATCTAGACTCTTTATTTTTCTCTTCCGTCAAACAAAAGATCGATCTTTTATAGGGATGAGGATCGATCTTTTCATTCCGTATAGTTGCCTGCGCCCGGGGAAGATCGATCTTTTTAAAGGAAGAGATTGATCTTTTTAAAAGGTACTCTCTATCTGCTTCAACCACATAAAAGATCGATCTTTTTAGACAGAAAGATCGATCTTCTAGTTTGAACTATCACTTCAGTTAAAGAAGAAGATCGATCGATCGATCTGCTCAAATCATGGTCTCTGTGAACATAAACATCGATCTTCTATTGGGAGAAGATCAATATTCTCAAATATAGCTCTCTGTCATCTCTGGCGCAAAGAAGATCGATCTTTTAATGCAAGGACGATCGATCTTTTAATACAAAGATTTCAGCTTCTTCTTCAGTACTGTGTCATTGGTCTTAAAAATGTCATAACTTCCTCTAAGAAACTCGGAATCATGAACCGTAAAATTCTCTAGAAACTAGACTTCCAGAGCTTTCCAATTGTGTATGGAAATCTAGTTTAATCTTTAACGTTGACCTATGTAATCTTTTCATCTTCTTTGCTCCTTTAAACTCCTATTTCCTACATTTTTCAACAAGCTTTGTGAAGCATCATATTAGTGTAAAAAAATATATTAAAGAGCTAATTAAGGATGAACAATGTACCAATTGGGCTGGTGATAAGGCTGTTCAGAGTACACTTTCATGCACTCATCAGCATGTTATAGATAACTACGAACATACATGTATTGCTTTATTGTTGTTAGTTGTTATCAGTTTGACTGGGGTTGTGTCCCCGTTGTAGGAATTTCGGGAGACGGCTGGTTTTGCCGTCGTAATGTCGAAACTTGTTTTTTTTTGTTGTTAGTGGCCTGTGGTTCCGTTGTACGAACTATATGCTTATTTGTGTATGTTCACCCTTTAGGGCTAGCAGGGATGTTGTTCCTAGACCTGTATACTGCTTGGCATAATGTTGCATGTTCTGATTTAATTATGTGCAAGTGAAAATTACATCCACTTTTGTTTGCATTAGAAGCAATAGGTTAGGACGTGGACAAATTGGGTTTTCACCGATCCGAGGACTCGGGCAGCTCAGATCTTGCCGTAGGACCGAGGATGGGTAGCAAGATCTATGACTGAATTGTATGATAATCTTTGGTATCGTGGTTTTTGTCTAGCTGATTGCAATTAATCTGATTGAGATGTAGACGACGTCTTAGGTTCCAGTTTCAGTCTCAGTTTCTTTATGGGAAGTTAGATATCTCCCTGTGTCCTACCCCTATTGTTCAGTGCTGGAGCGCTTGGTTTAAGAGGGATGACTATTGACGGTGGAGGTCATCAGAGTGCGTGTAACGCCCCGCCCCTCCACTGGGCCCCGGCCCGCGGGCTCCCGGTCCGACCAGGATCCGCCCAGCGGCGTCGCGCCCCGACACAATATTGTCCGTTTTTGGCTCACTGCAGAAATCTGGGAAAACTTCCCAATAGATCACCCATCCCGGGATCGCTCCAAGGCAAGCAAGCTTAACCTTGGAGTTTTCTTGCGGATCACTGCCAACACGGCTTTAAAATGCGTTGTGTCTATTAAGGGCTTACTATATACTTATATCGAACCCCAGACCATACCCAGGCGTTGTGGGATTGCTTACCCGGCTACCCGACTCAGCCCCGCCCTCCAAGCGCAAGCATCTTGTCTCACGATAGACCCAGCGGGCCTCACAATCCACTCCCCTTGGAGGCCCAGCATCCTCACTGGCACAATTTTCGGCTGAGAACTGGCTCTGATACCATACTGTAGCACCCCGGGCCTCCACTGGGCCCCGGCCAGCGGGCTCCCTGTCCGACCAGGATCCACCCGAGGGCCCCATCCGACACAATATTGTCCGCTTTTGGCTCACCGTAGAAATCTGAGAAAACTTCCCAGTGGGTCAACCATCCCGGGATCACTCCAAGGCAAGCACGCTTAACGTTGGAGTTTTCTGACAGATCACTGCCATCACGGCTTTAAAACGCGTTGCGGCGAAGAATTGAACCAACAAACACCTAGCGTGGATGTCCCGAGGCTAACTAGTTTCAAAGGGGAAATAGAGCTGGTAAGCACCACTTGCCCAAAGACCATACCAATCTACTTCTCTAGATCCAAAACAGAGGAACACAATTGGAAATCCACAACTTAGATACTGATCCAGCAACCATCCCAAAAACAGAGAGCACAAAATTAAAACCAAGGATTGGTAGGTGATCCAAAAGAAAGTCTAGCCATCGCAGCAATTCCAGTCGACTGTGAAATCCAACTGTGCCAGGCAATCACTGACCAAACACCATGAACCACGAAGGAAGCATCGAAAGGGAGGGGTGTGAGAGGGAGATCCGGCAAACAAAGAGCATGGGAGAAAACCCGAGAGAAGACTCAAAGAAAAACAGAGGGAAACCAACACCTCAAGCAAATCCATGGCAGCAAGAATGTAAGCATAGAGCATGAAAACAGGGGAGGGGAAGGGCACCATAGAGCATAGAACACCCATCATTCCACGGGAAAACAGAGTAGGTAAAGAAATCCCATGCCACGGGAAAATAGAGTACGTACAGAAATCCCAAGCCACTAGCAAGAGAAGAAGAAACCAATCCATTGGAAGCCACAAACTCAACGAAACCCACCCATCACAACAATAGGGGAGAAGATAGCATCACTCGAACCTAGTCTACCAGGTATCTCGACAGAACGACAAAGAGAGAGGAAGAGATTCTCATCAATCCAACGTCCATCGAAGCATCCAGGCATAGCACAACATTGAAGCAATGGAAACAGAGTATGGCATAGCAAGAGAAGGAAGAAGGAAAACTATGCAGCCATAGAGGATTCAGAGAATCATGCATCAGTAGAGCCCAATCAAGAGATTAGATTAGAAACCCTACATGTAGCATCGAGCTCGCCTTCTCCTTCCTCTTCTCCGGCCGTGCGTCGCCCCCGAGCTCGAGATCTCTGCCGCTCGCACGTCGTCGCCGATCGTCGTCTCCACAAGCCATTGTTGCCGCAGGTCGTCGCCTCTCCAACCGCGGTCGCCGCCGTCACCCAGCCCCTCTCCGATCGTGGTCGTCGCCGTCGGCATCTCCTCTCTCCCTCCCTCTCTCTTTCTGCGGGATCGGGCCACCGCTCTCTCACTCTCTCTCTCTCTCGGAATGGATCGCGGCTGATGCTCTCACGAGAGAAGGGAAAAGGGTTTTAAGGGGATTAAATATGATCAGCTAGATCATAGCTCCTGGCCGTCCGATCAACCAAATCAGATCCCAACCGCTCAAATCTTGATCCTTACGATCAAACCCAGATCCTTCGAGCTGGGTACCCCTAAAGGTCTAATCAAACACATACATCATCACAAGGTCGTGTGTGTTCAACGCGTGTGTGAAACTGACTCTGGCAAGGGTAATTTACCAAATTACCCCCGGAGTCGCAACGATCAAAGGAGATCGCGAAACAAGGCCCACCAAGCCAAACCAACTGAACCAGACCCTCGACCTACGCGATCGGACCGGGTTGGAGGTACAGGTCCTCACAGTGCGTGCCCTAGGGTAGGCGGAGTTCATAATGTGTGTTTGTCCCCTATACATGAGTAGGAACCTGGGACTTTACTGTTCTCTTCCTTTATGTGTGATGAGAATAGAATTCTGCTGAGCTTATCGCTCACTCCTATCCGGGTTTCACTTTATAGGTGTAGGCGCCAGCTCTTCTTCCGAAGTACCAGCTGGACAGGCTCTTAGTGGCGCGTCGATCTCTGGAGGTGTTTGAGGACTTGGGGTTCAGTTACTCTTTTTGGATTATATAAATGTATAATTTTCTTTTGTAAGGATTTTGAGATAGTTATATATGAAATTTGAGGATCAGCTCTACATCAGAATTTTGTCTTATATCAGAGATTATAACATTTACCCAAGATCAATTGTTTAATTTAGATGTGTTATTTTATTATAAACGTGCTAGTGATGGATTGAGTAGATTAGGAACCCTCACGCCCTGGACCGAATGGGTTTTCTGGGTTGCGGTGTGACAACTTGGTATCAAAGCTGGCTGTAGGTCCCGGGATACGATTAGGCTTGTGGTTAAGGTTTTGAGTGTAGAATGGAATAATTCTAGGTCTAGAACATCCTTGCATGCTGTTTACGACCATGGGATGTGTTTTCTTTAATCTATTTGTTGTTGTGTTTTGTTGGTTTCTGGCTGTGACATGACGTCTCGGGGGGAGATGTACATGCACGTCGGTGTCGTCCTTTCCCTAGACTGACAGTGAGTCTCCCCTCGTGCTGGAGATGAGCGAGTAGGGAATAGGACGTGTGTCGCCTTTGTAGTCTCAAAATCTCAAGAGGTGAACCGATTGAGGTTCAGAGGCGGTGTTAGAGATCCTTCACAATAGAGGACTAGTTGAAGGAGGTGTTCTGGATCCTTGACGCCTTAGACATCAAGGAGTGTCGCTCTCTTGGAAGTTGTTGGCTTTATTGCTTCCTTTGAGATGACGCATAGTGGCGCTTGTCGGGGCCACTAGGAACACTCTTGGTTGTGTTTGAGGTTGGTGTAGTTGTGAGTACCTTCCTCTGCTCATGGTTCTCGCACCGTGTGGCCGCACACGATGCGATTGGATCACCTGGCTCAGTATGCTAAAGGGACAGTGGGGGATGCCCTGGACTGTACTCCAAATACTTAGACATATGACTTGAGGGTTGACGCGGGGCAGTTGGTCGGTGGTCGTGGTGAGTTTCGGGTTTCGTGAGACGGTAGGGTAGCTGTTGGCAAAGTTCAGATGTTTCAGTAGAAGCATCGTGCTGATCCTTTGAAAGGTAGCCTGGGCTGCCAGACTGAGAGGGACCCACATGGTGCTCATGTCACACCCCAATCGAGAAAACCCATCCAGTCCAAGGCGTGAGGGTTCCTAATCTATTCAATTCATCTGTGGCGCATTTATATAATTACCATCACAACTAATTTAAACAATTTATCTGAGGCTAAAACTGTAATCTCCAATATTAATTCTAAAGGTACTGATACAATATTATCAAAACTCATTGAAGACGGAAATTATACATTTAACATAATTCTCGAAGGATATATGTATACAACAACTACCAAAACTACAACGGAGTCTCTAGAAATCTCAAACGCCTCCAGAAGTCGGCGCACCACCAAAAGTTGATCCGCTAGGAGCTACGGAAGTGTTGGCGTCTGCATCTGCAAACTTAGCCCGGGTAGGAGTGAGGGATAACTCAGTAGGATTCTATACTACATCACTCACAAGAGAAGGGAATTACAACTGTTGCATCTCCCTCTGCCAAGCCTAAGGCATAGCTAACTATATTACAGAAAAGTAAACCACAACGAGGATCTCGGCTCTGAGCGCTCCTCGAATTGTGCCCAACGAAGAACAAACGGGGTTTTCAGTGCATCTCCAATGCATCCCAAACCCAAAGACTAATGAGAAACCACCCCAAGGAGTAACAGTATTTAAACCACCCTAAGTCTTGGAACAAGAGAAATGGCATGACCTCAAAACTTGAAACACTATGATCTGTAGCCAGCTAAACAATTACCTCAATAAGGCAATGATCATAGTAACAAATCTTGCCCTAGACCTTGCTACCTAGCATCGGTCCTATGGCTAGATCCGAGCTGCCCGAGCCCTTGGATCGTTGATCAACCCATCACCCATGTCCTAACCTAATGCTTCTGCTTATAATACAATCAAATGCATGCAATGTTTAGGCACAATACAGAAGTATAAGCATGCAACATTATGCCAAATAAGATACAAGTCTGGGCGTGGCCTACAGCTAGCCAAAAGGGTATGCATAGCAAGGGTCTTAGGAAAATGAATATTTATTATACACATACCAAAGGGAGTGACCCCCTTGGTTCAACCACAAGCCGTACGCAGAGCAATATAATAACATATATAATACAATAATGAAAAGCTCGATTTAATCGAATTAAAGCAAACAAACTACTACTAACTTCGAAAAATCATGACTTTCAATCTAACCGTCCGATTCACGTGAAAAATTATATTCCCACTCAATGACATAACCCGAATCACATATCTAAAGATACAATCAAGTGGATAACAAAAAACCACTTAATTTCACTAATTAAATTGACTGCTCTGTTCTGCACAACCTGGCCATTTACTTTACAGTAAATCATAAATAAATCCGAAAATATGAAATCAGTTGGAATTGAAAGCTAACGCAGAGATCTACAAATTTTATGGTGAAGATAAACTGATATTATCCAATTACATCTCTAAATTCAGGCTAGAACATAGCTGTTCCTGCTAGAACAGAAATCCGATTAAAATCTGGGAAAAACTTGCCTAAATCCAACTTAAATCCAAACTAATTCATTCCAAATTTCAATCAGATATTAAATGTACCTAGGAGAATCATCTAGCATAGTTTGATTATGGAAGCAAGAATCTAATTAAGCAAGAATACATAAACAAGCCTAAAGTCAAGAATCCTTCCTAACTACGAAATCCACGATTAATATGTGTAGGGAAGGTCTAGAGCCGCTCCGCTACTTGCTGGTGAAGCCTCCAAACCTCTGCAACAAGCCCTCCTCGCAGATCAAAGGAATGGAGAAGAGAAGCGGAAAAAAGACAACAGAGCCGGTTTGCGGGTTCTTATAAGCTCGAGGCCGATTGATCGTCTAGGTATCGATCGATCGATTGTTCTTAGGACCGATCGATCATCCTAGCTCGGTTCAGTGCCCTTATCCGGACATGTCAAAGGCAGTGTCGACATCAAGTCCAATCGATCGTCCCATGGGCCGATCGATCATCTAGGGAACGATCAATCATCACCGGGCTGACTGTGACGACATATCCCTCTACTCATGGGTTGACCGGCTAGGTCGAGCCCATGGCTCGTTTGCTTGTTTCGCGTCGAGCGCACGATGCGGTAGATCGCATTGTTTCTTGGGCCGCAAGTGTAATTTGGTAAATTGCATCTTGTCAGTTTGTTTCACACCCGCGTGTGCACACACTGACCGTGTTTGTGATAATGTTTTTTTAGAATGGTTCGGTGGACCCAGGATCGAAAGATCCGGGCTTGGGCTTGTGTTCTAGCCCAAGTCTAGCTTTCTACACCTAAATGATCGATCATTCGTTGCTAGACGGATCAATCATTTAGTGATTATCGATCATTCCTCGCTAGAATGATCGATCGTTTGGTGTCAGGATGTTGCTATCGTCATGAAGGATCGATCATTCCTCCTGAATGATTTATCATTCATAAGTCGGTTCATCCGTCTATAAAACGGACGCAAACCCCTTCTTGAACCTCTTTTGAAATCCGCCGCTCCTGAGCTCAGATCTTGCTAGATTTGGAGGAGATTGAGGGCGATCTTTGGCTTGGCAGCTGGGATTGAAGTTACTCTAGTCTAGGTAGGGATCCTATCTAATGTTTTTCCGGTTTTTGGTGAGTTTGAGCTTGTTTGTGTTTGATTTGAGTAGAACTCCTTGCATGCTCGTTGGTTTTTAGTATAAGTACTGGTTTTGGATTCGTGGTTCTTCGTACTACCAGACCCCAAATTTTTGTGGGATTTGATAGAGTTTTCCGATAGTATTTCTCGCTGGTCAGTCGCCGGAGAACCCGACAGGATAGTGATAAGTCACTAAATGTTCATGATTCAACCCCTTAACTTAGCTTTGTTAGGCCTAGAGTAGTTGTATTTGATAGCTTGTTAGTTGATTTCAGGTTTAATCATGCTTTGAGAAGAAATGCAAGAAATTCGGTTAATATGCTGAAATACACTACTCTGTCGACTGTTAGCACAATATTCATCAGAAAGTATTCTTATGTCCAAATATTCTAAAATTTTGGTGACATCTACAAGACATCAAGATGTACAACTTTCATGTTGGACACTTTCAGAGATTCCTGATGGATTGATAGCAGTTTTGAAGAAGATGAAGTTATTTAGCTGTTGGAAGACTGGTCCGTTGACTCTCGGGAGAATATTCTCCAAATATTTTAGTTAAGTCAAAATATTTCAAACTCTTCGGGAGAGGACAGAAGACTTCCAAATCTACATCTTTTGTGTTGGACTCATTCTCAAATTCCGAACCGGTTGAGCCCAGTCGCAATTGGAAGAAGCTGTCAGGGTTGAACCAGGAATTCCGAGTTGTACTTGAGGTCTAACTTAACCCTAAACCCTAATTCCGGGAATTAACATACAAAAAGGGTTTTGTTAGCCAAAAACCGAAGGCCTCCATAGAGAGAAACAGAGGAATTCAGATTGGAGAAGAAGACGGAGATGCAGTGTGGATCCCTAACTTTCTTCATCGAATACATGGATCTCATCCAAAAGATGAGTAGCTAAACTCTATACTTAGGGATCTCATGAAGCTTTAGTCTAGCTTCTTTGTATTTTCTAGTTTGATTCTTGTTATCTTTTCAAAGACATGATCCTATGAATATGGTTTTATTTTATAAAGAGTTGAGGGAACAGAGTTCCTCGACGTACATTCAGACCTACTTGATTGCTGTGTTTGATGGTAGAGATTCATAGGATGATTTTAATGTCGCTTTTGTGCATGCCTTTGAGATAGTTTATGCTAAGCAAAGATAGATTGTACTCAGGTTAAGTCCGAAGACAGTCTATGCTAAGCGAAAATAGACTATGCCGTAGGATAACATGAGCGTTCTTTTAGGGATTCATGCGACCTTAAGAAGCCGTGATTTCATATGTCTAGATTAGAGAACAAGAGGATACTAGAGAATACAAGAGGTGAAACTAGAGTGGATTGAGTAATCCCTAGGTTTTCTCTCATTGATCTACTTCAACCTTTTCATTGCTTTTTCAGTAGTTTAATTCCTTAGATAACAAAGCCATTGAAACTCCTTTCCTTCGCCTTAGGACTTGAGTTTAGAGATTTAATTTGATTTCTTCTCTTGTTAAACAATCTTTCCCTGTGGTTCGACTCCGGATCTCACCACTGTTCTACATTTGTAGAGTAGTATTGATTGAAGGATTATAAATTCTAAATTGCATTTTGCATACGTTTTAACGACGACGTTTGTGAGCGATCAGATAGATCCTTTCTGAGGAAGGATCGATCATTCTTGGGGCATCATGCATGGCCCGAGCATGATCGATCTTCTAGTGGAAGAAGATCGATCTTTTGCTGGGTGGCATGGACGAGGTCCTTGGCCACGAAAGCGGAGGGAAGATCGATCCTTTTGCTTGGTGATCGATCTTCCCCTTTAGGAAGATCGATCCCTTTTGGCTTGACAAGGACTCAACCTTCTCATCAAGAGTGACGACTCCCGGGATGTGAAGATAGCATGTTGTACTATTAGTCTTGTTTGTCGGGGTTGCTTCCCATAACATGTTGTCTCTTTGTGGAGAGGCTGTAGTTGGTAGGGGTTACCACTGCAGCAGTCCCTTGGCCTGTTTTACTTGTTCACCACCCGGGGTCGGCAGGGTGCCGAGTCCAGACCTTGTTTATATTAATCGTCACATATGTTGTATGCTTATCTGCTTTCCTGTGTGTGTTCATAGCATGCATCTGGTTATGCATTAGCTACATAAGGTTAGGGCATGGGCGATTCATGGTATTGCCGTCCTGAGGCTTGGAAGCTCGGATTTAGCCGTAGGACCGGGGCTGGGTAGCTTGGTCCCGGTTTCAATAGTGGTGTTCAGTCGATTTCGATGATACGCCTAGATGACTTGAATACCTGTTGATCGATGATTTAGAGGTCGTGTCGGCCTCAAGCCTGGTTCTGGGGTCTATCCGGTGTCATCGTCTCATCTTTGGGCAAAGGATGTGCCTGCCCAGCAGTGTCTTCTTCCTGCTATACTACGTGTTTTCGGGATGGGCCCAGTTCGTTAGGGTGACTATGGTTGGATACCTAGAGATGCCGGTGGATTTATGGGACCCCTGTGTACACCCAGACGTTGTTAGAGGGCGACACTGTTGCGTTTCCCTCTTCCTTCTGTGAGTCGTAGTGTAGTTTCCCTGCTGAGCTTAGTTGTTCACTCCTACCCGGGCTACGTTTTGCAAGTGCAGGCGTTAGCTCCTTTTCGGTGGCCCCTATCGGGCAGTTGGTCGGCGGTACGGCGGCGCTTGGCGGAGTTTGAGGAGTTGTGATCTTCTGTTCCTGAAGCCTTGTATAGTTAGCCTCCTACAGGACTGTAAAAATGTTTGTAACTGATTTCCCCTCTTTGAAGTTTTGTAGATTCGTATATTGGAATTGAAATCTTTGAGTTTGAGGTTTATGTTGATGTTAGAATTGTTAATTGAGGGTGCTTAATTAATTGCTTTGGGTGACCAATAGGTTAGAGGGAACCCTCACCATATTTTTTCGCTGTTGGTTAGGTTCCGGTTCGCGTCCTCGGCCCGGTTGGGCTTTCGCGGGTTAGGGCGCGACACTGACAGCTGTCGCATCTGAGTTAGAATCTTCTGATCCTAAGCTCGTCTAAGGTTCTAACAAACACAAACATCAATCAAAGGGCTGTGTGTGCACTACGCGGGTGTGAAAACCAACCGCCAAGGCGTAATTTACCAAATTGCCCTTGGGGTCTTTGCGATCAACCCCATCGCGAAACTAGGCCAACAGAGCCAGACCCTTGACCTAATGTGATCGGATCGGGTTGGACGAACGGATTCGCACAGCTCGAGTGCTAGCCGTTGGGAGCCGTTCCATTGACGATGCTGGGTGCGAAGGGTGCGAGGCACTTACCGCATAGTAGTCAGGCGTGATGCACGGCCTGGGCCTAAGTAGTTAGTTTGTGCCTCAGATAGGGCAGGTACCTAGGGAAGACGCGGAATTCAGATTCCTGGTAGAGGCTTGCTGGAGATGTTACGGTGACCGGTCTGGCCAGCAGTTCGCACACTCCTCGTTAGAAGGTAGCTTCAACAGCAGCTAGTTTCAGAGTCGCTAGCTTCAGCCTTTAGTTTTGGAGCATCTTGCGACTCGTAGTTTCTTAATGGCTCGGGGTTTTCCCCTGTGACTCGTCCCTGTGTGGATGTGTTGGCTTGGGACCAAAGTTACGTGTGGCTTTTGGGGTAGCCATTGATTGGGACCAGAGCTTTGGTTGGTAGCGCTTGTCAGGGCGTTCGCTAGAGGTTGGGGACCTTTAGGTGTTTGTCACCCATGTATGGTCACGTTGGGGGTTCGACAACTTTCTCGGTTGCGTCGGTTGGGCGCGCACCGGGTTGTGTTTTCTTGGTTGTGGGAGGGTGTCATGAGTACACCTGGCAGCATTGTTTTGCTCTTGTTGAAGGTCACGGGATGGCGATCCTTCTGGTTGTTGAGAGCTCGGGCGTTGTGGTGAACCCCTTCCCTTGTCTTGTGAGGGCGTTGGTGCTCTTTACTACGTGGTTGCTCTGGTTGTGAGCTTGTTAACCCCTCTTTGTCTTATGCAGGAGTGCTTGTTTTCATTTTCTTGTTTTCGGCCCTACTCCTATCGAATTTCAGGATGAAATTCCTTTAAGAGTGATAGGTTGTGAGGACCTGTACCTCCAACCTAGTCCGTTCGCATTAGGTTGAGGGTCTGGTTTTGTGGTTTGCCTTGCTTTGTGATCGGTTGATCGCATCGCTGCTTTGGACCCCAAGGGAAATTAGGTAAATTACACCTTGGCGGTCGGTTTCACACCCGTGTAGTGCACACACAACCCTATGAATGATATATGTGTTTTGCTAGGACCTTAGACGGGCTTGGGGTTGAAGGACCCGGACCTGGGCATGAGGATGATCGATCGTCATTGTAGTAGGTCGGTTTCGCATTGTAGCAGGGCGGTTCGACACTGTAATAGGTCGGCGCTGAACATTATACATACCTCCTTCACTTTCACGTTCTTCTTCTTTTCTTCCTCTGTTTCCAGCGTACTTCCTTGTCTTTCTTCTCGTCGCATGTGAAGCTGTGTGTGTGAGAGAGAAAGAGCTCCGACATTCTCCGGCGAGCTTGGAGGTGGCGATGACGAGGAGGAAGTCATCCTCAGCAAAGGTTTAGCTGCTGGTTTAGCAACACAGGTAGGGTTCTTGCGTTTAGCTTCCGTTTAGGTTAAATTTATGGTTTAGTTTGATTGTTCTTTGCTTTCTTTTTGTTAGAATGTTCTTCTAGGATTGCTTAATATCTGAATGAATTTTCATTGGGTTTTATTTGGATTTAATTCTGATTTAAGCATCGTTTCATCATCTAATTTTTGGATTTTCTGTTCTTCACTGAAACGTCTGGTTCAAGCCTGATCGGAGCACTGTAACTGCATAATCTAGGGAACCCTTCAACATAAAAGTTGGAGATCCTTGAGTCTTCTTCCAAACCCAATTGATTTCATATTTTTCTAATATTTCTATGAATTGTCATGAATTTTTATCCCAAGCTGTGTAAGAACAGAGTTTCCGGATTCCTATCTTACTCAGGCTCCACGGTCGACCGTCGTGTATACTATGGGCCTCAGATCCCCCGTTAACATCTCAAGGTAGATTTGTTGATCGTCCGTCGTTCACAGATCTTTGTTTACCCGGGCTCCACGGTCGACCGTCGCGTCAGCCGTGAGTCTTAGATGCAACTTTGGTTCCCCAACGTCGATGCTCAGATCAACCGCCAGCTTTTGTCTCACCTCATGGTCGGCCATGACGCTGACCATCACATCGACTGCCAGCCCTTGAATAGGAGTTTTTTGTGGTTCTTTGATTGGATTTTCGAGGGTTTTGGCTAGTATTTTGGATGTGATTTAACCGCAGACATAGATTGTGAAATTTTGGTTTTACATCAATAATCGCATGTTATAGATAACTATGAGGATACATGTATTGCTTTATTGTTGTTAGTTGTTATCGGTTTGATCAGGGTCCCCGTTGTAGGAATGCCGTCGTGAAGCCGAAATTTGTTTTTTGTTTTGATTGTCGACGGCCTGTGGTTTCGCTGTACAAATTAAATGCTTATTTGTGTATATTCACCCTTTAGAGCTAGCAGGGATGCTGTGCCTAGATCTAGATACTGCTTGGCATGTTGTATGTTTTGATTTAATTTTGTGCGCGTGAACATTGCATGCACTTTTGCTTGCATTAGAAGCATTAGGCTAGGACATGGGCGAATTGGGGTTTCGCCGATTAGAGGGCTCGGACAGATCGGATTTAACTGTAGGACCGAGGTTGGGTAGCAAGGTCTAGGACTGAATTGTATGATAATCTATGTTATGGAGGTTTTTGTCTAACTGACTGCAATTATATGATTGAGATGTAGAGGTCGCCTTAGGTTCCATTTGAAGTCTCAGTTTCCGTAGGGGAAGTTACGTATCTCCCTATGTCCTACCCCTGTTATTCAGTGCTGGAGCATTTGGTTTGAGAGGGATGACTATTGATGGTGAAGGTCATCAGAGTGAGTGCCCTGGGGTAGGCGGAGTTCGTAACGTGTGTTTGTCCCCTATAGATGAGTTGCAACTTGGGACTTTATTGTCCCCTTTCTTTCTGTGTGACGTAGAATAGAATCCTACTGAGCTTATTACTCACTCCTACCCGGGCTGTGTTTTGCAGGTGCAGGCGCCCGGTCTTCTTCCGTAGCACCAACTGGACATGCTCTTGGTGGCGTGTTGATCTCTGGAGGTGTTTGAGGACTTGGGGTTCAGTTACTCTTTTTTGGATTATATAAATATATAATTTCCTTCTATAAGGATTTTGAGATTGTTATATATGACATTTGAGGATCAGCTTTGTATCAAAATTTTGTCTTATATTAAAGATTATAACATTGACCCCATATCAATTGTTTAATTTAGATATGTTATTTTATTATAAACGCGCCAGTGATGGATTGAGTAGATCAGGAATCATCACGCCCCGGATCGGATGGGTTTTCTGGGTCGGAACGTGACATACTAACTCCTAGAACCTAAATTAAAGCCTTATTCTTAAGCAATTGCAATCAACACGCTTGAGGATGTGCCAACTGCTGATGTCACACTTCTGCAGAGCCGAACTTAAATCGATTTGAGTAGTGCAGTTGGTGTGGACTAGAAAGGACCTATAAACCACCGTTGTGTCTCCCTGTCATCACTGTGTGACTTGATGAGTGCGTGAAAGTACACTCTGGACAGCCTTATCACCAGCGCAGTTGCTGGATTCTTCATCTTTCATTAACCTCTTTAGTATTGTTTTTACACTTATATGCTGCTTCACAAAGCTTGTTGAAAAATACTGGAAATAAGAGTCAAAAGGAGTAAAGAAGGTGAAAAGATTACATGGGTCAACTTCAAAGATTAAATTATACTTACTCAGAAGAAACCAGATGATGTGGCATACATTATTGGAAACCTCTGAAAGTCTAGTTTCTATAAAATTTTACGGTTCGTGATTCCGATTTTCCTAGAGAAAGTTATGGCATTTTTAGTACCAATGGCGCAGTGCTGAGAAAGAAGCTGATATTTTAGAATTAAAAGATCGATCTTCTATGCGCCAGAGATGACAAAGAGCAATATTTAAGAAGATCGATCTTTTCTTTAAGACGATCGATCTGTTCTGAAACTGTAGTGATATTTGAGACAGAAAAGATCGATCTTTTCTTTAAAACGATCGATCTCTTCTGAAACTGAAGTGATATTTGAGACAGAAAAGATCGATCTTCTCCTTAAAAAGATCCATCTCTTCTGTGGAAAAGGCAGACAAAAGGTACCTTTTAAAAAGATTGATCTCTTCCTTTAAGAAGATCGATCTTCCTCGAGATCTTCTTAAAGGAAGAGATCAATCTTTTTAAGGAGAAGATCCATCTCTTCTATGGAAAAGGCAGACAGAAGGTACCTTTTAAAAAGATTGATCTCTTCCTTTAAGAAGATCGATCTTGCTCGGGTGCAGGCAACTATACGGGATGAAAAGATCGATCTTCCTCTGGTGCATGAAACTATACGGGATGAAAAGATCAATCTTCATCCCTAGAAGATCGATCTTTTGTTTGACGGAAGAAAAAAATAAAGAGCCTAGATTTAATCCGAGTTTGAGAAGCCTTGGAGGTCATAAATAGAAGACTTAGGGCTATTCAAGGGGGACGGTTGGAGAGCAATTGGAGGCGAAGGAAAGATGAGAATCTTCATCTCCATGGCCGAGTAAATCCTCAAGGGATGGCCGACGAATAACTGAATAAGGACGAGGGTTTCTTCTTCATCGTTGGTTGATGTTTTGACTATACATGTATCTTTTTAAAGAGAAGATGTTTTGACTATACATGTATCTTTACAGATTTGCCATATGGTTGAACATTATTATAACTCAAATCATGCTTCTTTTATGATATTGTGATCCCATAGTAATCTCTTTTGTTTTCTACCTAGTCTCATGAAACCTGCGCTATGCATTGCCTATGATGACAACTGGTATTGCATACTCTTAGGGATATGGTAAGATAAGGTTAGGGCTTTATCCCATGAAACCTCTGCTGCACACTGCCTATAGTGACAGGCGGTATCGTGTATTCTTAGGTTATGGTAGGACGGAGTTAGTGTTGTAACGAGGAAGAACCGAACATAGGAAGAGACACTCATAATCTTCTAGGTGCGTAATTCCATATCTTCCAGTTGAGGTGATTGGGATGGACCATTGATAAGAGAAGAACCCAAGTCTGAGCGAGGGATTCTTGAAGCCTATCCTCCTCCAAATCCTGATTTCATTTCTTAATCTCGGATTACCATTAAAGCTTCGATTGAACTTTCTTAACTCTTACGCTCTTGATCGTTTTCGATATATTGTTATTTGTGTTTCTGGATCCTTTCTGCTTGTCTCTCTATGGGATCGACCTTTCTTATGTTGTACTGCATAGCGACCGCTGTGTGAGACACATTTGAGTGACATCATGTCCTGTCTACCGTTCTTTAATGCAATAACTACATTAGAAAATTCATAATTCAGGGGATATTGATCAGTTAGTTGGCTTAAAGATAATAAATACTTTGCGAAATGAGGAACATGAAGAACATTATGAAGAGGAAGATCAATAGAGTTATTTTGTAGACATGTATCACCAACATCTTTTGTCGCGCCCCGACCCGCGAAAGCCCAACCGGGCCGGGCGACGCGAACCGGAACCTAACCAACACGGAAAAAGAACGACGAGGGTTCCCTCTAACCTATTGGTCTCCCTAGCAATTCACCAAAGCACCCTCAATTAAAACAATATTAATAAGTAAAACCTCGAACCTCAGATTAAAAACTCAAGTGTTAATATATATAAATCCTCGGAGAGGGGAAGATTCAAAGTACAACATCACTCCCGTAGGAGACTAACTAACATAAGGGTAAAAGCAGTAAATATCGCCACCTCTCAAAAGCCACCAGGCGCCGCCGCACCGCCGTCCAACTGCCCGGTAGGGGCCACAGAGGAAGAACTGACGCCTGCACCTGCAAAACGCAGCCCGGGTAGGTGTGAGCACTAAGCTCAGTAGGGATCTACACTGCGGCACACAGAAGGAAGAGGGAAACGCAACAGTGTCGCCCTTAAGTAGGACCTGGGTGTATACAGGGGTCCCATAACCCCACCGCGTGTCCCTGAGGCCCCGATCATGATCTTCCAGCCGGGTTGGTCACATGTCAGGTCACACTCAGTAGCAGGAAACGGCACTGCTGACTCTCAACAGGACACTGAACACTGTTTGGTGGGAAGAGACACCACTGAGTAGGCAAAACCTCTACTCAAGAGTTTTTGGAACACCGGACACCGGCTACATCTCAGCATCCGACTCAAGGCCGACACGACCTCTACAATCATCAAGCCACAAGTGCACCAGTCATCTAAGCCTATCATCGAATCGACTGGACACTACAATTCAAACCGAGTCCAAACAACCCAACCCCGGTCATAGGGCTAAGTCCGAGCTTCCAGCCTCGGGACGGCGACCCAAAGATGACCCACGCCCTAACCAATGCAGCTAATGCACACAACAACGATGCATGCTATGACATACACAGATAATAGGAAAGGCATGCAACAGTATGTCAAGCATCATATAAGTCTACTGGATCGCTGCAGCGGTACCACCAACCGCTGCCAGCCGATCCGTAGCGCGTCCCGGCATTACGACGGTACCGCGACCGTCAACCGCGGACTCCTACAACGGCAAGCAACCCCGAAAACGATGATGAACAAAACACAATATAATATTATATTCCGAAATATAATATTATATTCAAAAACACCCAAAGCCTCTACTTAGGGGCAAATTGATCCCGTCGATCCGACGTCCAAACGACGTCGGATTCAAGATCCAACTTAGCCACCAATAGGTGTATAAACCAGGATCATCGTATCCAAAAATCATAATCATCCAAGGGTTGGATTAACGGAAAAATGCTAATCAAAATCATTAATCAAACTAACTTACCCATTAATTGCTGCAACGCAGCCCTCCAGCAAACAATTTATAAGAAATCGTACATAAATCGCAAAAATATGAAACAAGATGTAATGGAAAGCTAACGAGTAATGCTACAACTGTTATGTTTATAAAAAGCCAAGATCATGTACTCGTCGGCCGGAAAACTCACCGCAAGCCGGCTGTTTCTCAAGAACAGCAGAAAACCAGAAATCCGAGACTAATCTTGTATAAAACCTACTCAAATCTCAACTGATTAACCTGAAACTTAAATCAGTTATTCTACAATGCATAAGAAATCCAACAAAACAAGAATCAACAAGATCCAACGGCTAGATCTCAAGAAAACCCGAAAAGAACACAGTAGGTATAACCCTACCTAGCTGCGCTTTCCTCGGCAGATTCCCCGCGATTTGATCACCAACAAGCCACCAAACCACTTCAGAGATCTTCCTATCGTTGTCACGAATCTAACGAGCCTTAGAACGCCGGAAAAGATGGCCGGAGGAGGGAGAACGGAGGAGAAGAAGCGGCTGCCGGAAAACAGGGGAAAGAAGCAGAGCTTCGGGAGAGAAAGAAGGAAGGAAGAAGAAGAGAAGAGAAGGAGGAAGGAGGGGAAGAAAAGAGGGGAAAGGGGGAAGGGAAAGCCGGGAAAGAGGGGGAAAAGCTGGGGGAAAGGGAGGGGAAGTCTTCCCTCCCTGACAGGGGAGAGCGACGGCCGACGGCCGTCCTCGCGAAAGAGAAAACCCACCAACTCGAGCATGATCGATCTCCAAGGCATGTGAGATCGATTTCCTTTGCAATCAAGATCGATCTCCTTGAAATCCAGATCGATTTTCTTTTCAAATTCCAGATCGATCGCCCTAGCCATCCAGATCGATCTCCTTTACTCAGAAAGGCAAACTTGGGCTAAAACACAAGCCCAAGCTCAAATCTTCCGATCTCGGGTTCACCTAGCCATTCTAAACAAACACGAACACAGACAAGGCCAGTGTGTGTACACGCGGGTGTGAAACAAACCAACAAGGCGCAATTTACCAAATTGCCCTTGCGGTCTACAGCGAGCCACAGGGGTAGAGGGACAGGTCCTCACATCCTATTACCCTTAAAGCAAATCTCGTCCCAAGATTCGATAAGGGTAGGGCTCGGAACAACAAAACAGGTACACTAAAAGACAGGACAAGAAATACCTCGAGAAGAGAACAACTGCGGAAACTCCTGCCGCATGCGCGCCTCGCGCTCCCAGGTCACCTCCTCGGTGCCTCTATGCCTCCACAGTACCTTGATCAAGGGAATCGTCTTGCCCCGCAAGACCTGATCCCTCCAGTCAAGTACCTGAACCGGCTGCTCTACAAAGCTCGCGTCTGCCTCAAGCTCAATGTCATCCACCCTGATGACATGAGACAGGTCTGGGTGATACTTCCTCAGCATCGACACATGGAAAGTCGGATGCACAGCAGACATGTGCTGAGGAAGATCCAGGCGGTAAGCTACCTCGCCGACCATCTCCAAGATCTCAAACGGCCCGACGAACCTCGGCGCCAACTTGCCACCTCTGCCAAACCTGACAGAACCTCTGTACGGCGATGCTCGCAAGAACACTCGGTCGCCGCCTGCAAACTCCAACGGTCGTCGCCTATGATCTGCATAACTCTTCTGCCGGCTCTGAGCCGTCAGAAGTCTCTGCCTGATCTGTACCAACCTCTCTAACGACCGCCTGATGATGTCTGGACCGGTGAGTGAAGCCTCTCCAACCTCTGTCCAGCACACTGGGGAACGACACGGCCTACCGTACAACGCCTCGAAAGGTGCTACTCCAAGACTGGACTGGTAGCTGTTGTTGTAGGCGAACTCCACCAAGGGAACGTGCTCCTCCCAGCTGCCTCCTGCGTCGAGGACACATGCTCTCAGCATGTCCTCCAAGATCTGGATCGTCCGCTCTGACTGTCCGTCTGTCTGCGGATGGAAAGCCGTACTGAAAGTCAAGAGTGTGCCGACTGCCTCCTGAAAGTCGCGCCAGAACCTGCTGGTGAACCTGGGGTCACGGTCTGACACGATAGAAACCGAAACTCCGTGTAGCCTGACCACCTCTCTGACGTACAAGTTGCCTAACCTGTCGGTCGAGTCTGTCACCCGCATAGGCAGGAAGTGCGCCGATTTGGTCAATCGATCAACGATGACCCAAATCGCGTCATTCCCCCTAGGGGATCTTGGTAGCCCGGTCACGAAATCCATCGTGATGTGCTCCCACTTCCACTCAGCTAGTGGAAGCGGCTGAAGTAACCCCGTAGTCCGCTGGTGCTCTGCCTTGACCTTCTAACAGGTAAGGAGCGCGATACGAACTCCGTCACTGCCCTCTTCATCCCGCGCCACCAGAACTGTCGCGGAGGATCCTGGTACATCTTGGTGCCGCCGGGATGAACTGCAAAGCGAGAGTGGTGGAACTCTCGTAGGACGTCGTCTCGAAGAACTGGATCTGCAGGAACCGCTACTATGCCTCGGAACCGTAGCCCTCCGTCTGGCGATATCGTCCAGTCTCCGTCTGCGCCCTCCGTGCCCGCTGCTATGCGTAACTCCTCGAGCTCTGGGTCACTGTGCTGTGCCTCCAACACTCTGGCTAGAACTGCTGACATACTCTGCACTGCGTAGAGGAAGCTGCCGGATCCCTGATCCTCAAACTCGATCCCCAACTGGCCCGCCGTCTCTAGAGCCTGCCACTGCCGCGCTGACAACCCTGCAACTGCTGCTCTGGTGTCTCTCACCTGTCTGCTCAGCGCGTCTGCTACGACGTTTGCCTTACCAGGATGGTAATGCAACGCAAAGTCGTAGTCCTCCAGTAGCTCCATCCAGCGTCGCTGCCTCAGGTTGAGGTCACGTTGGGTGAAAACGTGCCTCAAACTCTTATGGTCCGAGAAGACTGAGAACTTCTCGCCATAGAGATAATGCCGCCAGGTCTTCAGGGCGAAGACCACCGCTGCCAGCTCCAAGTCGTGAGTAGGGTAGTTCCTCTCATGGTTCTTCAACTGAAGAGAACCATAGGAAACTATGTGCCCCTCCTGCATGAGGACACATCCCAAACCCTCACCGCTAGCGTCACAGTAAACACTGTAACCAACACCTCGCTCAGGGACGATCAGTACTGGTGCACTGGTCAACCTGGTCCTCAGATCCACGAAGGCTAGCTCACAAGCATCATCCCACACGAACGGGACGGCCATCTGTGTCAGCCTGGTCAACGGTCCGGCGACTCTGGAGAAGTCCCGCACGAATCGCCTGTAGTAACCCGCCAGGCCCAAGAAGCTACGGACCTCGAACACTGTTCTCGGTCTCTGCCACTGTACCACTGCCTCGACCTTGGCTGGGTCAACTGAGATCCCTGCTGCCGACACCACGTGTCCAAGGAATCCCACCTGTGCAAGCCCGAACTCACACTTGGAAGCCTTGGCATAAAGCCGATGCTCCCGAAGTAGCTGCAACACTGTCGCGAAGTGTCGCTCGTGCTCCGCCTCTGACCGGGAGTACATAAGGATGTCGTTGACAAACACCACCACGAACTCGTCTAGGAAAGGCCGGAAGATCCTCTGCATGAGATCCATGAACGCTGCTGGTGCGTTCGTCAGCCCAAATGGCATCACCACGAACTTGTACAGGCCGTACCGAGTCCGAAAAGCCGTCTTCGGGATGTCGCAATCCCGAACCCTCAACTGGTGGTAGCCGGTGCGGAGGTCGATCTTCGAGAACACTGAAGATCCTCTCAACTGGTCAAACAGGTCGTCGATCCACAGCATCGGATACCTGTTCTTCACCGTCACTCAGTTGAGCCGCCTGTAGTCTATGCAAAGTCGAAGGGTACCGTCCATCTTCTTTGCGAACAACACTGGCGCCCCCCAGGGAGACATGCTGGGACGGATGAAGCCTCTGCTGGTAAGCTCGTCTAGCTGGGTCCTCAACTCACTCTGCTCTGCTGGTGCCATCCTGAAAGCTGGGAGAGAGATCGGTGCGGTACCCGGTACCAGGTCGATCTCAAAATCGACCTCTCTGGGCGGTGGAAGCCAGGGCAACACCTCGAGAAACACATCGGTGTAGTCGCACACGATCCTGGGGAAACTGCTCTGCTGCACTCCCTCTGACCTAAACAGGGACAGGCTGGCCAGCAAGGCTGAAAGCTCGCTGCCACGCTTCCCCACACCAAAAGCAAAGGAATCGGCTGAGAACCGATCCCCCAACAACACAAACTGTGTCCCATCGGGTGTCCAAGCGACCACCCTCCGGCGACCACAGTCGATGATAGCTCGGTATGCTGCTAACCAGTCCATACCGAGTATCACATCGAAGCCTGTCATGTCTAGCACCCGCAGGTCTAGACAGACACCGAGGCCTCCAACCTCCAAAGAACAAGATCGGCAGACCCGGTCTACCCTGACTGTGCCTCCGATCGGTGAATCTACAGACTGTGCCACCTCTAGCCAACTCGTCTCTAATCCTAGCGATGCCACACAAATGCTAGCAATATAGGAATGAGACGCCCCAGAGTCTATCAGCATATCTACTAAAGAACTAGAAAGCTGAAAGATACCTCTGAGAACGGTTGGCTCTGCCGCTGCCTGCTGATACTGTGGTGGCGGCTGATACAGCTGGACGGTGTCCTGCCGCTCGCGAACTGGGAGGGCAAACACCTGCCCCCGCTGGCCGCCTCTGCCTCTGGGATGCCCCGGCCCGCGTCCACCCCCGCTCCCCTGCCAGGCACCGGACCCTCCGCCTCTATTGCCTTGCGGCATAGCGCTCTGCGCTCCGACTGCCCGCACAGGTAGCAAGTGACTGACGCGCCCGGCTGTCGTCCCTGGTCCCCCCTGACGAAGCCTGCCCAGATGGCCCGGCCGTCAGGAGAAACTGGCCTGGCGGACTCGACAACTGTGCCTGGAACTGCTGCGGACACTGCGACCGCTGCTGAAAGCGTCGCTGACGCCGCTGGTGTCCTCTACCGAACCCCCCTCTGCCCTGGGGTCGCTGCTGCTGTGAGCTGGTAGAGACTGCAGGTGGGACTGCCCGGCGTCTCTCGTCCTGCGACTGCGCCTCCACAACTAGGGCGCAGTTCAGAACTGCTGTCTACGTCTGGAAGCGGTGGGAACACGTCTGGCGCCTGATCTCTGAACGAAGACCCCACTCAAACTGCCATGCCCTGGCCACTGGGTCTGCTGCCACTGCCCCCGCGAAACGGATCAAGTGCGTAAGCCGGTTGGCATACTGCTGCACGGTGCGAGTACCATGTAAGAGGGACTGGTACTCGCGAGACAGGGCGTCACGCGTACTCTCCGGGAAGTACGCGTCCAAGAACAACGCCCTGAACTCCTCCCACGTCGGCTCCTCTCCGCCACTGGTGTGCTGGACAGTGCACCACCAGTCAAGGGCGTCACCATCGAGCTGGAACGCCGCAAGGGTGACCCGGATCCGGTCATCCCCGACGAAGAGAGCGTCGAGAACGCGCGTGACTCCTCGGAGCCAGCCGTCTGCCGTGGTCGGATCTCCAGTCTCACCGCTGAACCTAGGCGGGTTCAGCCGCTGGAAGTCCATCATGACCACTGCCGCGGCCCGCCCGTCGACCGGAGCGAGGACCCCCTCCTCGGCGAGAGGAGCCTCCTCCTGTGCGACCGCAACCGTCGCTGGTGATGGTACAGTCCGTCGAGCTCTGACCGTCCTGACAGGTGCTACCCTGTCTGGTCGAGCGGGTCGACCAGGTCGTGCCCCACCTCGACCAACAACCGAAGGTCGGACTCGAGCTCCCGACATCTGTGCAATCACCAACGACAACGAGCATTCACTCGTAAGAGGCCGCCAAAACAAGGCAACACAAACAGAAAGCGGAAAAGCACAACACATCAAAATGAGCATGCACGGATGTTCTAGACATAGAACTAACCCATTCCACACTCAATCTCAACCGAATCCTGATCCTAAACCCTGGGATCTACAACCTATGCTCTGATACCAAGCTGTCGCGCTCCGACCCGCGAAAGCCCAACCGGGCCGGGCGACGCGAACCGGAACCTAACCAACGCGGAAAAAGAACGACGAGGGTTCCCTCTAACCTATTGGTCTCCCTAGCAATTCACCAAAGCACCCTCAATTAAAACAATATTAATAAGCAAAACCTCGAACCTCAGATTAAAAACTCAAGTGTTAATATATACAAATCCTCGGAGAGGGGAAGATTCAAAGTACAACATCACTCCCGTAGGAGACTAACTAACATAAGGGTAAAAGCAGTAAATATCGCCACCTCTCAAAAGCCAATGCCTCTACTTAGGGGCTAATTGATCCCGTCGATCCGACGTCCAAACGACGTCGGATTCAAGATCCAACTTAGCCACCAGTAGCTGTATAAACCAGGATCATCATATCCAAAAATCATAATCATCCAAGAGTTGGATTAACGGGAAAACACTAATCAAAATCATTAATCAAACTAACTTACCCATTAATTGCTGCAACGCAGCCCTCCAGCAAAAAATTGATAAGAAATTTTAAATAACTCTGAAAAATATGAAACAAGATGGAATGGAAAGCTAACGAGTAAAGCTACAACTCTTATGTTTATAAAAAGCCAAGATCATGTACTAGTCGGCCGGAAAACTCGCCGCAAGCCGGCTGTTTCTCAAGAACAGCAGAAAACCAGAAATCCGAGACTAATCTTGCATAAAACCTACACAAATCTCAACTGGTTAACCTGAAACTTAAATCAGTTATTCTACAAGGCATAATGAATCCAACAAAGCAAGAATCAACAAGATCCAACGGCTAGATCTCAAGAAAACCTGAAAAGAACACAGTAGGTATAACCCTACCTAGCGGTGCCTTTTTCCCATCTGCAGTGCCGTTCCCTGCAGTTGTGTGTCGCCAGTGCTGTTCCTGCTACTGATGGCTATTCCTGGGCCTCAGGGACACGCGGTGGGGTTATGGGACCCATGTATACACCCAGGTCCTACTTGAGGGCGACACTATTGCGTTTCCCTCTTCCTTCTGTGTGTCGTAATGTAGAACCCTACTGAGCTTAGTGCTCATACCTACCCGGGCTGCGTTTTGCAAGTGCAGGCGTCAGTTCTTCCTCTGTGGCCCCTACCGGGCAGTTGGTCGGCGGTGCGGCGGCGCCTGGTGGACTTTGAGAGGTGGCGATTTTTATTGCTTTTACCTTTGGTTAGTTAGTCTCCTACGGGAGTAGTGTTGTATTTGGATCTTCCCCTCTCCGAGGATATGTATATTAAACACTTTGGGTTTTAAATCTGTGGTTCGGGGTTCTGCAAATAAATTGTTGTTTTAATTTGGGGGTTTTTGATGAATTGCTAGGGAGACCAATAGATTAGAGGGAACTCTCGCCGTCTTTTTCCGCATTTTGTAGGTTCCGGTTCGCGTCGCCCGGCCCGGTTGGGCTTTCGCGGGTCGGGGCGCGACAACCGGTGTCATGTGCCGTTGACTTGAAAGAGGTGGCCGTCAAGCTATGGAATCCTGGTTGTCATGCCTCGAGAAGACTGGTGATTGTAGTTGTGAGTTGCTTTATTAAATGTGTTTTTATTAGAATTGTGAGCTTGAAATCCACGACCATTGAAGTCGAATTAAGGTTGTGGTGCTCGGTTAGAGGAGGCTTGCTGTTGAGGGTGTTGTTTTTTTTCCATAAAAGGCCAATTGAGGAACTTATGTGTTGCTACTAAACCAATTTTAACATTGCTCGTATCCTTGTAGAAGTGACACCAATTCTGTGTAACTTGGGTGTGGGGGGCTTCAACTGGTTGTAGTAAAGGACTCGTACTTTGGTCCTGGACTTGTAAGGTGTGAAAAAATCTTGACTTTGTCAGGTACAGGACTCCTTATTGCAGCGAGGTTGTCGCAAATACCCTTGAAGCTGCGAAGGTGCTCGCCAATGGTGACGTCTCCTTCTTTGTGGAGGTAAGTCATTTGTTGGCAAAGCGTAAACTCCCGGTCCTGGGAGTCTTGGGCGTAGGCCTCCTTGAGTGCATCCCAAACAGCTTTGGCAGTGTCCAAGCCAATGATAAAGACTTAGACTTTCTTCAGTGAGTGTTCCGATGAGCCACCCACGAAGAAGATGGTTAGATTTACGCCAAGCGAGGTAGTTGATAAGTTACCTATATTTTTTTAATTCGACCTCTTAATTTATTTTTGTTAGCCAGAGAGTATTTGTATTTGATAGTTTGTTAGTTGATTTTCGATTTAGTGAAGATTCAACGTAGAAAATGTAAAAAAAGCTTAATATGCATATAGTTGTTGAAAATATGTGATTGCCCTGTCAGTTTGAAAAGAATTCGTCAAAATGTCTAGAAATTTTCTAAATTTTTGAAATTTGGAAGACTGCTAGAATACACTGAGGTCAACAACTTTCATGTTGGAGGCTTTGGCAAATTCATTACAGATGTTCGAGAATTATCAAAACAATGTTGGTTGAAAAAACAAGTATTGATGATCAATCGGTGGCATCAACGGATCAATCGGCCATATGGACGATCGATCGGTCATGCGGAAGTCCAAGTTTTAGAAACTTTAGGAATTGAATCCTAATTGAGTTTCAATTGTTGTGGCATAGTTTCTGCTTATAAAAATGGGTTTTCTGGCCAGAAATTGAAAAGAATAATACAGAGAATATATAAAATTAGGGTTTCTGAAGACAGTGGAGACGATACGTAGATCCCTATTGTTCTTCATTAAATTTATGGCTTTCATCTCCAAGATGAGTGGCTAATTCCTCTACTTAGGGATCTCATGAAGCTTTAGGATAATGTCTTTCTATTCTCTAGTTTGAATCTTGTATTCTTGTTCTAGACATAATCTTGTGGATTTGATTTAATGATAATAGAGTTGAAAGAACATAGTTCCATTGTCATAATTTCAGACTTATATGATTTCTATGATTGATTGTAGAGATCTATACGATGGTTTTCATGTAATTTGTGAATATCTGATAAGATACTTTATGCTTAGTGACAATAGGTTGTGCTTAGGTTGCCCCAAAGACAAGTTATTCAAATCAAAGATAAAGTATACCTTTGGAAAATAGTACCTTCCTTTTGGGATTCATGCAAGCTAAAAAGTTATGAATTTATAATGTCTAGATAAAAAGATAAGAGGATAACTAGAGAATACATGAAGTGAAACTAAAGTGGATTGAGTAATCCCTAGGTTCTTTCTCATTGGTTTATTTTAATATTCTTTTATTGCTTTCTTAATTAGCTTTAATTAATCAGTTTTAAAAACCCAATAAACCCTTCTTTGGTTTAGGAATAGAGTTTTGAGATTTAATTCCGATTTCTTTATTTAAATCAATTGTTACATGTGGATCGATTTCGGACTTCATCGATATTATACTCTATAGTGTAGTGTTTGAATAAGAGTTTATAAATTTCTAAATTACGAATTGTGCATGATTTAATGACACGTTCACGAGACCGAGTCAGAAGTCGTCGGTGAGTTGAGGACTGTGTTTTTTTGTGCTTGGGGTGGAGTATATGGTCGGAGCGGCGACTTCACCGATGAGATGTTCAACCATTTCCTGGCTTTCGACGAGGGCTAATGCTTGCTCACACTATAGTGGATAATTGTCTTGCTTTAGCTTCAAAGTAATAAAGTTCCCCGCGTTGAGGCAGAGAGAGGCCATGGGAGGAGAGGGAGATGGACTCTTGATGCTGACACTGGCTCCAGAACCAAAAAGAAAATATGACAAGATGCATTGTATTGCTTTGTCAAAGATTACAACATGAGTATCAAGAGTCCATTATAATGTTTTAAATAACCTCAGTAAGACAAGTAAATATCTCTTCCATTAATAGAGATCCTGTTCACAGTTGGCAGAGATGGTGTCAATGGCATGATTTGTAATCACACCATAATATCATTCCAAATCTGAATCTTCCTACATATAGACTACCTTTTTGCTTGAATAAGCTGCACTCAAATCTCTCATCATCATATACTTGAGCGACTTGACAGGGCTATGGAAAACTCTCGTTGGTCCGACGCTTTCCTAGCTATGGTGGTCAGGCATCTCCCTTGGATTGCATCAGGCCACTGTTCACTTCTTATCCTCTCACACATGAAGGAAAGAAGGAGGGGAGCAGGTATATTTCGGCTCCGAAATAGTCACCTGGGGACGTCGGCATTTGACGAGGTTGTCTCTAGAGCTTGGAAGAGAAGTCTGAGAGGATCTAACTCGTATATCCTGCAGACAAGATTGCTAGAGATTAAGGAGGGGGTGAGGAGTTGGGGAGGCGGTCACGAGGCTCAAACTGGCAACAACCTTGCTCTCATGGGAAATAGTCTGGAGGCCTTGTATGAGATGGAGGATGAGAGTGAAATCTCAATCCTCGATCAAAAACTTATGAGGAGTATATTGAATAGATATGTGGCAGTTCTTCGACAACAAGAGGTTGCTCGGGCTCAGTCGGGAAGGACTATATGGCTGAAGGAGGGAGACGAAAACTCAGAATTTTTCCATTCCTTCATCAATGCAGGGGGACACAGATCGCCAGTTAAGGAGTTGATTACCGTTGAGGGTCTTTCGGTGGAGACAACAGAAGATATTGGTGCTATCCTTTCAGAATTCTATTCGAAGCTATGGGAAGACACTGGGGAGATCGAAGGGGAGATGGAACCAATGCCGGAGTTAGCAAAATTTCACCAATGGTCGCGGAGGAGATGGTAACTGAGGTCTCTTCGGCTGAGGTTAAGGCCGCGCTTTGGGGTATGGGTACCGGTAGATGTCCGGGCCCGGATGGACTAACTGTAGAGTTCTTTAAAGCCTATTGGAGTCTCTTGGGAGAGGACCCCTCTACAGTAGTACGTAGCTTCTTGGAGTTGGGGAGGATGCCGTCGGGATGGGGTGAAACCTTCATCTCGCTAAAACCTAAATGCAGATTTCCTAAAGTTGTCAAAGATTTTAGGTCGATAAGCCTATGTAATGTTAAATACAAGCTTGTGGCAACCGTCCTTTTGAATAGGTTGAAGCATGTGATGCCTGAACTGGTGAATATCGAACAATCTGCCTTTGTGTCGGGACGCAATATCCAGGATAATGTGGCTACTGCACAGGAGATCCTACATTCAGTTGAGAAAGCACCGGCCGACAAACCTCTTATGGCACTGAAGTTAGATATCCGTTCGACATATGATACTGTGAGATTGTGTTTTCTAGAGGAGACGATGAGAGTGATGGGTTTTCATCGCCGATGGGTTGAATGGATGGTGTGCTGTCGCAAGCAACCAAAAATAAAATAAATGCAGTAGTGCGAATACGAGTCGAACCCACGAGGAGTGCCTAATATAAGTTTTGTACTATGTGAACAAAGATGGGGGTTTTGAGTGAAACGAAAACAAATAAGAAACAATCTAAAGCGAAGAATCGAATTGAATCAAGAGAACAAACCTTGTTCTAAGTCAACATCCACCATCGGAATCTTTATAACTGATCATTGATGCAATTATATATCAATTCACACCATGAATATTCACCGTTCGAATTAAATTCGAATCTTTCCTCGATCATAATTAATTAGAAACAAGCGATCTAATCAACCCTAACTACTAAACAATCTAAGACAAGCACTGTAGATTTAATCTAATAGCAGTCTTAAGAATAGGGAGATCGATGAAGCTAAACAACACAAACACACGCAGTTGCATTTAATTTAGTCGAACGTTCTTCCTAAGATCTAACAACCTCTGAAACGCAGTAAATCAATATATCTTAGTTGCTTCGCAGATTAGAGGGATCAAACAATTACGGATTTGATTTCCAACCTAGCAGTAGATTGTGATGAAAAATAAACTAGTAGGCCTCCTAGTAATTAGAGAAGACAATCATGAATATAATCACAAAATAACATTCAATACTCAAGTATAAACTAAACAATAACAATAGATTAGATCTCACAGTTTCATTGATTCCGAGGTTTCAGTTTCCTTGACCAAGAATCAAGATTTAGCCACGCAAGACAATCAATAACAATCCTCAAAAGATTCAATTAAGCAAGAGAAAACCTAGGAAAAATATCAAAGAGTGAAGAGTGGCAGCCAAAAGTATCTAGCAATCCCCCCTCAAACCCTAAAAAGAGTCCTATTTATAGCCCAAAGTCTCTCCATCCTCGGATTAGATCTGAGCCCTTGAATTTCTTCACTGGAGAAGGGAAGATCGATCTTTACATAGGGGAAGATCGATCCTCTGATCTTAATTTCTTCAATTTCTGGCTACCCCCCGAGGAATATCTATCCTTTAATAGGGGAAGATCGATCCTTTGCATCGCCGATTTTCTCAATCTTCTCGGGTGAAAAGAAGATCGATCCTTGCGTGGGAAATGATCGATCCTTTGAAAGTGTGCTCTCTGTCAGGATTTAATTCCCAACAATGATCGATCATTTGAGGGCAATGATCGATCCTTGTTCCTTCAGCTTGGATTTCTTCATTACGTCATGATAAGATCGATCTCTCCATTATAGAAGATCGATCCCTTTAATATGCGGAAACTGCCCAAATATGCTCTTTTTGCCCTGTTTCGCACTCAATGACTCCAATTGTATCCTAAATCAAAATATAAGGAATATGAGTGTATTTAGATATCAAATAAACACAGGAGACTAAGTATTAAGGGGTAAAAATATGATATTATGCATCATTATCAAATTCCCCTACACTTAGCTTTTGCTCGTCCACGAGCAAAACTAAAATTTTACTCCACTCAAAATATCAAGTTTGCAACACCATTAACAAAAGAAACAATTTAGCTTTTTAAAACTCATAACACATCATGAACAAAAATTCCTGAACAACTTAAAGTTAGTTAGTGAGCATTTTCACTTGAATATGGAGCATACTAAATAAGTAGACCCTCACGGAAATTAACACTTAACTCTCAAGTGTTTGTAGGGTATGTGTTCCACTGAAATTCATTCCAATGAAAAATGATCTACCATAAGCTTGCATACTTCTCATTCTCCACCACTAGAATCACATGCATACCATGGATCAGAAGGACTTTCAAAGATTATAATGGGGTCCAGGATTAAGGTGGGAAATATTTGAGAATGTAGCTCAAAAACCAATTGAACAAATGGAGCAAAAATGCATCAATAATACATATATAACCAATCACTCTATTCAAGAACTTCATCACTTAGCTTTACATACTCAACCCATATAACATTACTACATTGGCAAAGAGATTGTTCTAATGAATAGTTTTTAACTGACATAGGGAACAATCTTTTGCAAAAATTTCCACTTTTGTAGAAATCATACAGAACTATTGGGAGGATTCATACACATATATTGTAACATGAGAAACAGTTTCCTTCTTCACTTTCTTTTTCTTTTTCTTTTCATTTTTTTTCAAACAATAGCCATACCACAAAGCCAAACACCTCCACACTTGAATTTGCACACCCATACGTATCATAATGATGCTCAATGCTCTACTAGTTCTATGGCTTGGGTAACGGCATTGGTTTTTCAGGTTTAAAGCTTGCTATGTGGGTTAACAATAAAGTCAATAAAGCTCAAAGGGGTTTAGGAAAGGGAAAAATTAATTACAATGTAGACTATTTGGCTTATGTAGTTTATAACAAAGAAGGCCTTAATCATGTTCATGTATACATGTGTCAATGTGATCTCGAATAGAATCAAAGCAAGTTCCAGAGAAACAAATCCATGAAAGAATATCTCTCATGAAAGGAAATAGTGAGACTGATATGAATGTGTCAGTCTAAAGGCTCAAAATCTCACCAGCGTTTGTCTACTAAATTTAGTCACTACCAACTCACAGAAAATAACTCAACTAATTAATTCCAAGTCGCAAGATCACTCAATCAATCATGTATGAATATGTCAAGCTTAATTAATTCTTGCTCATGGCATATGCAACTTAGATCTCCTCCCCCACACTTGAAACTGACATTGTCCCCAATGTAAGGTAGAATGCAAAGGAAAGGCAAAAATAACTAAAATGGAAATGCGAAAATAAAAAGAGAAATGAACGAACTCCCCTTGGGTTGCCTCCCAAGCAGCGCCTTTGTTTATTGTCATTGGCTCGACTTCATGCTTTCTTCTTCAATCAGTATAAGTCAGCTCCTCAAGGTTCAATTTTTCCACATTTTCTGTTTGAACGCCTGGAAACAAACGTAAACGTGATTGGTAAAGGAGAACCTTTTGACCAACTTTAAACTCCTTCCTAGATATCATCTTGTCAAGAAAAACTTTTGTCCTTTCCTTATAAATCCTAGCGCTTTCATAGGCATCATTGCGAATTTCATCTAGTTCTTGTAGTTGCAACTTTCTGTGTTCTCCACTTTTATCCATCTTCATGTTGAAGTTCTTGATGGCCCAATACGCCTTATGTTCTAATTGAACTGGAAGGTGACATGGTTTCCCAAATACCAACCGATAATGTGACATACCGATGGGAGTCTTATATGCAGTCCTATACACCCACAAAGCATCATCCAAACACAAACTCCAATCTTTTCTATTTGGATTTACCGTCTTTTCAATAATGGACTTGATTTCTCGATTTGACACTTCCGCTTGCCCACTAGTTTGCGGATGATATGCATTTTACAACTTATAAGTCACATGATACTTCCTTAGCAACGCCTCCACAGTCCGATTGCAAAAGTGTGTGCCTCGATCACTTATGAAAGCTCTTGGAATTCCAAACCTAGATAATATGTTAGACTTGATAAAATCTGCAACAACTTTAGAACTGTCAGTCCTGGTAGCTTTAGCTTCTACCCATTTTGAAACATAATCAACAGCAAGTAGAATATAAATATAACCGAAAGATATAGGGAACGGACCCATGAAATCGATACCCCAAACATCGAAAATTTCGTAAAATAATATGGGGGTTTGTGGCATCTCATTCCTTTGGGATATATTACCTGTCTTTTGACGATTCTCGCATGACTTACAAAGAAAGTATGAATCTCAAAATAAAGAAGGCCAATAGATCCACATTCTAACATTTTTCTGCCATTCTCTTGGCTCCAAAGTGACCTCCACAAGCATAAGAATGACAAAAAGTGAGTATAGAAATAATTTCATTTTCAGGAACGCACCTTCTTATTATTTGGTCGGCACAATGTTTCTATAAATATTGTTCATCCCACACATAGTATTTGGCATCACTTTTGATCTTATCTTTTTGAGCCTTAAACAAATCAGAAGGTAACATATTAGTAACCAAATAATTCACAATATTCGCATACCAAGGTAATGTCATATTTGCGGAGAAGAGTTGCTCATCAGGGAATGTTTCCTGTAGATAAAGTTTATCTTCCACATGAACTAATCAACTCAGATGGTCTGCGACCCGATATTATGTTCCTCTTTTGTCTTTTATCTCCAAATCAAATTCACTCAAGAGAAGTATCCATCGTATTAATCTCGGCTTTGCCTCCTTCTTCGTCATTAAATAACGAAGAGCTGCATGATCAGAGTAAACAATGACTTTAGTACCAAGTAAATAAGACCGAAATTTTTCTAAAGCAAACCCAATGGCTAAAAGTTCTTTTTCAGTCATAGAATAATTTCTCTGGGCATCATCCAATGTCTTGGAAGCATAGTTATTTGCATGAGATGCTTTTGGCCCAAAACAACGCCTACTGCATAATCACTCGCGTCGCACATTATCTTGAAAGGGACGCTCCAGTCAGGGGGCTGAATAACTGGGGTAGAAGTCAACAATTCTTTCAACTTATCAAATGCCTTTTTACATGCTTCATCGAACTCAAAAACCTTGTCCTTTTGTAACAACGTGCATAGCGGTAATGCTATTTTGGAGAAGTCTTTGATGAATCTTCGGTAAAAACCTACATGTCCAAGAAAAGAACGAACTTCCCGCACACTAGTGGGATAAGGTAAAGATTGAATAACATCAACTTTAGCTTTATCAACCTCAATTCCTTTAGATGAAACTACATGACCCAAAACTATACCTTGTTCAACCATGAAATGACATTTCTCAGAATTTAACACAAGGCTAGTTTCTATACATCTTTGAAGAACAAGTGTAATGTAACACCCCGGTCCTCCACTGAGGGCCCCACCCGACACAATATTTGTCACACCCCGATCCAGAAAACCCATCCAGATCGAGACGTGAGCCACCTAAACCTGTTTACATCATCAATAGGCGCACAAATGCATACAGCTATGAATTTAAACAATGTAATCCTCCTGTGTATACAAAACTTTTGACAGAATCTCCTTTATAATTTAAATACGAGAAACCTGTACACTTTATCATTTTACAACTTTAACACCTCAATATCATTACATTCCTCAATTACAACTTAAAGATCATACAATCATGTCCTCGAATACATCATCTTATACATCGATTTATACATCAATTTGTACATCATAAATTAAAGCTGGAAAGTATCTGTTGACGAACTCCTCAACGCTCCAAGTCCTCGATCTCTTCGAAATACCGCGCCATCTTCAAAAGGAACACCTGAAAGAAGGAACTGCATCGACCTGCATCGCCGATGCAGCCCAGGTACGGTGAGCAACAATGCCCAGTAGGGTTCTACTCTACGTCGCACAGGAAGGGAGGAAAACTGCAACTGCGTCGTTCTCCGCCTAAGCCTAAGGTATGCCAAGGGGTCCCATAACCCCGTCGATTCCCGAGGGCTCCTGTCCAGGTCCCACCCTCACCCAAGAACAGACGAGAGGAAACAAAGACTGCGGGCTCCTGTCCAGGTACCACCCTGCCCAGTCATACCATCTCTCGCGGGGACACATATGTCAGGGACATCGACAACCACCCTTAGCGCTTGACCTTGGAGACCGACACGACCTCTACACCTCAAATATAAATATATAATCCATAGTCGACTATAGCAATAACCTCAAATGATATCAATTATGATCATTCGATAACATTCACGTCCTAGTCCTCAACTAACCAAACCCAGGTCCTAGGGCTCGATCCGGGCTACCCGAGAACCCCGGATCGGCGATCGAATCCATCGCCTACCACCTAGCCTTAATGCTTCTAATGCATACAACATACATGAGCCTATTCAAACAACTAGGCCTAAATGTCTCTACATGTCAAATCATCAATCAATTGTCCAGTATGGTGAGATAGCAAGCTAACAAGATAGAGGAAAAAGCATAGATGCTTACGCTAGGAACAATGGAGTAATAAGAGGCCAAAATCATTCAACCATCCACAAGGTGCAAACCAACACATGGTCGCTACAGATACCTCAAACATCCAGCAGTTAGATTTACACTCTACTTGTATCGTTTCCGAACCATGCATAATATCACTCAAAACACACAGGGCACACCTTCGGCCCTAGTCTTGTATGATATAAGAGTACATAATGGATAATTAACAGGAGATCACAAGAATTACAAAGTTAACACTAGTTCACAGGAATTGAACAGAGAAGGGGACATGATACAGTATCATGCAATTGGCATGGCTGACATACATATACCCTAATCGCAGGGGATTATAGCAATAATCAATTGGCAACCTAACTTATCAACATCAATCATAAAACACCAACGATGAAATAGAGGGCAATTCATGGGAAGAAGAGGGAAAGACATACCAGCTACCGATCCAACCCAGAACCTCAACCAACTCAATCGATCCACCTTAAGAACAGCGAAGATGACTCCAAACGGAAATTAGCTCTACCATTATCATTTCAGTCAAGCATTGAACCAATTCACCGAAGGAGAACTAAGAACCCAATCCAATAGACAGAACAGTTACTCGACGAACTTAGCCAATGCCACTACATCAAGAAAGCAAACCAGCAAACACCTAGCATGCACCGGTTTAAGCCATTTCATTGGGAAGGAGTTGCCAACAAAGACCAATCGCCCAAAGGCCATACCAATTCACGGATCCTGGAGGCATGGTTCTCACTTCTCACCCTTGAAGCATCAACTAGGAAGGACACTGCGACTTCCTCCAGTCAACACCCGGTTCTCAACCTCAATCCAGCCCCCAGCCATCGACTTCCCCAATCAATCGGATGATCAATAGGGCAAAGCATGCCTTCAGAAAGGATCTAGACAATCACCGAGAGGTTTGCCTGAGCTCGGAAGGGGTTGAGGAGGAAACCTCCGGCGTCCAGCAAAAGGGAACAGGGGAAACCTCACCACTGAGGCATAACAAGGACCAGAGGGGACGAAGAATCCAGGAGAAGAGAAGATAAATCATCGAACAAACCTAGTTATGACCAGCAACCCAAAACCGGACTTCATAAGGTTCGAAGGGAAGAAGATCGGAGAAGGGGAAGAGCAGAGATCCAAATCCGTGCAAACCCAAGAGGGAAGGAAAACCCAGGACAGGGGAAGAATCCAACAAACACATCGGAGGATCTAGCATAGCATCAGAGAATTGAGAATAAACGCCAACAACAACCATAGATCTAAGCAACGACATGCAAGAAGAGGAAGAGGAAGCATCACCAAAGACCATGAGAGAATAGAAGCCCAAACACCATCCAAGCCACGGAAAAACAGAGCAACGTAACACTCCCACGCTAAGGCATCAAGCCGGCAAAAACAGAGTAGAAACAAAACAAAGCCGGAAGCAAAGCATCCTGTGGAAATCCAATCGATCATCGCCGGAAAACCAAAGGGAAAACGGCACATATCCTCACCGGAAAAACAAGGCAAACATAACATAGATGCAATCCCATGGCCTAATCTACGCTAGTAGAGTCTAAACCACTGTTTAGGCTAGAAACCCTACCTCTAGATCCGCGGTTCTTCCTCTTCCCCGGCCACGATCACCGCCGGTACGCCAGCCTCTCTCCTCCGTCCGTGGTCGGAGTCGCCGTTGGCTAGCTCCTCTCCAGCCGCGGTCGCCATCACCATCGCCAAGCTCCCCACCAGCCGCCGTCTCCGTTGCCCAACTCCTCTCCGGCCGTCGGACTCTCTCTCTCCATCTCAATCGGCTGGGTCGCGGGTGGATCTCTCTCTCTCTCTCTCTCTCTCTCTCGAAGTGGATCGCGGCTGATCCCTAACAAGAGAAGAGAAAGGGATTTAAGGGTTTACATACTAATAGTTTAAAATTAGATCATTACCGTCCGATCAACCGGATTTGATCCTAGCCGCTCAAATCTCGATCCTTATGATCTAACTCAGACCCTCCGATCTGGGTACTCTTACTGGTCTAATCAAACACATATATCACCACAAGGCAGTGTGTGCGCTACGCGTGTGTGGAACCAACTCCGCAAGAGTAATTTACCAAATTACCCCCGGAGCCGCAACGATCAAAGGGAATCGCGAAGCAAGGCCAACCAAGCCAAACCAAACGAACCAGACCCTCGATCGACGCGGTCGGACCGGGTTGGAGGTACGGGTCCTCACAATATTGTCCGCTTTTGGCTCACCGCAGAAATCTGAGAAAACTTCCCAGTAGGTCACCCATCCCGGGATCGCTCCAAGGCAAGCACGCTTAACCTTGGAGTTTTCTGACGGATCACTGCCAGCACGGCTTTAAAACGCGTTATGTCTATTAAGGACTTACTATATACTTATATCGAACCCCGGATCATACCCAGGCGTTGTGGGATTGCTTACCCGGCTACCCGACTCAGCCCCGCCCTCCAGGCGCAGGCATCTTGTCCCACGGTAGACCCAGCGGGCCTCACAATCCACCCCCCTTGGAGGCCCAGCATCCTCGCTGACACAATTTCCGGCTGGGAACCGGCTCTGATACCATACTGTAACGCCTCGGCCCTCCACTGGGCCCCGGTCTATAAATTTGATCAGAGATTGTTGTACTAGATGAATTGAATCATTATTATATCTTTTTAAAGTTAAATTGTATTATGATTTGATGATAGGATAGTTTAAATTAATTGTGAATATTATAATCATGCACCAGGTTTAAAAGTGATGTTTACAGGGGAGGCTCTCGCCGTTTGATTTTAGAGTTTAGGACCCTCACGTTCCGGCCTGGATGGGTTTTCTGGGTCGGGGTGTGACATGTAAGGTTATGTAAACAATTATCAAACGAGTGTCCGTAAACTGTGAAATCATCCATAAAAACTTCTATGATATGTTTAATATAATCTGAAAATATACTAACCATACACCTTTGGAAAGTGGCTGGGGCGTTGCAGAGGCCAAAGGGCATACGACAATATGCAAAAGTTCTGAATGGGCATGTGAACGTCGTCTTTTCTTGATCTTCAGGGGCAATTGTAATCTGAAAATATCCTGAATAACCGTCAAGAAAACAATAATAAGAATGATCAGCTAACCTTTCAAGCATCTGATCAATAAAAGGTAAAGGGAAGTGATCATTGCGGGTTATAGCATTTAATTTTCTATAATCTATACAAACCCTCCACCCATTCTGAACACGGCTAGGAACTAACTCATCTTTTTTATTTCTCACCACGGTTATTCCTGTCTTTTTAGGCACAACTTGAACTGGACTAACCCAAGTGCTATCCGGAATAGGATAGATCACTCCTACTTCAAAAAGTTTGAGAATCTCTTTCTTCACTACATCCATCATGGGCGGGTTCAACCTTCTTTGTGGTTGGCGGAAAGGTTTCGCTCCCTTTTCAAACAAGATACAATGCATGCATGTACTCGGGCTGATTCTCTTGATGTCTGCAATTGTCCAACCAATAGCTGTCTTATGCTTCTTAAGAACCTGCACAAGCTTTTCTTCCTGTGGTGCACTAAGGTTATTGGAAATAATCACTGGTAACACTCATTCACCTCCAAGAAAAGCGTATTTGAGGTGATTAGGAAGAGGTTTCAGATCTGGAATGGTGCTTGCAAAATAGAAGGTAAAGATCTATCACTAGAAATAGGTAATGGAGTATAAGAGGCGTTACCTGATTGCTGAAGTGTTGAAAAATCATTCAGAGTTGCAACAGTTTCCTGCAAATTAGTACTCAAGAATAGCTCCTCATTTCCTTTCTCAAGAGACTTACTAATGGCAACTTCCAATTCATCTTTGCCACTAAGTTCAAAAACTTCTTGTGATAAATAATCAATCACATCAATTGAATACACAAAGATCATCATCAGCAGGATATTTCATGGTATCATAAATATTAAACTTAACAGTTTCACCATCAAATTCCATGATAAGTGTGCCACTATGGACATCTATCTTAGTCTTAGATGTCTTTAGAAAAGATCTTCCCAACAAAATAGGAGTAGTGTGATCACCATTCTCCATATCAAGTACATAGAAATCAGCAGGGAAAACTAAATCATTAACTTGCACAAGAATATCCTCAACTACATCTTTAGGCCCCGTTTGGTTTGGGGATAGGAAATCCCTATCCCGGGATAAACCCATTTTATCCCTGCATTGTAGCCAAACACCATCTAATTCCTATTTTTATCCCCACTTTTATCCCTATTTCTATCCCCACTTTATCTCTACTTTATCCCTACTTTTCAACCAATCATTACTTCATCATCCCTACTTTTCAACCAATCACATCAACTTTATCCTTACTTTTTCACTTTTCAACCAATCATTACTTCATCATCCCTACTTTTCAACCAATCACATCAACTTTATCCCTACTTTTTCAACCAAACATTACTAATTTATCACTACTTTTTAACAAAATACCATACATATCCCACTACTTATCTCAGATTACCAATCCCTATCCCCTCTAATCCCGGGATAGACTATCCCGCAACAAAACGCAGCCTTAGTATAGGCATTAGATCTATCAGCCAATTGAATCACAACACCAGTTTCATTCAAAGGTTCAAGTTTCAAAGAAGCATATTTAGAATATGGCATGACATTGATAGAAGCTCCTAAATGTATCATGGCTCTTTCAAATTTAGTGTTACCAATAGTACATGGGATAGTAAACATACCTGGATCTTTTTACATTGCAGGGATTTTTCTTTGAATAACTACAGAAACGAGGTACTTGTTTAATAGCATCTAAGAGTGGGATATTTACCTCGTATCGGCAAAAAAGTCTTATATAAATCTTTATTTTGCTCATCTCTTCTAGATTCAATTATAGCCTGAGGAAAAGGAGGTACAGGTTTATAATCAGAAAGAGGAGGAAACTTACGTTTAGGTACGTTGTCTTCATCGGGAAAGTCTTTGTCCGCAACAATGTTTTGCTCTTTTCCTTGCGGTGACGATGCATTGACTTCTTTTGCTGGAATCTCAACTTCTTTACCACTTCTCAAAACAATTACACTTGCATTTTCTCTTGAATTTATTACTGTTTGAGAGGGTAATTTTCCCGAACTTTGCGCCTCCAGCTTACTAATTGTCGTCGCCATGTGGCCCACCTGATGTTCCAAACCTTGAATACTGGCCTTGGCCTCTTGTTGAAATTATTTAGTCTCCTGTTGAAATTGCTAAGTATTAGTAGCAAGGGATTTAACAATGTCTTCCAAAGACATACCAGAATTAGGAGTTGGGTTTGGTTGTGGTCTCGGGGGGTATGGCGATCTATATTGTTGATATTGCTGGCCACTTGGACGAATTTGAGTTGCGGGCTGATTTACTTGTGGATTCCCATAGTTGAGATTGGGGTGATCCCTCCATCCCGGATTATACGTGTTCGAATAGGGATCATACTTCCTTTGCGGTAATCCAGGGAAACTACTCGCTGCATTCACTTGTTCACTGGGCTCGTCATGAAGAGTTGGGCACATATCGGTTGGATGTCCTGCCACCGAACAAATCCCACAAATCTTCGCTGTTTGCATGTTACCTACAGCCAATTGACGAACAAGAGAAGTTAGACTCACAATATGTTGTTCAAGGGATGAAACATTTACCTCATTAACATGTTTCGGATAAGGATCAACTCTAGTGTTAAATTGTTGACAATTAGCCGCCATGTTTGCAACCAAGTTCCGTGCGGCTTCAGGCATTTTATCCACCAAAGCTACTCCACTAGCGGCATCAATCGTACTCTTGTCAGTGGTTAGTAAGCCCACATAAAAATATTGGATAAGTAACTGCTCACTAATTTGATGATGGGGACAGCTTGCACATAATTTCTTGAAACGTTCCCAATACTCGTGTAGAGACTCTCCGTTATGTTGTCTTACACCACAGATCTCTTTCCGAATGTTGGCCGCCCTTGAAGCTGGGAAATATTTCTCCAAAAACAACCTCTTCATCTCGTTCCATATGGTAATACTCCCAGAGGGTAAATAATAAAGCCAATCCTTAGCTGAATCCTTCAAAGAAAATGTGAAGGCTCTCAATTTGATCTGATCTCAGTCATCCCCATAGGTTTCATGCTTGTGGACACAACATGAAGTTCCTTTAAATGCTTGTGAGGATCTTCGCCTGCAAGTCCATGCAAAGTGGGTAAGAGATGTATTAGTCTAGATTTCAATTCAAAAGTAGTAGCAGCATCTAAAGTAGGGAATGTAATGCATAAGGGTTGTTGATTCAAATCTGGGGATGCAAGCTCTTTTAATGTCCGATTTTCGACCATGACTTCTTCCTCTTCTAATCCAAAATCGCTAGCAAATGGGAAATCAAGATCCAAATCGTTCTCCTCAAAGTTTCTCCAAGCTTCCCTCCTTAACCTGCGCAAAGTTCTTTCTATCTATGAATCGTATTGCAAATCAACTTGATTAAAACATCGAGCTCACAATCAAGAAGACTCTGATAAACCAAGAAAAACAAATCAAGAAAAGGTCTAGAGTAATCTAAATAAATAAAACTTCTATCATAAAGCGCAAATAAACCAAAGAAACTCTTTTTTTATGAAATAAAGCTCACAATAAGCACGAAATTCAACTAGAATCATTCCCCGGTAACGGCGCCAAAATTTGGTGTGATGTCGGAAGCAACCAAAAATAAAACCAATACTCTTGAAATTAAATGCAGTAGTGCGACTACGAGTCGATCCCACGAGGAGTGTCTAATATAAGTTTTGTGCTATGTGAACAATGATTGGGATTTTGAGTGAAACGAAAACAAATAAGAAACAATCTAAAACGAAGAATCGAATTAAATCAAGAGAACAAACCTTGGTCTAAGTCAACATCCACCATCGAAATCTTTATAACTGATCATTGATGCAAGTATATACCAATTCACACCATGAATATTCACCGTTCGAATTAAATTCGAATCTCTCCTCGATCATAGTTAATTAGAAACAAGCGATCTAATCAACCCTAACTACTAAATAACCTAAGACAAGCGCTGTAGATTTAATCTAATAGCAGCCTTAAAAATAAAGAGATCGATGAAGCTAAACAATACAAGCACACGCGGTTGCATTGAATTTAGTCGAACGTTCTTCCTAAGATCTAACAATCTCTGAAACGCAGTAAATCAATAGATCTTAGTTGCTTCGCAGATTAAAGGAATCAAATAATTACGGATTTGATATCCAACCTAGCAGTAGATTGCGATGAATAATAAACTAGTACGCCTCCTAGCAATTAGACAAGACAATCATGAATATAATCTCAGAATAACATTCAATACTCAAGTATAAACTAAACAATAACAATAAATTAGATCTCACAGTTTCATTGATTCCGAGGTTTCAGTTTCCTTGACCAAGAATCAAGATTTAGCCATGCAAGGCCATCAATAACAATCCTCAAAAGATTCAATTAAGCAAGAGAAAACCTAGGAAAAATATCAAAGAGTGAAGAGTGGCAGCCAAAAGTATCTAGCAATTCCCCCTCAAACCCTTGAAAGAGTCCTATTTATAGCGCAAAGTCTCTCCATCCTCGGATTAGATCTGAGCCCTTGAATTTCTTCACTGGAGAAGGAAAGATCGATCTTTACATAGGGGAAGATCGATCCTCTGATCTTAATTTCTTTAATTTCTGGCTACCCTCAGAGGAAGATCGATCCTTTGATAGGGGAAGATCGATCCTTTGCATCGCCGATTTTCTCAATCTTCTCTGGTGAAAAGAAGATCAATCCTTGCGTGGGAAATGATCGATCCTTTGAAAGTGTGCTCTCTGTCAGGATTTAATTCCCAACAAAGATCGATCCATTGAGGGCAATGATCGATCCTTGTTCCTTCATCTTGGATTTCTTCATTACGTCATGATAAGATCGATCTCTCCATTATAGAAGATCGATCCCTTTATGCGGAAACTGCCCAAATATGCTTTCTTTTCCCTGTTTCACACTCAATGACTCCAATTGTATCCTAAATCAAAATATAAGGAATATGAGTATATTTAGATATCAAATAAGCACAGGAGACTAAGTATTAAGGGGTAAAAATATGACATTATGCATCATTATCAATGGATCATAGGCTATTTCCGGTCATCGCTGTTTGCTTTTATCGTCAACGGCGAGATCATGGGAAGAGTATCATCGCAAAGGGGACTCCGCCAAGGCGACCCCCTCTCACCCATTTTGCTTGTTTTGGTGCAGGTATCTCTATCGGCCCTTCTTTATGATGACACATGTGGACTTCAGGGGATAAGCTTTCGTAGATCTCCCTTGCGGGTGTCGCACATTTTGCATGCCGATAACTGTTTCCTGGTGACGAAGGCATCAGATGGAGAGGCACAAGGAATCCTTGACATCTTCAAAGTGCATGGGAGGCGTTCGGGAATGGAACTCAACCACCTCAAATCCAGTATTAAAATCTTCCCTATGGTACCTGATTACTTGAGAAGGAACATATCTCGTCGGTTGAGAATGGTAGAATCAAGAGCGGCATGGAAATATCTCGGAGTTTCGATTAGCGGGAAGCGGCTAAGGGCTCATGATTTCTCATACTTGATCGACTCTGTCCAAGAGAAGCTGCAACAATGGATAGGTAAGTGTTTGGCACTCCCTGGTAGGGGTACCCTACTCATGCATGTACTCCAAGCGATGCCGGTTTATACCTTGATGGCATTGCAGGTCCCAAAATCGGTTTTGAATAATTTGAATAGACTTGGTAGAGATTTCTTATGGGATGGCAAGTCATCTGGTGTTTCTAAGATCAGATGGTCTAAGGTATGTGCACAAAAAGAGGATGGGTGAGCTCTATATGGAAGCAATTGGTGAATGCAAAGTACAAGTGGCAGGGTGTTCTTCCGCAAGACCGACCGCGCCAGGGATGTTCGTCGCTTTGGAGATCCGTCTGTAGAGCTATGGGATTGTTGCAAATGGACCTTAAGTGGAAGGTGGGGAGGAATAGTAACGTGAATGTCCTTATGGACTGGTGGGTGTTTGATATGCCGATAGGAAGGAAGCCCACATTTGTGAATATGGATAGAATTTATGAGTCTATGCTCGTGGGGGATTTGATAAGACCAAATGGTTGTTGGCGGAGAAGCATCATTAGGGGACTTTTCTCACAAGACATGGTGCTAGCCATTGAGGAGGTTGCAGTCAGCCTTGACGAAGGAGACACTCCATGTTGGACCAAGGATCCGGGAGGTAGAGTGTCATCAAAATCTACTTACCTATCTTTGTATGATAAGGAGAAAGAAAGAAGGGACGACTGGCGATCAGATCATGATTGGAACCCCATTTGGAAGGGGTCGTTTGGGCCTAGAATCAAGACCTTTTTATGGAGAGTGGTACATGGGAAGCTCGTGACTAAACTGGCGATGGAGAGTGCGCACTTTGTCGCCGACGGGGTGTGTCCGAGATGTGAAGAAACAGAGGAATCTAGAGAGCATGCTCTGTTCCTCTGTGAATACTCTAGATAGGTATGGAGGAGGATTTTCTCGTCGGAACCAGGCATTTATGCAAGCGGCTGCTGGGTAAACTGGAATGAGATGCTAGATGGGTCCGATCATTCCAAACTGGTGAAGGCAAAGGTAGGATATGGTATGTGGCATATATGGAAATAGAGGAATGAGTTTATATTTCGCGGGGAGACTTTGAGCTCGGAAACAACTACGCGAGGTGCGATATGGGCAGCCAAGGAATGGATGTTGCACCGGGGTGGTGGAACGGAGGTCTTATTCCGGTAGACACCGGAGGGATTCACTCTCGTTCAATCAGATGCTTCGTGGGAGAGGAATGGCTCAGTCGCTGGTATTGGTATCGCCTACTTTGATAAATCATCCTCTATCTCTTGGTTTATTGCCGACAGCGTGGTGGCTCTCTCAATTGATCATGCGAAACTTCAAGCCTTCTTGAGAGGGCTAGAGATTGTATCTGTCAAGGGTTTAAGGAGAGTAATTTTTGAAACTGACTCCTTGAATGTTGTTAGATATGTTAAATGGTGGTGCTCCTGGCTTGAGTCTCTAAAGAACATGCTAAAGAGGGTGTGCTGGCTGGCGGCTCAGTTACAAGAGGTAATTTTCATGCATGTATCAAGGGAACTGAATATCTCGGTTGATCGTCTTGCGAGGTATGGGAGACGGAATATTGTATTTTGGGATAGGGGATCTGGTGAGCCACCACCGGATGTCCCTGGGTTATCTTTGTAGTAGATGGCTTTGTATTTTAGCTTCGGCTCAACTCTTCAAAAAAAAAAACTACCTAGTAAATATCTCCAAGATTGGTCCTCACGTCGTTCCGGTTTAGTCAAGTCAAGCTGGCCGGTGCTAATAAAAAAATCATTGTTTTATAATATCTATATACATTAACTAAATATCGGCTCTTTGGTTTTTGCAATGCATGCAGGGAACATATATTCCAGTATTTTGTTCTCATATTAAGTATCACTAAATATAAGTTTTTCACTAGATAAGACAAACTACTAGAATTCATGGTCAAACAAGAGTTGATCATGAGCTAGAAGCTCTTGGGCTTGGACAAAACAATGTTGCCTATTAGTTGATCCTGACTATATGGACATGCTCTATTGTTAATCTTAGATGAAAACACCAACCTGAACCTTGTTTTGATTTGGTCTAGTTCGAACCCTTGACCATGACTTTGATGTCATGTTGTTAAGATTATATGTGGGAGAGAAGATAAGAGAAACCACACAAAACATACAGATTTACGTGATTCACCTTAAAACAGGGTTACGTCCACAGAGTCGATGGAGTTCTTCAATATCTCAGAGGCAAAATGCAAAAATTACATGTTACAATGACGACCCCCCTTATAAACCCTCATATCCTAGAGTCTCGGTACATAAGAGTAAAATTACATAAAATACATGTTACAATGACAGGTAATCCCCGCGACCTGACCCGGTAGGTCAATCTCTGATGTACAGCTTCGCGCAGCGCTTGCTATATGGTCTAGTCTGTAACATAATCCGGTGAGTGATCAGGCACCACATCTCAACAATTCTCCCATTTGGAGACTACATCGAACAAGGCAAGTCCTTTTGTTTCCAAGTCCAAAGCAACTACTCACAGTTACGCAACCCTTTCATCTTTAAGCTTGAAGGCCAACTGAAGCTTCAGTTTCTCAACCGTCATAGTCTTGGTCAACATATCTGCAGGATTATGACTGACGCTAATCTTTTCTAGGTAAAATGCTCCATCATCTAACAATGACCGAATGTAATGATACCTTAGTTGAATATGTTTCATTCTGGCATGAAATATTGGATTCTTTGTGAGCTGTATAGCACTTTGGCTATCACTGTATAAGATGTTGTTTGCATGATTCTTACCCAATTCATTCAAGAACCTCATCAATCCAACCATCTCTTTACTAGCTTCAGTAATGGCAACATACTATGCTTCTGTAGTTGAAAGAGCCACAATTTTCTGCAATTGAGAAACCCAACTGATTGTTGTGCCACCCAAAGTATACACATACCCAGTTGTGCTCTTTCTATTGTGAATATCACTAAATCTGAGTCTACATATCCCTGCAACACCAAGTCAGATCCAGTAAAGCATAAAGCTCTATCAACTGTACGTGCAAGTACCTTAGGATCCAATTCACAACCTCCTAATGCGCCTTTCCAGGGTTGCTCATATACCGCAAACAACTTCCACTGTATGTGCTATGTGTTGATCCTAACCTTGTTTTGATGATGCCAATAAACATTAAATGATAAAATATATGTTTAACATTTATTACCCCTTTAATTGGAAATCATAAATTCAATATTTAAGTTATTTTTATACTGACGGTCGATGCAAGGATCGACCGTGGGAATGTGACGGTTGATCCATGGATCGACCGTGTTGAATGCAAATATGCGTCATTAACTCACGGTCGAACGGTGCATCGACCGTGGGAAGCGTTTTTCTTCACAGAGCCTCACGGACGATGCACCGGTCGATGCGGCGATCGACCGTGGCGTATTAATGAAGAAAGTGAAGAAGAGACGGTCGATCGGTGCATCGACCGTGGGAAGCGTTTTTCTTGACAGAGCCTGACGGACGATGCGACGGTCGATGCGGCGGTCGACCGTGGCGCATGTATGAAGAAAAATCAAGGAGCGGCAGTCGATCCGAGCATCGACCCTGGGAAGCGATTCTCTTAACAAAGGACGACGGACGATGTGACGGTCGATGTCACGGTCGACCGTGAGAGTGACGGACGATGCGTGGATCGACCGTCGAGCAAAAAGGCTGAGTTTTTTATACGTGACGAACAATGCATGGATCGACCGCCAGCAACGCGCAGAGTAAAAAACTAGCCGTTGGAGAGTTGCAGAGAGCCGTTGGAGCTCATTGTTGAGCTGGTTGAAGCCCATGTATAAGTAGTTCCTTCATGTAAACATGCTAGAACTTTTATCATTATTATTGAGGTCATCTGAGCAAGTGTTAGAGAAGCTTTCTACTTATTCTCCTTTGTGCTACAACCTTTGTAAGCCTTCTTCAAGTGTGAAGAGGTATCTTGAGAGATAGTCAACAGCAAGTGGCTGTAAGTGTAAGGTCACCAAGCACCAGAAAACTTGGAGGAAAAGCTTGTAAGGGATTTGCAAGTAGTGGAACCTCAAGGGGGGCCTTGAGAGAAGTGGACGTAGACCAAGAGTTGGGTCGAACCACTATAAAATCGGTGCCATCTCTCTAACCCTCTTAACTATATTCTTGCATGCCTCTTTGCTTTAGTTTCATCTCATCTACAAGCATTTAAAGTGTTGTTTCTCTCTTACCTGGTTTTTCCATTAAACTAGATTTTCAAAAAGAGTCCAATTCACCCCCCTCTTGGACCTTCAATTGGTATCAGAGCTAGGTCTCTAATTTAGTGGTGTAACAACCCTTAGAGGATCCTATCTAGAGATGGAAAACATAGAGGGACAAGCTACCAATAGTCCACCCTACTTCAATGGTTCAAACTATAATTACTGGAAAACAAAAATGGAAATTTTTGTTCAATCAATGGACTATGAGGCATGGTTAGTAATAGAGGATGGACCTTATGTCCCTACTAAAATTGTTGATGGGAAAGATGTACCAAAGACAAAGAGTGACTACACCCTAATTGACCTCAAGAACCTTCAAACTAATGCCAAGGCCAAAAGCTTTTTATTTTGTGCCCTTAGCCCTAGTGAATTCAATAGGGTCTCTACATACAAATCAGCAAAAGAGATATGGGACAAACTTGAGGTTACATACAAGGGAAAAAGTCGTGTTAAAGAGTCAAAAATCAGTATGCTTGTACATGAGTATGAACTCTTTTGCATGAAGAATGATGAAACTATTAGTGAGATGTTTACATGTTTTACTAACATATTAAATATGTTTGAATCTCTTGGAAGAATTTATGCTAACGATGAGGTTGTGAGGAAGATTCTTAGGTGTTTACCTAAGTCGTGGGATCCCAAAGTGACAGCGATAGAAGAAGCCAAGGATCTATCCAAATTGCCACTAGATGAGCTCATGAGCTCATGGGTTCCCTCATGACCTATGAGATGAACTTGAAGAGAAGCAATGAAGAAGGAGATAAAAAGAAGAAGACGGTTGCCTTCAAGTCGTCTAACAAAGACTCATCCTATTAAAGTGAAGGAGATGACGATGAGGAGTTGGCGATGATATCAAGAAAAATACAAAAGATCTTCAAGCGCCAAGGGGGAAAGAAATTCTTCAAGAAACAATTCTTCAAAGGTGAAAAGTATAATCATACTTCTTCTAACTCAAATGAAATCATATGTTATGAAGGAAGCCCGGACACATCAAGTTTGATTGTCCTCAACTCAAGAGGCCCTCCAAGAAGGAGTTCAAGAAAAAGAAAGCAATGATGGCTACTTGGGGAGAAAGTGATGTGGAGACTTCATTCGATGAAGAAGAACATGAGGTAGCCAACATATGCTTAATGGCACATGGAAATGAGGGAGAAGAAGAAAATGAGGTAGAGGATGAACTTGCATTTGAAGAACTCTTTGATGCTTATCATGCTTTAGCTAATGATTTCAAATTCCTGAAAAAGAAATACTATGCTACTTGTAAGGACTTGAAGAAAGTAGAAGAAGAAAAAGTAGATGCCATGCATAGGATTGGAATTTTAGAAAAAGAAAACAAATGCATGCTAGAGAACAAGTCTTGTGACACAAATGACACACTTAAGGATGAACTCAAGGACACTCAATATGAGCTCACCATATTCAAGAATACAAACTATGATATGCAAAGAGAACTTATCTTCTTGAGGAAATCCAAGAGAGATCTCACTCTTGAGGTAAATGACTTAAAAATCACTATAGCAAAATTTGTGAAGAGTAGAGACAAGTTAGATGAAATTCTTGATAGCCACAGGAACTCCTTAAATAAGGAAGGAATTGGCTACAACCCTAGAAAGGTGAACAACCAAAAGAAGACTAACTTTGTTAAAGCTTCTTCTCATCCTCCTAAGGTAACACAAGCACCTATATGTCATTATTGTTGCAAAGTAGATCACATTGCACCTAGTTGCTTTTTAATGAGGAATGCTAATGCTAAGAAAATCTGGGCACCTAGATATTCATCTTCTTCTCGTATGCATAGTACTAATGCAAATGGACCCAAAAAGATTTGGGTACCAAAAATCAAGGTTTGATCTCCTATTTGTAGGAATGCATGAGATCCAAGATCAAGACCAACACAAAGGCTAAAAGATGGTACCTTGATAGTGGATGCTCAAGACATATGACGGGTGAAAGGAGCATGTTCTCAACCTTTCAATCTAAAGATGGAGGAATGGTGACTTTTGGAGATAATGGAAAAGGAAAAATTATTGGCATTGGCAATATTGGTAAAACCTCTTCCATTATTATTGAAAATGTTCTCTTAGTTGAAGGTTTGAAACATAACTTGCTTAGCATTAGTCAATTATGTGATAGAGGTAACAAAGTTATTTTTGAAGATTCAAAATGCTATGCTAAGAATGCTCTTAGTGATAAAATCTTACTAGTAGGTCATCGTGATGGTAATGTATACACATTCTATTTTGATGATCTTGTTTGCCATAATGATGTATGCTTTAGTGTCTTAAATGAAAATTCTTGGTTATGGCATAGAAGGCTTGGACATGCACACATGGATTTAATTTCCAAACTCTCTCGAAAATACCTTGTTCTTGGACTTCCCAAGATCAAATTCAAGAAAGATAAGATTTGTGATGCATGTCAAAAAGGAAAACAAGTAAAATCCTCTTTCAAGCCTAAAGATGTAGTTTCCACCACAAGAGCACTAGAACTCATTCATATGGACCTTTTTGGGCCTACTAAACCAACTAGCTTAGGTGGTAGCTCATATGGATTTGTTTTAGTAGATGACTATACTAGATATACTTGGGTGATTTTCCTTGCACACAAAGATGAAGTCTTTGAGGAATTCACCAACTTTTGTGAAAGAGTCCAAAATGAGAAAGGTATTCTCATTACATGCATTAGAAGTGATAATGGAGGAGAATTCAAGAATTCCCATCTAGAAAAGTTTTGTAATGACAACGGGATTTCCCATAACTTCTCTTCACCTAGAACCCCTCAACAAAATGGTGTTGTTGAAAGGAAAAATAGAACCCTACAAGGCATGGCTAGAACATTATTGTGTGAAAATAATCTTCCTAAGTATTTTTGAGCCGAAGCAATTAATACTTCTTGCCATGTGATAAATAGAGTAACCTTGAGACCCATTTTGAAGAAAACCCCTTATGAGCTTTGAAAAGGAAGAATTCCAAATATTGGGTACTTTAGAGCTTTTGGTTGCAAATGTTTTATCTTGAACAATGGCAAGGATAGTATTGGAAAATTTGATGCTAGATCCGATGAAGGAGTCTTTCTTGGATATTCGGGAAGAAGCAAAAGTTATAGAATCTTCAATAAAAAGAACTTGGTGGTTGAAAAATCAATGCATGTTACATTTGATAAAATGATTTTAATTCCTAGTAGAATTGATAATGGTAAAAATGAGGAAATCCCAAATGAAAAATCAAAAGATTTATTGGATGAAACCCAAAATGATGTTGAAGAATTGAATGACAGATTTGAGGAATCCCTTGAGATTATACCTAGTGATCAACATCATGATTTGTCAAAAGATTGGAAGTATGCATCTTCACACCTAAAGGAATTCATAATTGGTGAACCATCAAGAGGAATCCAAACTAGATCTTCATTAAATACATGTGCAAATCTAGCCTTACTATCTCAAATTGAGCCTAAAACGATTGAGGAAGCACTAGAGGATGATCACTGGATCTTAGCAATGCAAGAAGAGTTGAATCAATTTGAAAGAAATGAAGTTTGGAATTTGGTACCTAGACCTTATGATCATCCAGTTATTGGTACTAAATGGGTTTTTAGAAACAAGATGGATGAATCGAGAACAATTACAAGGAATAAAGCTAGAGTAGTTGCAAAAGGTTTCAACCAACAAGAAGGAATTGATTTTGATTAGACTTTTGCACCGGTAGCTAGACTTGAGGCAATAAGACTACTTCTAGCTTTTGCATCTTACAAAGATTTCAAATTATATCAAACGGATGTTAAGAGTGCTTTCTTGAATGGTTTACTAAAAGAAGAAGTCTATGTTAAACAACCCCCCGGTTTTGAAGACTATAAATTGAGAGATCATGTATTCAAACTCACTAAAGCCGTATATGGATTAAAACAAGCTCCTAGAGCTGGGTATGAAAGGCTTAGCAAATTCTTGATGGATAATGATTTTTGTAGAGGAAAAATTGATACTACATTGTTTAGCAAATCAAAAGGCAAGGATTTGCTCTTGGTTCAAATTTATGTTGATGACATTATTTTTTGTTCTACAAATGATAAACTTTGTGAAGAATTTGCCACATGTATGCAAAGTGAGTTTGAGATGAGTTTAATGGGTGAACTCAATTATTTTCTTGGTTTACAAATCATGCAAACTCGAGTAGAGATCTTTATTAATCAAGCCAAATACACTAGAGACCTACTCAAGAAATATGATTTTGTAGAATCCAAAATTTATAGAACCCCCATGTGTACAACACTCAAATTAGACAAGGATGAAAATGGGGAACCCGTTGAACAAACACTTTATAGAGGGATGATTGGTTCTTTACTCTATTTGATCACTAGTAGACCGGACATCATGTTTAGTGTTTGCCTTTGTGCTAGATATCAATCTTGTCCTAAGGAATCCCATTTAGTTGCGGTCAAGAGGATCTTTAGATATCTAATAGGAACCCAAAATTATGGGTTGTGGTATCCTAGAAGATCATCTTTTGATCTAATTAGCTACTCCGATGCGGATTTTGCCGGATGTAGACTTGATAGAAAAAGCACAAGTGGTACATGTCACTTTCTTGGTCATGCACTTGTTTCTTGGTTCTCCAAGAAGCAAAATTCAGTTGCTTTATCCACCGCCGAAGCGGAATACATTGCGGCGGGTAGTTGTTGTGCACAGTTACTTTGGATGAAAATGCAATTGGAAGATTACAACATACATATAGGCAAAATGCCCATTAGGTATGACAACACTAGTGCCATAAATTTATCTAAAAATCCCATCCTACATTCTAGAAACAAGCACATAGAAATTAGACATCATTTCCTTCGTGATCATGCACAAAAAGGAGATATTACACTTGAATTTGTTAGCACCGAACATCAAATTGCGGATATTCTAACCAAACCCTTGAGTGAAGACAGAATTCTCTATCTATTAAGGGAGCTTGGGATATCCAATGGATGTCCAAAATAAAGGAGCTAAAAGGAAAAGGTATGGTCACCTCTTTATCTGCTTTTCATACGATATTCAACTTGAATGCTAAATTTTGGTAAATTAAGTTAATATCATGATTAATGAGTGATTTTTGTCTCATAATATTTAGTTACACGTGCATGTAAAGATTTGTGATGTTTTGAATTAAAAATGATTTTAAATTGAATTTCAAAAATCACTTTGTGGAACTGACGGTCGATCCAAACCTCTTGACGGTCGACCGTGCGTACATTCGCACTAGACGGTCGACCGCCAACTTCCTCGGATCGACCGTGGGATTTCATTTTTCAACCCATTGTGTTCCACGGTCGACCGCCAACTCTTTGGATCGACCGTGGGCTTGGCTTTTTACACAAAATGCTCGCGACGGTCGACCGCCAACTTCTTACGGTCGACCGCCACGGACTGTGTGACAACTTAAGTAGGGGCTTTTTCGTCATTTCCTCTCCAATCTCCCCTTATAACTCCCGATCAACCCTTCATTCAACTCCTAGTTCGACCGTGCCCTAACCTCCTCAAACGTCCGCAGCCACTGCTCCTCCTCTCTCTCTCAAGCCACGATCTCCTCTTCCCCTCTCAAAACCCTAACCAGCTGGTGCACCATGCCTCGTACCAAGAATGCCGGTCCTCCTCCACCTGAGGAACCAAGTCCAGCCGGGAAAAGGAAGACGGCAGCAGCAAAGAAGCCACCCGGGTCAAAGAAAGCCAAAGGTGTGCAAGGCGATTCTTCATCCAATCCTCCACCTACCCCTTCCTACGACGACTACTTCTTCCTAGATTAGGATAGGTATAAATCCTGGCCTGAATTTAAGCTTAAATTCGTCGTCTCCGGTAGAGCTTTACAATTGCCCATAAACAAGAAACATGTAGTTGAACATTTCTTCACTGATATGGGTTGGAACAAATACTTAGAGATGCCTCAGTACATCTATCCCGAAATGGTTAGATATTTTTATTGCAAAATGACTGAGGATATAGATGATGAAGGTTGTGTAGCTATTAGTAGCTATGTCTATGGTAATGAAATCAAAATTACCATAGAATGGTTGAATGAGTTACTAGATGTACCTAATTAAGGAGAGTGCATATACTTTACTTCTTATGAGGATCTCAATAGAGTTGATAAGGATAAATAAGGGAGAAAGGCAATTTTTAAGGTTCTACTAGTTGAGAAAAACCCTATAGAGCTAAATAGCCTTCACCAACAATTTAGGGAGCTTGCCCACTTCCTAGGAACAAACCTATTTCCTAAGCTTGGCCATCATGATCACTTAAAACCCATCCATGCCTATGTTCTTTCGTGCATGATTAGGAAGAAGCCTCTTAACCTAGGTTATCTCCTTATCAAGGAGATGCTTAATCTAAATGCTAGGCAATCACTTCCTTTTGGGGGGCTTCTAACAAAAAAATTTCCAAGCCCTCACTCTAAACCTAGCCGTTGATGAACGAAAACCCCTTTCTCAACCCTTCAACAAGTCCACCTACAAGAGGATGAAGGCGGCAAAACGAGCTTTAGGCCTCAGTTGGCCTGATGTCAGTGGAGATGAAGAAGATGAGCCTCAAGAATAACTTGAAGAAGAAAATTTAGGGGGAGAGCCTTTGCTTGAAGGACATCAAGGAGAATCCTCTAGTAGCCGAGTTCGTCACAACACGGCACAAAGGCTTGATGAGCTTGAAGCTAGGCTGGGAAGAATGGAACTAAGTCTAGGAGACATCCAGACTTCCCAAGCAACAATCACTGGAGATCAAGCCAAGATGTCTAAGCAACTTGAAGAGATTTTCGCCTACATCAAGACTGAATTCCCACCTAACACTCCTTCAGTTGATTGATCCTAATTCCCCATCCTTCCTACTTCTTTTTGATAATGCCAAAGGGGGAGAAAAAGTGTGATGAATGTGAACAATAGCCCTACATTTCTACATTTCAGATCTTTACTCTTGTAATTTCAAGTTTTTCCGAATGATTTTGAATGAAAGTATTGTATGAAAATGTTGGAATCTTTTGAATGAAATGCAGATGTGTTTGGATATTGCTATGATGTATTAATACAATGTTATAATCTCAATATTCAATATGAAATCACTTCATGAAAGCTTAAATGTTATTATTGAAAAGAAGTGAACATACTAAAATCCAAACTATTATGTCAACATATCTTGAATGGAACTTTTAATATCATTTTAAAGATATATGACTTATGTGCATCTTGAAAATTAACTTTAGAACACATTTTTTGAAAGAAAAGGATGCATTGGTTAAGGGGGAGTCAAAATATTTTACCATCACATTTAAAAGGATTGTCATCATTCAAAAAGGGGGAGATTGTTGATCCTAACCTTGTTTTGATGATGCCAATAAACATTAAATGATAAAATATATGTTTAAGATTTATTACCCCTTTAATTGGAAATCTTAAATTCAATATTTAAGTTATTTTTGTACTGACGGTCGATGCAAGGATCGACCGTGGGAATGTGACGGTCGATCTATGGATCGACCGTGTTGAATGCAAATATGCGTCATTGGCTCACGGTCGATCGGTGCATCGACCGTGGGAAGCGTTTTTCTTCACAGAGCCTCACGGACGATGCGACGGTCGATGCGGCGGTCGACCGTGGCGCATTAATGAAGAAAGTGAAGAAGCGACGGTCGATCGGTGCATCGACCGTGGGAAGCGTTTTTCTTGACAGAGCATGACGGACGATGCGACGGTCGATGCGGCGGTCGACCGTGGCGCATGTATGAAGAAAAATCAAGAAGCGACGGTCGATCCGAGCATCGACCCTGGGAAGCGATTCTCTTAAAAGAGGACGACGGACGATGTGACGGTCGATGTCACGGTCGACCGTGAGAGTGATGGACGATGCGTGGATCGACCGTCGAGCAAAAATGCTAAGTTTTTTATACGTGACGGACGATGCATGGATCGACCGCCAGCAACGCGCAGAGTAAAAAACTAGCCGTTGGAGAGTTACAGAGAGCCGTTAGAGCTCCTTGTTGAGCTGGTTGAAGCCCATGTATAAGTAGTTCCTTCATGTAAACTTGCTATAACTTTTATCATTATTATTGAGATCATCTGAGCAAGTGTTAGAGAAGCTTTCTACTTATTCTCCTTTGTGCTACAACCTTTGTAAGCCTTCTTCAAGTGTGAAGAGGTATCTTGAAAGATAGTCAACAGCAAGTGGCTGTAAGTGTAAGGTCACCAAGCACCAGGAAGCTTGGAGGAAATGCTTGTAAGGGATTTGCAAGTAGTGGAACCTCAAGAGGAGCCTTGAGAGAAGTGGACGTAGACCAAGAGTTGGGTAGAACCACTATAAAATCGGTGCCATCTCTCTAACCCTCTTAACTGTATTCTTGCATGCCTCTTTGCTTTAGTTTCATCTCATCTACAAGCATTTAAAGTGTTGTTTCTCTCTTACCTGATTTTTCCATTAAACTAGATTTTCGAAAAGAGTCCAATTCACCCCCCTCTTGGACCTTCAAGTCAAGTCAGGTTCAAGTCATGACATAGATCAAGCTCCCAATAGCTGACAACTCCCACTGTATGTGCTATGTCTAGACAGGTTCAAGTCATGACATAGATCAAGCTCCCAATAGCTGAACTATAGGGAAATTTCTCCATATATAACCTCTATTCATCTGTCTTGGGAGGCTGCTTCTTAAATAGTCGAAAGTGACTAGCTAATGGAGTATTAACAGCTTTTGCACCAGTCATGTTAAACCTGCTAAGAACCTTCTTCATATACTTTGCTTGTGATAGAACCAAGGTTCTAGAAACTCTGTCTCTACTGATCCTCTTACCAAGGATATGTTCAGCATCTCCCAAATCTTTCATCGCAAATTTCTTGGACGATTGATTCTTCAAGTTTCGGATCTCTTGCATGTTTGACCTTGCTATAAGCATGTCATCAACATATAAAAGTATGATGTAGCTATTATCAAATCTCTTCACATAGCAACAATGATCTGAATCACATCTACTGAATCCATTAGTACAAATAAATCCATCAAATTTTTTGTGGCATTGCCTGGGCGCTTGTTTCAAACAATACAAGCTTTTTTCAGCTTACATACTAGATTTGTCTTACCATATGCCTCAAACCTCTGTGGTTGCATCATGTAAATATCTTCCTCCAAGTCTCCATGCAAGAAGGTTGTTTTCACATCCAACTGCTCAAATTCCAACTCCTCAGCTGCTACAATTCCCAACACCATTCTAATTGTTGTTTATTTCACAACATAAGAAAAAATTTCAGTATAATCTATACCATGCCTTTGTTGGAAACTTTTAACAAGCCGAGCTTTATACCTTTCGCTGCCATCATGTTCCTCTTTAATTCTGTAAACCCACTTCTTATGAAGAGCTTTTTTACCTTCAGGTAGTTCAGTTAATTCTCCTATCTAATTTGACATTAGAGAGTCCATCTCATCTTTCATAGCTAACTCCCACTTGATTGAATGCTCAACCCGCAAAGCTTCGTCATAAGATTCAGGTTCTCCATCGTCGGATAGCAATAAATAATACAACGATGGAGAATAACGTTGTGTGGGAATAGAGACTCTAGAGGAACGTCTCAACTGCATAGGTTGATTGACAGAATTTGGTTGTTGACCAACATTGTCTAAATTATCCTGAACTGTTTTCACTAATTCTGTTTTTGAAATTTCTTCCAAGTCAACAAAGCTCTCCTTTCCAACATGAGTACATGCACCACTAGATTCTGTAGCAACCATATCCTTATACATGATATTTTCATTGAATATAACATCTCTACTCATGATTATCTTTCGATTATTGCTATCCCAAAATTGATAACCAAATTCATAAGCACCATATTCAATAAAGGTAACCTTCATAGACTTTGCATCTAATTTACTTCTAGCAGCAGGATCAATAAGCGCAAAAGACGTGCAACCAAAGACTTTCAGGTGTGACAGATTTACCTCTTTTCCACTCCAAGCCTCCTCTACATATGGTCCTTGGTTGATCAAATATGTTGTGGTACTTATTGCATCGGCCCAAAAAGACTTTGGCAGTCCAGCATGTATCCTCATACTCCTCGCACGCTCATTCAGGGTATCATTCATCCGTTCTGCAACTCCATTATGTTGCGGTGTTCGTAGGATAGTTAACTCCATCTTAATTCCACTTGCATCACAAAATTCCTTGAAGGAAGTTCCAGAATACTCTCATCCATTATATGATCTCAGACACTTCACCTTCAAATATGTCTCATTTTCAATCATAGCTTTCTACTTGTCACACCCCGATCCAGAAAACTCATTCGAACCGGGGCGTGACGAACGTAAACATGTTCACTTCAATTCTGGCGTAATTATATTACAAATATCACAGTAAATTTGAACAATTAAATCTGGGGTGTAAACTGTTATTTCAACATTCTACAGATGGTCACAGATTCAATTTCTACACTTGGATATGATACAATGTTTACTAATACAAATTGTTCATCATCAAATAAACATTTATACATAGATATCAAAAATCCTCAAAGAGGGAAATTATACATTTAGATAATCTATGAAGATAAACTGGAACCCCAACTCCTCAGACACCTCCAGAGGTCGACGCGCCGCCAAAAGCATATCCAGCTGGTACTACGGAAGAAGAGCCGGCGCCTACACTTGTAAAATACAGCCCGGGTAGGAGTGAGCGATAAGCTCAGTATGGTTCTACTCTATGTCACATTAAAGAAGGGGAAAACAAGAACAGTGTTGAACATATTATCAAGAGCCAGCGAAACAGTAACATGTAGGATCACCCTTACCCAAGTAGAACTCCCATGCTTGGGGACCCACATCGGGAACGTATCGACAACCATCCTTAGCACTTGGCATTGGAGAAATGACACGACAGCTAAACTTCAATAACATTATCATTGTAGCCAACTAGACATTAACCTCCATAATATAAGGATTCCAATAATTCAATCACGCCCTAGACATTGCTATCCAGTTCCGGTCCTAAAGCTAGATCCGAGCTGCCCTAGCCCTTGGATCAGCGAAACCCCTATTCGCCCATGCCCTATCCTTATGCTTCTAATGCGATCATTGCATGCATTGTTCACGACAAGATAATTAAGCTTAAACATGCAACAGTATGTCATACAATAAACTGGGCTAGGCACAACGCACAGCTAGCCCAAGAGGGGTGAACATGCTACAAAGCTGATAAGTCTTAAGTCAAAGCATTTAACTATTACAACAACGACGCAGGCCGTTAGCAAACAAAAATCGGATCCAATTCCGGCATTACGACGGCATTTGCAGCCATCAATCGTAATTTCTACAACGATGATGCAACTCTGGCTAACCAGCAATCAACTACTCTGATTAACAATACAACGGGTTATGCCCCTGGCGCACGCTAGCTATCAGCGGGGCTATTAATCAAAACAGTAGGCACACCGTTGACCCATTTATTCTACACATTCCCGGAAGTCATCACTCTCTGGTTAACCATAAAACGATAAATGGCTATGCACAAGTGGTTAGTAAAGCCATTAAAGCAATCACAAACTATATACAGCATGTTTGACATAATACTTGAAATCGGTAAATTTCAGTAAATCATCCTAAAATATGAATCATGGTATGATTCGGAGATAAATTCATCGAAATCCCAATTTAAATCTCATACTAGTCATTATTTGTCATCGGAAAAGACATGTAAGAAAATCAGGTTGGATAGAAATCAAAATCTTTGAAATCGGAATCAATTTCAGTTTACTGTATACAAGAGATCAATTTTCATACCCATGAAGATCGATCTTCTCCATACATGTCTCCTGTCATGACCTTCTCCATACATGTCTCCTGTCAGGATAAGAGATCGATCTTCATATCCATGAAGATTGATCTTCCTCTTGCAGGGCATGAGATCATGTAAGAGATAGAAGATCGATCTTTCCTGTCCATCATCGGAAACCCACCGGAAAACTCATCGGAAAACTCAATGAATACCAAACCAAACTTCATAAAACTTAGGGGGGGAGATAGAAGAGAAGTAGAGGAGTTCGAAAACACCAAGAAATAGGAAAACCAACGACTACAAATACAAATCTAAGCAAAACAAGCTCACAATCAAACCTAGGACACCAAATCAAGAGATTTGGGTAGAGATCCCTACCTAGAACAGGATGATGCCTCCAAATCAAACTCTATAAGCTTTGGATCGTCCAAAAGATTCTCCCAAGCCGGTGGATTTGATCTCCTTCCAAGATTTCCAAATGAAAAATCTAAAGGAAAGTGAAGGGGTCCTATTTATAGAACCAGTCACGACATGAGAGATCGATCTTCATAGACATGAAAATCGATCTTTCATGTGACTAGGCAATGACTTTTCAGACACAATATTAAATTCGTTCACATAATCTGCTACAAATGCTCCTTTAGACATCTTCAGATTAAATAAGCGACACATCAAATATACCTTGTTCGTCGCTGAGGGCTTTCAATACATATTTGATAGGGCGGCCATGAGATCTGCAGTGGTCTTCTCCTTTGTTATGTTGAAGGTGACGTTACGAGATAGAGTCAATCGTATGACTCCCAACGCCTGTCTATCAAGAAGTTTCCAGTCCTCCTTTTTCGTACCTTCCAGCATCTTTCCCAGACGCAGATACAGGTTCTTCTGATACAGATAATCTTCAATTTGCATCTTCCTAAATCTAAAATCCTTGCCATCGAATTTTTTGATTCTAACCTTTCTGTCCCCTGTCATCGCTCCCACTCGAATCTACGTTATGATACCAGTTAAGATTATATGTGAAGGAGAAGAGAAGAGAAGCATACAAAACACATAGATTGACGTGATTCACTCTACAACAGAGCTACGTTTACAGAGTCACTGGAGTTCTTCACTATCTCAAAGGCAAAACTCCAAAATTACATGCTACAATGACGGCCGTCCTTATAAACCCTCATATCCTAAGATTTCGACACATACGAGTAAAATTACATAATACATGTTACAATGACGGCCGATCCCCACGACCTGAAAGGTCAATCCTTGACAGCTTTGCGCAATGCTATATGGTCGGCTCCGAAATATAATCGGATGAGTGATGAGGCACCACATATCAACATATGTATCAAGACTACTACAACTTTTAGCATAAGTAACGCTCCAATATAGAGGAAAGAAACCCCACACAAGTCATACGAGATAAAAGGACTTCTTTAACTGCCAAGAACTAGCCAGTCGAAAAAGGATCATCTTGTGAAATCCTCCTTGGGACAAGTTTCTCTAGTGTTTTATTTTCGAGTTGCCAAAAAGACTTTTCTGGCTACAGGTTTGTCTCATTGTCTGACATGTCTGAACCTTCTTGTGCGTTTCTAATCAGACCTCCCTGTATTGACAGTGTGTTGATTGTGTCTTCTTATGCGCAAGGACTCCTTGAGATGATGCAACCAACAGAATGCTGACCTATACCGCGGGACCATATACTCGACAACAAACTTAAAAATCCCCATTTTTATCTCATTTCCATCCACATATCAAGTTATATAGCAAGGCAAGGCCATGTGCACTTGCTCCATGCATACTGATTAATATATACTCATGCATTTGCACTGTTAGGCTGTTATGAACTTATGATATCATATTCTAATCAAACATGGTGCCCTCCAAGTGATGGGGAAGTGAAGAGACCTCCTGATAAAGTAGATAGAGCAAGAGTCCCACCACCACATGCAAGACCTCCTCAATCCCTCAAATGGTACTCTACTACATTGGAATCTCTCATCTCCTTTTTGCTGACCCCTTTCATTCATTAAGTGCGCACTTGATGTTTCCACCCTTCTTAAAGTTTTTTCTTCTTTGGCATTCTTTCTATATCAAAGTGATTCTTGAATAGTATAGTGAGTTCTGGGCATCTCACCATTCTTAGTCAAAAAATTTGTAAACTAAAAGGTTGGATCCCTCTAGCTACTATCATATTTAACCATGAATGAAAGTTACCCTTAACCTGCAGAAAGAACTCAGCAAAAGGGCAAGTGTCCCTTTCAAGTGGCCATGTGGCTCTTTCTTGACTTTAAGCATAGCCACGTTTAAGGGTCCCAATCCTCGCAAAAAAGAACATGAGATGTCCATGGAACAAGAATCTTAGGCATGTGAGATGCAATCCAGACAACAAACAAGGAGATGTCTGAATTCATTCAATGTAAAGGGTCCACACACAAGCTCTCTCTCCTTAGGAGAGGGCTACAAGGCCACACACTGCTAGAGCCATAGTGATACATCATTTACAAAGAAACCTCCAAACACATGAAGAAGGTATAGCACTGGAAGACACCATTAACGGCTACTTTTCTTGGTTTTTGAATAGAAGAACACCAACGGCTACTTTTCCTCATCTCATGGATAGATAGCTTTAGAGGTCCCTTGAATGAATCAGGAGAAGTTAAGGCGAGAGGTGTAGGTGGCCTTAGGAGACCAGTTCCTTGGAATCACTTCCCGGGCAGAGAGTGTCCTCTGTGTTGACAATGTGGTGATCTTCACGGAGAAGGGACCCTTCAATGGCCCCCCAATAATGCACCATGTTGCTCCCCATATATGCTTCATCTCCAGCCACTCCACAGAACTCGACTGCACAAAAGCATCAAATCTTAGCAGCTGAAATCCAAAAATCTTGCATACATGATTACAGATACATAGATCACAATTGACCCAAAATCTTAAGCCAATTGAAGAAGATGGTTGTAATCCTCTCAATGGCTTGTTTGATGCTAATTGTGTGAACACAAGGAGCTCAACATTTATGTGAAGGTTATGAGAAGTGTCTGATAGGCAGTGTGAAGGCAATGAGATGAAGAAGGAAACAACACTATTAAAGAGGCAGCATCGTACACAGTACTGCAGCTAGCAAGCTTTTAATATATATGAAGTGTCAGAGAGAGACTGACTATATTGCACATAGTAAAAGCAGGGGAAATGAATGGATTCCAAATTCCAATAGCATTATATTGTGATTAAATAACAAGAGTATCTAGTAAAGCAGCTAGCTGAGAAGGTTGGTGGGCAGCAGTGTACTTGTCTAATCTGCATGGACCCAATGTCACCATCTCCATCCTCGAACTCCACCAGCAGAGATAGCCAGAAGTCCGTCGAACCTTCATTCACATGGAATGCTATGTTCTTCCCAGGGTAATTGCATGGCGTCCTGAGCATAAGCAAGCCAACAAACCATGAACCATGTTCAGCTAATTCACATCTGAATCCTAGCTAAAAGCTTAATCTTTGATGAATGCATTACCTGCGGAAGAGGACTGGGATCTCGCCTCGATCCCGGAGGTTGGAGTTGGAGCCGGCGACGGCCATGCGGCCGAATGCGGCGCCGCTGAGGTCGAAGTGGGTGCGGCCGGCGGAGCAGTACCCGCCGGGGCACTCGTCGGTGACGATGATGGTGACGGGGCGGCGGGAGCAGATGGAGTGGTCGAGGCACTTGACCTTGTAGCAGGCGCCGCATCCCTCCCCACCCTTGAACAGCACCGGGCTCACCGCCCCGACCCTCGCCCTCAACGGCCGCACGTCCACCAGCGACCCATACCCACACGCCCCACCTATGAAATAAATAAACTAGTTATCAACTGCTCCATTTTGGTGTCTGGTCTTTCCTACCAAACACCCGATCCTACCAACCCAATTTGATTCTAACGGCTACCAAATAAACCTTGTTGGGGGGATTCGGCATGCATGACTCCAACGGCAAGAAACAAATACTAGACTTGAGGGAAAAATAAAATGAGGGGGTTTAGTACCATCGCTGCCGTCGCCGTCGGGGCTGCCGTACCAGGTCGCCGTCGCCGGAAGCCACTTGGTGCCGGCAATGGGGTGGGCGGCCGCCTCGCAGGCATCGGAGTTGAAGCTAAGAATGGCGAAGAAGGAGAACCACCGCAGCGCCGCCACCAACGCCAAGAGAGGGGCAGCCATTCTATCTATGAGTGAGTGAGTGAGAGAGAGAGATAGTAGCACTACTTGTGGAGCAACAGCAGTAGGGATATAGGGTGCTATATAGAATGGGAAAGTGGGTTTTTTAAGCAAAGTTCTTCGAGACATTTGGATATTAATTTAACAGTAGATCCACCCATGTGCACCCTGAATCTCGAAGGAATTACGACACGGTCCCTGGTTTTGGCGGGGAGTTTGGCCCTACCGACAGTTGAGTCTCCGTTCCCGGCTTTTTTTGGCGGGTGGCCGTTGCCTTTTTTTTCTTTTGAGAAAAAAGGGGAAATTTATTGGTTGGTTGCTGGGTCTTAATCGATTGCCCAATATTAATTTTATTTATTCATTTGGGTCATGACTCATGAGTGATTTGGAGACCGTTGTTATGGTTAGGGGAATTGATTGGGCCCCGTGGGGATCGTGTGCTCGTGAGTTGGTACACAGATCAACCCATGGGAGTGCAAATTATAACGGGTTTGCCACTAGCCAGCCATTGCCGATGCCGACACTCGCGGCGCTCCCTAGTGCAATGCGACGTCGGGGAACGGTGGTCATAGACCTGGCGGTCTAACCCAGATTGGGTTCAATTGGGCAACCCAACATTGTTCCAGAGGTTCTCCAACGAGCACTGCCGCTCGCTGCCTCTCATCATTCATCTCATCTTGTGCTAACTACGTACTGAATCCACAGTCTACCAATTGGAGAGCATGGTGAGAGAGAGACAGAGCAATGTAACAAGCGGAATCTTGGGAGTGGACGATTTGTTGGGATCACGAGCCAACCTCCATTAAACATTTCATATATAATTTGTTGACTATATATGTATATTATATAGGACCAACTAAGCTCGTCTCCAAAACTCGACTTTGAGGCTTATAAGTAGAACTCAAGCACAGTTTAGTCAATTACCAGCTGAGCTTGAGGTCGAATTGGAGCCTTCTCCGAATTGAGTTAAGCCGATCTCAAGAAAGTCTCGGATAATCAGGTCGATCAACTAAGTGTGGGCCCGTGCCTCTGGAACAGTTAGATGTAAACTGAATTCATGTTTGTTCTCCGCCCCTTGTATTGAAAGCTTCTAGAAATTGCAAAGGGGTTGTTGATGCGTTAGTAGGGTTAAAGTTTTGGTGGAGTCCGGCGATGGTGGTAGCGGCAACCGCAATCGGTGTGGATGGCATCTATGAGACGGCTGCGGCTCTCGCTACAGATAAGCCATGTTGTATAGGGCCGAGAATGCCGAGGACAAAAGCTATTTCTTCTCTTCCCCTCTCTCTCTTCACAAATCGTGCTCTAGCTACCGCTATCTCCTATTACTCGAATCATGTCGGCAATGTTGGAACTCATTGAGACCAGCCATTGGAGAGGGTGGTTAGAGAGCAGTGCCAGTCGGGCACTCTTTCTCCGGATGACGCCCACAAATTGTTCGACATAATGATTGATGTCGAGCCCAAACCATCTATATATGCGTTCAACACTCCGCTGACCGCATTGGTCAGAATGAAGCAACACTCCATAATGTTCGCACTCTACAACACAATGACACCGTTGAGGATCATCCTAGATAGTTGCACCCATGGTATCCTTGTAAACTGTTGCCGCCACTTAAATCACATCGATCCGGGATTTGCTGTAATGGCAGACATGGTGAAACGTGGTTGCGAGCCTACCATCGATACGTGGAACACTCTCTTGAAAATGGCTATGTCAAGAGAAGAGGCTCCAAGAAGCAGCGGCCATGCTTGAGAAAATGGCGGAGATGGGTTGCGCTCCGGATGTCATTACGTATAACACCATGATCAATGGGTTCTGCAAGACGAGGTAGGCTGCGATGGCACTCGGGCTTCACCAAAAGTTATTGGATCAGGAGGGATCCTACAATCCTGACGTGATCACATACAACACAATCATCGATGGCATGTGAAAAGCAGGATCCTTGAGATAGGAAATTGCTTTAATGTTTAAAGAAATGGGTGCTCGAGGTGTTCAACTAGATATCATCATTTATACTTGCATCATTCAGGGCCTTTGCAATTCAAGCCACCGCGATCAACCCATAAGATTGTTCAAATATATCGGAGGTCGAGGGCTCTCACTAGGTGTGTTAATGTTCAATTTATTGATTGATTGTTTGGGAAAACAAGGAAGGACAGTGGAAGCTCTTGAAATGTATCACTTGATGGCTGAAAGAGGTGAGAAACCAAATGCCATCACGCATGCAACATTGCTCTAGGGTTTTTGCCTGGCAGGTCAGGTGGATGCTGCTACAAGACTCTTTGATTCCATGCTATTGGATGGTATCCATGTTAATGTTTACTGCTATAGCATCTTGATCAATGGGTATTGCAAGGACCATCGACTGAATGAGGTAATGAGTCTATTTTGGAAAATGCAAGAGTGGTTTAGAACCTAATGTCGTTACTTATACCACAATATTGGATGATTTGTGCCATGCTGGTAGATTTCATGGGTGGCGATCCGACAGCTTGGAGGTGGCGACGATGTCGGGGAAGACCAACCTAGGCCACCCTATGTTGGATTAGAGAAGATTAACGTGGTTAAGATAGGGTTTCTACCCAACCTTTGGGTTTAGGTTGGATTAAGCTAGGATCTTGGTTGTTTTTTCGATTTCTAGCTTCTAATATGCTCTTCTCTACTCGATCTACTATGCTTTTAAGTTTCATTTCAATCGGGCTTCATTTGATCGAGTTTTCCTTCGCATTTGTTCCCTTGGCTGTAGCAATTAATGTAGCAATCCAAATGTATGTCTTTTGCTCGGATTTTTGTTGGTTTTCAAGCTCTTTTCAAGTTGATTCTTTGATATGTTATTAGCAACACCTAGGACTTAATTTGGTAGGTTTTCGAGGATTTAATCTTGAATTATGGCATGTTTAACTAGTTGCTAATTTTCTTGAAATTAATGGTTCAATGTGAAAGCATGCTTTATATATATGTATCTATATCTATTAGGCCCTATTGGCCGAGCCTTACATAAGCTTATGGGTGAACCAATGGAGTCATGCCATTTAGGATGTTTAGTTGCGTAAATGGCCGATGGTGTATCTTGATTAAATGCTTGATTGAATGTTTAGATTATTTGACCGATGGTGTGCCTAATTGTATGTTGATTGCATGTTTAGATTAATTGGCCAGAGGTATGCTATTTTGAATTGTCTATTGGAATTTATAGCTTGGACGGTTAGCCTCATGGAGGTGAGTTGGCTATGTTGTGCCCTTGTTGTCATAGCCCTCTTCTACGCTTATATTATTGATGAGTCACTAAATATTCATAATTAAACTCCTTAAATTACCTTCATCAGGCCTAAAGTGTTTGTATTTAATATTTCGTTAGTTGATTTTAGGTTTAATCATGATCTGAGAAGAAATACAAGAAATGTGGCTAAAAAGATGAAATTATATGATAAAGACTGCTTCATCGTCTGTCAGGACAATACTCTCCATAAATTATATATAAGTCCAAATATTCTAACAATTTAGTACATGATAGAAGACTTCAAGAGCTACAACGTTCATGTTGGACATTTTTCTAGCATCCTGATGGATTGATACCAGTTTTGAAGAAGATAAAGATATATAGCTGCTGGAAAACTGGTCCGTCGACGTTCAGACGAATATTCGTAACATATTCCCAATAAGTCCAAATATTATGAAATATTCGGAATATGACAGAGAACTTCTTAATATACAACTTCTGTGTTGGAAAAGGTTTCATATTCCAAACGGATTGGACCCAGTTGTGACCGGAATAGACTGCCAAAATTAATTCAAGAAATACACTGAGCCAAAACCCTAATTTCAGGAGTTCACTTATAAAAAAGGGTTTTCTTGCAGAAAAAGAGGAGGCTCCATAGAAAGAAAAGAGAGAATTAGGTATTTAAAGATTCCCTGGAGAAGATGGAGCTGCAGCGCGGATCCCAATCATTCTTCATCGAATATATGGCCTTCATCCCAAAGATGGGTGGCTAACTTTTATACTTAGGGATCTCATGAAACTTTAGTGTAGTTTCTTTGTATTTTTTAGTTTGATACTTGTATTCTTTTCTAAACATAATCTTATAGATATGGATTTCTTGTTAATAGAGTTGAGGGAACAGAGTTCCTTGACATATATTGATGCCTACCTGATTTCTGTGATTGATGATAGAGATCTATAAGATAGTTTTGATGTGGTTTGTGAATAACCGATGATATATTTTATGCTTAGTGATGATAGGTTGTATTAAGGTTACTCCGAAAATAATCTATGCTAATCGAAGATAAAATATGCCTTTGGAAAACACTTACCTTCTTTTAGGGATTTATGTAAGCTTAAGAAGCTATGAATCTATAATGTCTAGATAACAAAACAAGAGGATAACTAGAGAATACATAAAATGAAACTAAAGTGGATTGAGTAATCCCTAGGTTTTCTCATTGATATACCTTAAATCCTTTTTACATTGCTTTCTTAGTTAGTTTTCATTAAATAATTCTAAAACAACCCAAATCAATCCTTCTTCGCTTTAGGACTAGAGTTTCGAGATTTAATTCTGATTTTTCCTTATTAGTCAAAGTTTTCCCTAAGGATCGACCCCGTATTTCACCATTATCCTATCCTATTAATTTAGTATTGAAAGAAAGGTTTATAAATTTTTAAATTGTGTTTTGCGTATGACTTAACGACATCGTTTCGTGAGCGATCAATTATGTTTACTGCTTTGGCAAACTTTATGCTATGCCTAGCTTTGTATGTTGATATGACATATTATTGCATGCTTGCGTTTCTATATATGTGTTTGATCATTCATGCATTTGGTTGCATTAGAAGCATAAGGGTAAGACGTGGGCGAGTAGGTATTTCACCGATCCGTGCGATTCAGGCATGCCGAATCTAGACCTAGGGTCAGGCTTGGCTAGATTGTGGTCTAGGACATGATTGTTGTGTTTGATCGATTCTGTTATCTGTCGATGATTATTTATAGTTGAACTTGAATATTGCATTGCTTGAGGCATAGAGGTCGTGTCGGTTCTCTTGAGCCAAGTGCTAAGGGCATGCATGTGCCCGATGTCCCTGACTTGTGTCCATGTACGAGGGGTGGTAAGACAATGAGGGTCGACGGTGAGTGCAGCGGCGATGTGCGAACCATGTGTCTATACCTATAGCGGATCGTCCCCCTTATTTCGCCATTGGGTGAAGGTATTGTAGACCTCGGGGAATTGGTAAGGCTGGTGTAGGCCTTGGGTCACTCCTTAGACTTAAACGACATCATTTCACGAGCCATCAATTTTTGACGCCGTTGTCGGGGAAAATTTTCTGATTTTTAAGGAGTATCGATTTAATTTTCTCTTAACTCTTTT
>OY986963.1:14736227-14822720 GCA_963920575.1 Narthecium ossifragum
GTTAAAGTGGATAATTTCTTCTTTCATGTTGACTTTGTTGTCTTGGATATGGAGCATGATGTCCACTTTTTAGCCACTGCTAATGCCAGTATAAATTGTCAAACTGGTGTTATAGATGTTTCTTTTAGACATATGTATCTTAAATTGAATATTTTCAAAACTGCATATTTGTCCGAGCATGATGATGATGAATGTTATAATGTTGATACTTTAACTGAATGTACTGATACTAGATTCCATGCTATGACTTCTGATGAATTATCTGATATTGTGCATGATTATGACTCTAATAATGATGATAATGTTAGAAATTGCACAATCGAAAGATGACATCATAACACACATCCCAGATGGCCGATCAATCGGTCAGGACATAATGGAGATTGAAATTATTTCTTGGATGGTTGAAACCCTTCCACCACTCTCTTCTACTCCTGCACCTTCTTCACTCGAAGCACCACCTGATTTAGAATTGAAACCACTGCCCAAAACGCTAAAATATGTTTTTCTAGGATCAGATTCCTCTCTTCCCGTTATCATCTCTTCTTCACTTTCGAACAATCAGGAGAGTCAACTTTTAGAGGTTCTGAAACATCATAGGAAAAGCATAGGATGGTCAGTGGCTGATTTGAAAGGTATTGACCCTTTGATTTGCATGCATAAGATTCATCTCGATGATCAATCTAAAACTGTTACAGAAATGCAACGCTGCCTTAATCCTAATATGAAAGAGATGGTGAAGAACGAAATGGTGAAACTTATTGATGCATGTATCATTTACCCGATTTTTGATAGCCAGTGAGTCAGCCCTACACAAGTAGTTCCTAAGAAATCGGGCTTAACAGTTGTAGAAAATGAGAACGGTGAGTAGATCCCAATGCGCCAGACCACGGGATGGCATGTTTGTATTGATTGTAGGAAACTTAATACCTTGACTAGGAAAGATCACTTCCCTCTTCCTTTTATTGATCAAATCTTAGAAAGACTTTCTGGTCAGAGTTATTATTGTTTTCTATATGGATATTTAGGTTATAACCAAATTGTAGTTGATCCTCAAGATCAAGGGAAGAACACTTTCACATGTCCCTTTGGTACTTTTGCTTACCGCATGATGTTGTTTGGTCTATGTAATGCTCCTATGACTTTTCAAAGATGTATGAAGACTATCTTCTCTGATATGATTGATAAATTTTAGAAGTCTTCATGAATGATTTTTCTATTTTTGGAAATTCTTTAGAATTATGTTTAGATTATCTTTCTAAAGTTCTAGATTGATGCATTAAAACTAATTTAGTTTTGAGCTGGGAAAAGAGTCATTTTATGGTCAAGGAAGGAATTGCTTTAGGGCACATTGTTTCTGAACGTGGAATAGAGGTTGATAGAGCTAAAGTTGAGTTAATTGCTAAATTACCTCCACATTCATCTGTGCGCCAAATTCGTTCTTCTCTAGGTCATGCTGGATTCTACCGTCGATTCATTAAGGATTTTTCCAAAATTTCATGACCCTGAATTATTGGCCAAAGATGCCCCTTTGTCTTCAATGATACATGTTTGACTATTTTTCAAACTATCCATGTGATTTATTGTCTACCACACCTATAGTTCATGCACCATATTATTTTTGACCTTTTGAACTTATGTGCGATGCTTCTAATTCTGCCATAAGAGCTGCTTTAGGACAACGAGTAAGTACAATTCCATATGTGATTTATTATGCTAGTAAGACCCTCTTTGAATCCCAATTGAATTATACAACCACTGAGAAGGAATTATTAGCCGTAATATTTGCATTGGAAAAGTTTCATCCCTACCTCCTAAGTTCCAAAATCCTTATCTATACTGATCATGCTGCTCTACGATATCTTTTACCTAAAAAGGATGCCAAACCTAGACTGATTCGATGGATCTTGCTTTTGCAAGAATTTGATCAAGAGATTAGGGATAAGAAAGGCTCAGAAAATGCAGTTGCTGATCATTTGTCTCACCTTCCTTTAGAACATATTCTTGATAACACTCATGTTGATACTTCCTTTCCATACGAGCATCTCTTTCAAGTGACTCATATTTCATTGCCTTGGTATGCACATATAATTAATTATCTTGTTTCAGGCAAGCTTCCTAATTCATGGTCTAAAAATGCTAAAGATAGATTCTTTTCTCAGATTAAATACTATATATGGGAAGACCCTGAATTATTTAAGCATTGTTCGGACCAAGTAATTAGACAATGTGTGACTAAGTCAGAAGTTCATGATATTCTCACTTTCTGTCATACACATGCATGTGGTAGTCATTTTTTCGGAAAGAAAATCGCTGCAAAAGTTCTGCAAAGCGGATTTTATTGGCCTTTAGTTTTTAAGGATTCTCATAATTTTTGTCAATCCTGCATTCGATGTCGGAAAACTGGAAATATCTCTCGTAGGAATGAGATGCCTCAAACTCCGATTTTAGTTGTCGATATTTTTATATTTGGGGTATAAATTTTATGGGACCCTTTCCATCTTCTTTTGATTTTCAATATATCCTTGTAGATGTTGACTATGTTTCGAAATGGGTAGAAGCTATAGCAACCAAATCGAATGATCATAAAGTTGTGATTAAATTCCTTCAAAGCAATATATTGTCTCAATTTGGTTGTCCTCGTGCGATTATTAGCGATGGTAGTTCTCATTTCACTAATCAACACTTTGAATCCCTTCTTAGGAAGTACTCTATCACACATAAGGTGGCTCTTATCATCCTCAAACTAGTGGCCAAGTAGTTCTAATAGGAAAATAAAATGCGTATTAGAGAAAACTGTTCGCCTTGACCGCACGGATTGGGCTATAAAGCTAGATGATGCACTTTGGGCTTACAGGACAGCTTATAAAATGCGTATTGGTATGTCCCCATATCGATTAGTGTTTGGTAAACTTTATCACTTTGTTGTAGAATTAGAACATCAAGCTATGCGGGCAATTAAATAGCTCAATACTGATACAAACGTTGTCACTGCACATAGGAAACTGAGTTTAATGTGAACTTGAGAAAATTCGTAATGAAGTATATTTGAATTCCAAAATTTACAAAGACAAGACAAAAGTTTTCCATGATAAACATATTTCTCGAAGGACTTTTGTCATAGGACAAAAAGTTTGGCTTTTCAATGTGAAATTACGTTTTTTCTGGCTAAATTACGCTCTAGATGGTCAGGGTCTTTTATTAAAAATAGAGTATTTCCACATGGCGTTATAGAAATTAGACATCCACACATAAATGAAATTTTCACTGTTAATGAGCATAGATTAAAACATTATGTTGAGGATATCGCTCACGGCGATGTGATCAAGTCCATTGAACTAACCGACCCATACTATCACTAACCTCTAGTAAGGGCATCTAGCGAAAGACGAAAAATTACACGCTTGCTGGGAGACAACCTGGTTTTTAGGAATTGTCCTTAATTTCCTAGGATCTTACTTGATGTTTAGGAATTTTTCCCACCTTTTTCGGATTTTTATGGTTATGTGATAGAAATAAGTAAAAATAAAAATAAATTAATTAATTAATAATAATAATAATAATAATAATAATAATAAAGGGGATCATCGTCCCCATCCCGCGTCTCTCTCTCTGGCTCGTCCCCGATTTCATCACCACCGCCGCGTCTCTCTCTATGGTTATGTAACTTGGAGCATTTTTTTTATAATTTTGAAAATACGTGGTACTAAACTGCAAAACTGGAAAACTACAGGGTACTGAACTGCTTTTTGGCCTTATATGTTTATTAGTTATTTCCTTGTATGTGATGTCTAGAAGATGATTTTTGATGTATTATCTCATTTACTATTTATCTGTACATGTTATATTTTGTGTGGTGAATGTTTGTACATATCAATATATCATAAAAATACAAAGGAGACTCCGTCGAAAGTTTCTATGATTCTAATATCTTTTTGAACTTTTAATTGTTATATTTGATATTTGTGGGGAAGGTATATATTTTTGTCGCAGTTTATGCTTGGGAGGGATAAATTTTATTGCTTATGGCGGTGATTTCTGTATTTATGAGAGAGCGCTATTTTGGAGCTAAATTACGGTTATCTCTACCCTATTTTCTTTGCATTAGTTTATGACTTAGTAGAATTGGGGACAATTACATTTAAGTTGGGGGTACCAGTCATAAATTTCATACTCATATGTTTTTTCTGATATACGATATTATACACCCTTGAGTGCTGTCATGAGAATAAAATTATGATATTTATTGATGAAAGATGGTTGATTTAGAAACGTATTTTATGATTTACTCTGATTCTCATATGTAATATAAGATATAGCTAAATTTTTGCTATGCATAATATTATTTTTATATTTCAACACTTTTTCCATGAATTAAGGATGCCTTGACATATCCCAATGCACATGTGCACTACCACATGTTGATGAGTTGAGATTAGATTCTAAGCATGATACCATGATGGATTTATGATTTTATACCATGTTAAATGAAAGTATGCAACTAAAAAAAGAGAGCTTTATATGCAAAAAGGTTTCATACTTAGTAACCGGGCAAGGTGCCTAACAAAGTGTGTTGTTCGCGTAAAACAGTTGAAATTCTTCAAGAAAATGACTAGTTATGATTTGTAGCCTTCATGGTTTGAGCATTAGAGTCTGAAGGGTGTTCTACATTTAGTACTCTAAAGCCGTCTAGTTTGGGAGTCACTGGCTTGAACCTCGTTACATGGACCATGAAGAAAGCTTCAGAAATAATAACATTGCACATGTCACGTAAAAAAGAGATTGCAAAGTGGTGAATAAAAATATGTACTTGGCCAAGTTCTTATTGTTGAATGGTTGAAATGTTTGAATATAATTGATACTCTGAGACATCTGAAATTTTATTCACACACATGAGTGTTAAAATTGTTTTTAATTATGGTTAAGTATGTTGAAGTGTTGGAAAAGTGTTTGGCATGCATTAATTAGTTTGCTATTGTTTTATCTTACTATGGGTAGAAGAATAAAGTCATGGATATTATTTCTATTTTATGTATTGTAGTTGATGAATATTATGATTGATTTCTACTTTCATATTCAAGGGCTGTATAGATGTTTGTATGTATCATCCCTGAAAACCCTAAGGAGACTATAACTTCTCCACTGGGGTAAACCAGGGGTTTAAAGGCTTGTTGCACATGCTAAGTTTAATCGTAAGACTTACGAAAGTGGCTAGTTAGATTTATTATTTTATTTTTATCTTTTCTTTGCTCAAGGACTAGTAAAGTGTAAGTTGGTAGGTGTGATGAGTCACTAAATATTCGTAACTAAACCCCTTAAATTACCTTTGTTAGGCCTAGAGTGTTTATATTTAATAGTTTGTTGGTTGATTTCAGGTTTAATCATGATCTGAGAAGAAATATAAGAAATTCAGCTAAAAAGATGAATTTATGTTATAAAGACTGCTTCGTCGTCTGTCAGGAGAATACTCCCCAGAAATTCCATATAAGTCCAAATATTCTGAAATTTTAGTATGTGAAAGAGGACTTTAAGAGATACAACTTTTACGATGGACATTTGGTGAGAATCTAGATGGACGGATATCAGTTTTGAAGAACATAAATATATATATAGCTGGTGGAAAATTGGTCCATTGACGTTTAGAAAAATATTCGTCAAATAGTCTCGATAAGTCCAAATATTATGAAATATTCGGCATATGACAAAGAACTTCTGAATATACAACTTCCATGTTGGAAAAAATTTCATATTCCAAATGGATTGGACCCAGTTGCAACCGGAATAGGCTGCCATGATTAATTCAGGAAATCCGAGTTGCATTGTAAGTACAACTGAGCCAAAACCCTAATTTCGAGAGTTCACCTATAAAAAGGGGTTTTCTGGCCGAAAAAGATGAGGCTCCATAGAGAGAAAAGAGAGAATTAAGTATTTGAAGATTCCATGGAGAAGATGAAGCCACAACGCGGATCCCAATCATTCTTCATCGAATATATAGCCTTCATCCCAAAGATGGGTGGCTAACGTCTGTACTTAGGGATCTCATGAAACTTTAGTGTAGCTTTTTTGTATTTTCTAGTTTGATACTTGCATTCTTTTCTAAACATAATCTTATAGATATGGATTTCTTGTTAATAGAGTTGATGGAACATAGTTCCTTGATGTATATTGAGGCCTACTTGATTTCTGTGATTAACTGTTTTGATTTCCAACTAAAACTAGGATGATTCCTCCAACCTGGATTATAGTTATTAGAATAAGGGTTGTTTCGAGTTTTGGAAAAACCATAAGTTGCATTAACATGTTCTTGAATGAAGTCAGGGAAAATGGGAATCAAATGACAATCAGTCATAAGATGATCAACACTAAGGCAAAGGGCACATGTCTCAAGAGAGAAGTATTAGACAATTGTTGAGCAAGAGTTTGACCTGTTTTCAACTCGTTTAAATCTTTAGTTAGGAGGGCTACTTGTGCGGAGAGACTTCGGAATTCAGAAATTTCATGAATTCCCCGAGAATTATGAACAGTGGTCGATCGACTCCTAGGATTTGAGGCATTGTGTTGTCAATTTTTAGCAAGGTTTCTCATATATTTCCCAAAGAGCAGTCCATTACATACTAAAAACAACACCCCCTCAACAAGCTTCGACCATCGTCCTATAACGATCATTAAGACCATTATAAAATGAATGGGCTAACTACCACTCAGGTACCTCATGATGGGGACACTCTCTAAGAAGATCCTTAAATCTTTCCCAAGCTTCATGAAACATCTCATCTTCATTTTGCTTAAAAGAGATAATCATTGAATGATAATTTTGAGTTTTAATGATATGGAAATATTTTTTAAGGAAGGCATCCTGAAGTTGATCCCATATTGAAATCAAATTTGGAGCTAAGGTTTGGAGCCAATGTTTAGCCTTGTCTTTCAAAGAAAAAGGGTAAAGCTTGAGTCTAAAGGCATCATCATTAAAATACTGAAGTTTGAACGTTGAAAGGATTTCAAGGAAGCTAGCAATGTGTCCATAGGGGTCCTTTTTCTCACACCCATAAAATACTGTAATCCAGTTAGGCTTGATCTCATAATGTGTAGCATGAATGGTAGGTGGGTTGATACAAGAAGCATAGGTATAAGGTCCAGGCAGGAAGTAATTCCTAATTTGAACTTCTCTATTATTGTTATTATTACCACCTCTATCCATATTAGCATTAAGGTCAATGACGGATCATCTGTCTTGTATGCAAGATCACAGCACTTTTGAAAAAGAAAACAAAATATTCGGAGGAGAGGATAAAATCCGAAAAACAACGATTGAAATGAAAACTTTTGAAGCACGAAAACAAACCTATTTGCGCTCACGGGCGATCTGCCGATCGATCCGGTGGTCGGCCGTGGGACTGTGCAACCTTACTTGGAGAAGCGACGGTCGATCGTCGTATCGACCCTGAGAAGCTTTTTTCGTGACAGAGGCTCACGGTCGATCAGGCGGACGATATCACGGTCGACCATGGATATCGTAGAGCATGACGGTCGATCCGGCGAACGATGTCACGATCCACCGTCAGTCTGCTTCAAAGTAAAATCGTTCCATTAATTGCGGCAAAAATTCCTGAAAATTATCAAAAAAACCCTAAAAAGTGTAAAATAAAGTAATTAAAAGTAGAGAAAGATAAAAATCTAACTATGCCTAGAAAAAGAATTAAGAGAAAATTAAATCGATACAACTTAAAAATCAGAAAATTTCCCCGGCAAAGGCGCCAAAAAATTGATCGCTTGCAAACGATGTCGTTAAGTCATACGCAAAACACAATTTAGAAATTTATAAACCTTTCTTTCAATACTAAATTAATAAGATAGTATAATGATGAAATACGGGGTCGGTCCTCCAGGAAAACTTTGACTAACAAGGAACAATCACAATTAAATCTCGAAACTCTAATCCTAAAGCGAAGAAGGATCGATTTGGGTTGTTTTCGAATTATTTAATGAAAACTAACTAGGAAAGCAATGTAAAAAGATTAAAATATATTAATGAGAGAAAAACCTAGGGATTACTCAATCCATTTTAGTTTCACTTTTTGTATTCTCTAGTTATCCTCTTGTTTTCTTATCTAGACATTATTGATTCATAGGTTCTTAAGCTTATATGAATCCCTAAAAGAAGGTAAGTGCTTTCCAACGACATATTTTATTTTCGATTAGTATAGATTGTCTTCGAGATAACCTTAGCACAACTTATCGTCACAAAGCATAAAATATCTCATCGGTTATTCACAAACCACATCAAAATCATCTTATAGACCACCCTCCGGCGACCATAGTCGATGACAGCGCGGTATGCTGCTAACCAGTCCATACCGAGTATCATGTCAAAGCCAGTCATGTCTAGCACCCGCAGGTGTAGACAGACACGGAGGCTTCCAACCTCCAAGGAACAAGATCGGCAAACCCGGTCTACCCTGACTGTCCCGCCGATCGATCAGTCTACTGACTGTGCCATCTCTAGCCAACTTATCTCTAATCCTAACGATGCCACACACAAGCTAGCAACATAGGAATGAGATACCCTTCAATCCATCAGCACATCTACTAAAGAACTAGAAAGCTAAAATATACCTCTGAGCACGGATGGCTCTACTGCTGTCTGCTGGTACTGCGGTGGCGGTTGGTACAGCTGAACGGTGTCTGGCTGCTCACACCTTGGGAGGGCAAACACACGCCCTCACTGGCCACCTCCACCTCTGGAGTGACTCGGTCTAGCCCTTGATCCGCGCCCACCACTGCTCTCCTGCCAAGCACTGGACTCTCCGCCTCTATTGCCCTGCGGCATAGCACCCCGCACTCCTCGCAGGTGACAATCTCTACGGAAGTGTCCCAACTGCCCGCACTGGGAGCACATGAGTGACGCGCCATCAGGCTGCTGACCCTGGCCTCCCCCTGACGGAGCCTGCCCAAACGGCTCGGCCGTCAGGAGAAACTGGCATGCTGGACTCGGCAACTGCGGCTGAAATTGCTGAGGGCGCCGCGACTGCTGCTGGAACTGTCGTGGACGTCGCTGCTAGCCTCTACCGAATCCCCCTCGAATGTGGGGTCTCTGCGGTGTGCTGGTAGAGAATGCTGGTGGAATTGCCCGGCACCTCTCGTCCTGCAACTGCGCCTCTACTGTTAAGGCGCAGTTCAAAACTGCTGAGTACGTCTAGAAGTGGTAGGAGCTGGTCTGCCGCCTGAGCTCTGATTGAAGTCTCCACTCGAACTGTCGTGCCCTGGCTGTCGGATCTGCTGCCACTACCCCCGCAAAACAGACCAGATATGTGAACCGGGTGGTATACTGCTAAACGGAGCAGCTATCCTACAGAAGGGATTGGTACTCATGGATCAGGGCATCACGTGTGTGCTGGGCGGTGCACCACAAGTCAAGTGCGTCTCCGTCAAACTGAAACACCGCGAGGGTGACCCGGATCCGGTCATCCTCGACGAAGAGAGCGTCCAGGACGCGCATGACTCCTCTGAGCCAGCCGTCCGATGTAGTCGAATTTCCAGTCTCACCACTGAACCGAGGTGGGTTCAGCCGCTGAAAATCCATCATGACCGCCACAGCGGTCCGCCCGTCAACATGAGCGAGGACCCTCTCCTCGGCGAAAAAGGCCTCCTCCTATGCGACCGAAACCGTCACTGGTGATGGTGTAGCTCGCCTAGCTCAGACCTCCCTGATAGGTATCACCTTGTCTGGTCGGGTGAGTCAACCAGGTTGTGCCCCACCCCAACCAACAACCGAAGGCCTGCCTTGAGCTCCCGACATCTACGCAATCACCAATGACAAACGAGCATCTACTCATCAAAAACAACAAAACAACCAACACAGCGCTAAAGCGGAAATGCACAATACATCACAAAAGAGCATGCACGGATATTCTAGACATAGAACTATCTCATCCCACGCTCAATCTCAACCGAATCCTTATCCTATCCCTGAGACCTACAGCCTATGCTCTGATAACAAGTTGTCACACCCCGACCCGCGAAGCCCCAACCGGGTCAGGCGACGCGAACCAGAACCTAACTAAATGCGGAAAAGTTTTGGCGAGGGTTCCCTCTAATCTATTGGTCTCCTTAAACAATTCATAAGCACCCTTATTAAAATGATTATCACAAACCTCAAATGATACAATAAACATATAATTCAAAACCTCAAAAGGGTTAACATTAATACATTATACTCCCGTAGGAGACTATCAAACAAAAAGGGTAAACATATGATCGCTCCTCTAGCACCGCCAGACATCGCCGCGCCACCAAACACTTGCCCGGTAGGGGCCACTGAAGAAGAGCTAATGCCTGCACCTGCAAAACGCAGCCCGGGTAGGAGTGAACAACTAAGCTCAGTAGAGTTCTACGGTACGACACACAGAAAGGAGGGAACACAACAGTGTCGCCCTCAAGCAAGTCTGGGTGTACACAATGGCCCCATAACCCCACCGCGTGTCCCTGAACGCAGGAAACCAACACTGTAGATCCACAAGCAGGAAACCGGCACTGCTAGGCGGGAAACGACACCGCTGAGTAGGCACACCCTCTACTCAAGAGTCATAGAACACTGGACACCGGCTACACCTCAGAACCGGCTCGAGGCCGACATGACCTCTAAATCATCGATCAACATGTATTCAAGTCATCTAAACCTATCATCAATATTGACTGAATACTACCATCCGAACTTGGACCACGCTACCCATCACGGTCCTAGAGCTAGATTCGAGCTATCCGAAAGCCTCGGATCGGCGATCAACCCATCTCCCACGCCCTATCCTTATGCATCTAATGCAAAGAAAGCCATGTATGATTATACACATAAATAACAATTTAGACATGCAACAATATGCCAATTATTACATAGGGCCAGGCGCAGCACACAACTCGTCAAGGGTGAACATGGCAAGGGTCTAGATAAAATGCATATTTTATTCTACACATCCCAAGGGGTGTGACCTTCTTGGTTCAACCACATGCCAAGCACAAGGCCTACACAAATATAATAACATTATTATAAAGTGATAACGAACAACGCAATTTATCCAATTAGAGCAAATGCTCTACTAACTGTGAAAAATCATAATTATCAATCTAACCGACCGATTGATGTGAAACTTGATATACCCACTCTACGGCACACCCCGAATCACATATCCAAAAACCAGATCAATCGGATAAACGAAAGTTGATCAAAATGTACAATTTCGGTAAAACTCCAGATTTGATAAATCAATCAAAATTCTATTGAAAATAACTTGGATTAAAACCATACTTTGAAGATCTCTTCCAAAGATCATCACAGCCAAGAATAAACTTAATTAAATAATTAAAAACAACTTAATGACACTAATCAAGCTAACTGTCCTATTTTAGCACAGACAATCCATTTAATTCACCAGAAATTGTACATTGCTCCACAAATCATGAAACCGGTTGGAAATGAAAGCTAACACACGGATCTACAACTTTCATTGCGAACATCAACTCAGATCATGCAATTACAGCTCGGAAATCATGTTAGAAGAAAAATCAATTAAACAACATATAAATACCTAATCTAAGGTTTAATGAAAAAACCTACCAAACCACACTAATCCACGTTTGATTCTCAATCAAACCTTCCAAGGAGGGTGTAGATCTCTTCACCTAGCTCATGGTAAGCTTCCCAAGCCCCTGGATCAAGCTCCAAATGAGAATTTCTAAGGTAGGAGGAGAGGAGAAGAAAAATTGGAAAAACAGAGGGGTCTCGGGTTACTTATAGGCTCGAGTCCGATCGATTGGTCCTAGGACCGATCAGTTAGATTAGGCAGGATTAGGTCGGTTCTCGACCTTATCCAGAAATATCAGCCGCGTCCTCATCCAAACAACCGACACATGTCCGATCGATCGCTCGCAGGAGCGACCAATCGCACACGGCCATCAGCTGTCCTAAAGACAAGCTTTCGCATGCCCGAACTTGAATCTTTCGATCCAAAGCCTGCTTAAGGTTGTAACAAGCACATAAATCTAACATAGGGCTATGTGTGCACACACGGATAATGTGAAACAAACCAACAAGACGTAATTTACCAAATTGCCCTTGTGGTTCACAACGAGTCACGGGCTCGACCTAGACAGTCTACCAAGGAGTAGAGGGATGGATCCTCACACTCCAGTTGGTTAGTATAAATTGGGATGATGCATTTGGGTGAGTCAACTATAATCATGAGTTACCGCGCACGTCCTAATTCCAAGTCGGTATCACGACTCCACATGTCATACTCTTTTAACTAACACATAGACAATCAAAATTTTTTACTTTTTAAACAACAACTTATAAAATAAAAATTGTTCTTGTAATTCAATTATTAAGAATCCTCATCATCACAGATCACAAAAGAGAACAAATTTGAGTAACTCTATTCATTTTAGATTTGGACGACACTTTTTTTTTTTGCTCTAAGAGCATCCACATCAGATACTGTAAAACACCCAAATACTTTAAAATAGAGTAGCTACAGTGCTTGTTTGGTTAAAAGATGGACTGCATCAGCTCTTGTAAGCAATACTCTAAACTAGAAATTGATACAGTGATATTCTACTTCTAGAGTATCACTGTAGCAACTGTATCCATTATTTAATTATATAATATGAACTTTTGGCATTTTCTAATCCTTTACCCAAATCTATTTTATCTTTTATCCAAACCCATATTATCTAATGAATAAGAAATAATAAGATATTATGATTTTCATATTCTAATAATTTCAAGTAATAACAAATTACTATTATAGAGTTATTTAATAATAAAATATGACTTTTTTACTTTTCAAAAAAGATTCTCAAAACACATTTATCCTTTTATCTCTTCTCCAAACCCATATTCTCCAATGAATAAGAAATAATAATACATTAAAATTTCCAAATTTTTATTGAATATATATTACTATTATATAGTTATTTAAATATATGACTATTCTCAAATATATTTATAAATATAATATGACCAATAAATAATAAATAAAATATATAAAGAAATGATGAAAGTATGAATATTTAAGTGGTATAGAAAATGGTTTAGAGTATCTGATGGAAAGTGTTGTTAGATCAAGAATCAGTAAACTAGAAAAATAGCTCTTTTTACTATAGTCTAGTGAAATAATGAAAGTATGAATATATTACTATTATATAATTAATGCAATAGGTTACTATTGTTGTCAAATATATTTATCATCGTATGATATGACCAATGGATTAGAAATAGAAAATATAAAAATAGAATGAAGATATTAATATTTAAGTATAATAAAGAATGATTTAGAGTATCTGATGGAGAGTGTTGTTAAATAGAGAATTTGTAAATTAAAAAAATAATTTTTTTACTGTATTTTAGAGAATCTGACGGGAAGAAATGATATAGGATAATAAATAGGAAGACCCCACGAGCCTATACGCGCTCGTAATGGCTGGCTCTCTTAGCCCGCAAGCAATCGTCTCGATTCCACGTTCGCCATCGCACCCGCTTTGAAAATATAACGTTTCACTAATGGACGGCCCTGATCACGTTATAATTAAATATATGTACTAATTAATGACTTCTCCCATCGGCGATCCTTTATCTCTCTCTCTCTCTCCTTGCTTTAAATTTCGGTGCTCAATTAGTTCTTTGATCCATTCCAATTCGATGTTCTGATCGTTTTCTTGGAGGATTTCTCGATAATTTTCTTAGATTTCTTCTGATGCTTCTTGTGCTCGATTCTTCCTCCCCGTATTCGTCGATCTCCGATCCCCAATTCCCGTTGTCCCTCTTGTATTACTACTGTATGCTTCTGCCGTCGGACGTCTTCTTATTAGGATCGCCATCGCCATCGGCATCAATTCTCTGATGAATTAGGGATCTTCCTCGGGTTTTTGGTTGTTTTGCGGAGTTAGCCATTTGGTTGGAGGAATGGCGGATCGGAACCGCTCCTTCTCCATCGAGGAGTTGCCCGCGCATCTGGTTCTGGAGATCTTGAGCTCCGGGCGGCTGGGCGCTGCCGATCTGGCTTGCTTGGAGACGTCGTGCAGGATGTTTAGGGGGGCTAATGGGTTTCTGCCCACTGAGTTCCGGTCGATGGTCGAGTTCGCGGCGTTCCACCTCTGCGAGGGTGAGGAGATATTTGCGTCTCTGCCATCGAACGCGAGGAGGGAGCTGCTCGAGCGGTGTGGCGGGAACTGGAAGAAGGTGCTTAGGTTCTTGCAGTGCGTGGAGCAGTCTTCCGCTACCGTCGTGACATCAGCAGGCAATGTACTATTTCTTTGTTGTCGGCAAAAAAATGAAATTTGTAGATTGATTGATCGTCTTTCATTCGTTTCCTTTTTTGGAATTTTCTAATGCCGGTAAATCTGCTGATTTTAATTGATTGCTATATTGTCTTTTGCATTGTTTGAATTTTGTAATTTGAGGATGTTTTACAACTAATTGTAGCTTGTTAGGCTTATGGGCTTTCAAGTGCTAGATGTTTACGCAAGCAGTTCTTATACAACTTGAAGTGAACTAAAGCTTTCAAACTCTGTGGCTCAAGTACTTCTTGGTGATAGAGGTGACATCACTAGCACCTTAGGTTCCATTTGATTTTGTGTTGTTGCAGTGATTGTACCAAGGAAAGTAGCTTGCAGTACAAAGAGTCGAATGACCGATTCTGCATGATTGCTGCTGTCCTTTGTGACTCCAACAACCATTCTCTCGTTGTGGCCATCTACTTGTGATTTCATGAACTTGGATATTCTGTTCTTACTTTTCTTTTTTCTTGTTTTCCTTAATCATTTTTAACCGTGATCACCTGAAACTATATCTAATCCACAATTATGACTTGAGTCACAATTTCTGAAGATGTAATTACCGTATTGGGCCACACTTGCTTCCCTCTTGCCTCAATTCGTGCATTAAACGTTATCTTAAGCCCACTTGATACTTCAACCCATGTTCTTTTGTATACAAGGAAAAGATGGATCATTTTTATGTTTACTTCTACTTCATGTCATTTCTGCCAGATTTTATATTTAAGCCTCACTCGCCATACCCTTGGCTTTGTTTTTAACAGGTTTTTAACTACAGCTTTTCTTGGTTGATTAGTGTTAGTGTTTATGTAACTTGAAATTTGCTAGCTCTCATAATTTGCAATCACATGTAAGATCTGACACCATGTTAAGTACACTAATATCTGTCTTGTGCATATCATCAGTAAAAGTGACCAAAGTTGACTGCAAATAAATGCTTCATACTTCTTTTAGTGTTGAAGTGTTCTTTTACATGTACAGATGCAGGTCACTACTGGGAGATATCATACACTTTTGATTCATGACTCTGCAGTCTACTCGTGCGGATCCAGTTTGTGTGGAGTACTTGGTCATGGTCAAGATACAACCCAGTGTGTGTCCTTCAGTCGAATTTATTTTCCTTCCCTGGATCGTGTAACCCACATTTCTGCTTCTCACAACCATGCAGCATTTGTGATGCAGTCTGGAGAGGTAGATAGGCCTGAAATTTATAAAGTTTATCTTCCAGTTCCTGCTAAAATGCCTGTGTGTTAATAATCTGCACAAAATATCTGCTTGTTAGGTATTCACATGCGGGGATAATTCGTCATTTTGTTGTGGTCATGGAGAAGTGGGACGCGCTATATTTAGGCCGACTCGCATTGAAGCACTTAAAGGGGTTTCCTGCCTGCAGGTACTGGGTGCTGTCTTTTTTCCATTCAGTGGATAAGATTGAAAAGCTGGCTTTTTTCGACATCCTCATTTCTGCAATGTCATCTGATACTTTGCCTCTTGTCGAAAGTGTGCTTTAATTGGTCAACATGTTTCGTTCAAGCTATTACTGTTTGTATATGTTAAGCAATGTGAAAGAATAATGGAGAAAAATGTGAAGCAGATACATGAAGAGGAAGCTTATTTCTTGATGTCGTCCTATGCAACATTATTTACCTGGCCGTATGTTGAAACCTGTAATTCCTAACTTCAGTATTCATTTGGCACATATTTGACAATTCAATGCTCGTGATTTCTTTCAATCCCAACTCCCACAAAATGGTTCCCAAAAATGAAATCCATTTCGATTGTTCAATTAAAAGTTAAAGTTTTATACGCCATACTACAGCCTTAAGGAGCAATAATAGTTGGGAGTGATTTGATTGTGTATTTCAACTGTTTTCAAACAAAAATTTGTGCCTTGAGAGTGATTTAATTGTCTATTTCAATCAAGAGAAATAGCTCCTATTTAATGTTTCGCAAAAGGCAAAAACCTAGTGCACTTATTTGGCATGAAACCCATGTTTGCTTATAAGCCAATTCACTTGTGATCTTCAATCATATTTACTTTTCTATCTATAAATGTGGTCATCTCTATACTTCTTGCTGGCATATCTCCATTTCCAGGAATGGAAAAGACTAGTTCAACTAGCTGTTAGAGAATGTGTTCCACCATAAGATAGGTCTCTTTTGAGACCTTGATGTACTTCTTGATTTTATTGCTTCTGCTGTGTGATAGTGGTAACATAACTTTAGCAGATTCTAACATCTCATCTCCTTCCCAGTCATCATGTCTTGTAGTCCATGCCATGAGTAATTTTTGGATGGACCTATCTCCTAGGTTTCTTACAAAATGCAATTTTCTTTCTCTTGCGAATCTAAATGGTTAGCATAGTACTTCATGTGCAAAACTTCAATTTGTCTATTCTGCTTTCCAGGTTGCCACTGGGCTCAGTTTCACTATGATCCTAACAAGAGAGGGCCAAGTTTATACATGTGGAAACAACACGCATGGTCAGCTTGGTCACGGTGACACTTTGGACCGGCCTACTCCTAGGGCAGTTGAACTTTTTGAAAATCTTGGTCGTGTGGTTCAAATTGCTGCCGGTGCAAGTTACGCCTTTGCTGTAACTGATAATGGAACAGTGTATTCTTTTGGTTCTTGTACCAATTTCTGCCTTGGCCACGGTGATCAACAGGATGAACTTCTTCCTCGTGCTATCCACTCGTTTAAAAGGAGGAATGTTCACATAGTCCGTATCTCTGCAGGAGATGAGCATGTTGTGGCTCTTGATTCTAGTGGATATGTTAGTATCTATGTTCTGTTGCTTTGCTTCGATGCTATTACTCCCTGCTTCCCCCCCTATTGCGCCTACTATCAGCTTGTAAGATGGTGATATCATACCTTTATTTTGCAGGTTTATACATGGGGAAGAGGTTATTGTGGAGCGTTGGGTCATGGAGATGAAAATGACAAGACTAGTCCAGAATTATTGACCAGTCTAAAGTGCCATCTAGCTGTACAGGTTTGTCATTATTTCGAGCTTATTTTCTATGATCAATCAAAGGTATTTAACAATGTAGTGGACAATTGATGCCACCAATATGTAGAAGAGGATGTGTATTTTATTTAGAAATAGTGCATGAGGCATAGAGAATTTTATTACATTATAGTAAGTAACTTGATTCAGTATCAATTGATGTCTGATGACTGTTTGACGTGCACCTGATTGATTCAGCTTTTTAAGTTAGACTGATATCCTCCCATGCACTGCTCCAGTTCTTGTTACGTAATAATCATGTGAAGTTTTACAATGGTCTCTGATTCTTGGGTAGCAGAGTCACTATAAGGCCCCGCTTGTTTCGTGAATGTTCTAGTACATATTATAATGGAGAGAGATACGATAACAATCAATTTAAAGTCTTAGGTTAGCTACAATATGATGAATCCTACTTATTTTCTGTTTCTAGGAAAAACTAGTTATCCACAACCAGGTGACTATGCAGTTTTATCATGATACTCGGTAGTCTTTGGCTAACTTTCGTAGTGTTGCAAAATAAAGATCGAATGGCCTTTTGCTTTATCTTATCCTTGTGCTGCCTCTTATTATCTTCGCCTTTGTTCGACCAATATGTGGTGTGTATGACGTGCCCCTAATGTAAAGCATCTGCAAGTTTCTGTTCTCAGTTGAAATCACTAGCAATCCTTGATTGTGTAGTTTTGGCCAATCGGCAACAGTTCGATGTTCTTGATATTGTTGGCCTTGACACTGGACAGGTTTGCGCAAGGAAGAGAAAAACATTTATTCTTACTGATCAAGGCTCTGTCATTGCATTTGGATGGATGGGATTCGGGAGTTTAGGCTTCTCTGATCGCGGCAGCTCAGATAAAGTTATGAAGCCGCGGATACTTGACAGCCTCAGATCCCATCATGTCTCTCAAATCAGCACAGGGCTTTATCACACTGTTGCAGTCACCACCAAGGGTGTGGTATTTGGATTTGGAGACAATGAAAGAAGACAACTCGGGAATGAATGGTTAAGAGGGTGCCCAAAGCCAACAGAGATTGCAGTTATGAGAGCGATGGATGATATAGCCATTGCTGCACAAAGTGGTTGAAGTTCCTTAGATCTGAACAAGACCTGTATCTTGTAGTTGCATTTGTGTATTGTTTTGAGCCTTTTTTTTTTCTCTTTTAGATCAGAAGGTTTACTATTTAATTTGGCCTCGTTGGAAATGAGGTACAAAATGTTGTATTTAATTTGAAATGATAATGTATGATAGTGTACTTTACTGACATGAGTTTGGTTTTTAATTAAATCAATATCCTGTTTATTTTCTTGAAATGATATTGTATAGCAGCTCAATCTTCTATTATATATGATCCAATGCATCTTATCATACGGATAGAGATGCTCGATTCAAGTTAAGCTCAGATATATCATGCGATGAAGTTAAAGTCATGTGGAGGGTGATGGTTATAGGGTGGTTAAAAGGGAGATGATGATTAATGGGAGGTGGTGAGATGGTTACCCGTGCCACGATACACCTAGTATGTAATAGTTGGAGCTTACATTCGCAATTTGGATGGAATATGTCGGTGCCTCGTATCATCTGTTTATGTTTTTATGATGGGATAGAATTCATAGTTAAGGACCCAAGCACTTATAGCCCTGGCCGTTTAACCTTCTTTGTACTCTCATGTTCTCTAGGTTTTTGGTGGGTTGCATCCAGTTTTAGGGATTTTTACGTTGATTTTCCTTGTAAATCCTCTAGTAGTTGACCGATCCAGTGGCTAAAACAACCCTGTCCAGACAGTGCTGGTGAATTGAGCCAAATGGTTTCACTCTTCCACCAATGGGCTGTTTGCTTGCAGGAATCCAAGAAGGGAAATTGATCAACTTGAGAAACTAAGCCAGTTTTGGATGACGGAAATTATAATAGAAAGTGAAAGATCCATCTCTCACCATTTCTCTTTTTCCACTTCCTTCTCAAATTGTTAATTTGGAATGTTACATCTCTACAACTTATTATTCTCACATGGGCAATATCCGTTCAAATACAAAAGAGTGAATACAAGAAGGCAACATTCACTTTTATGAAGAGTGAATTATACAAAGTGGACTTCTCTAGAACTTATTTTCCCTCTGGAGTGGAAAAAGAAAACCTCTTGCGTCGCAGATAGGTGGTCTTGTTTTAAGGTGTGAATGGCTTGAAGTGAGAAGAGAAAAATTTTAAAATTTCAAGAACCATTCACTGGGTTGTTTTTGTCGTGAGAAAGCGTGATGTTATTATACGGGAGGACTGGAGAAAGGAATGAAGGTGGAAGGAATGGAATGAAACATGATAAAAAGCTAATACATGAGAGAATTTATACAATCAAACATTGGACCAAGCTTCTTATTTTCTCTTTGAATTTGATTGAAATGTGGGCTGAGGGAAAAATTTCTGTTTGATAGGAACAAGATGACATTAATTAATTACAAGGCTTGTCCCGGGAAAAGTCTAAGAACTGGTTCACACAGATATCGAGTTTAATTGTCACACGTACGGTCTAGCATGCATGGTTTGGTGTGGCAAACAAGCCCAGTATGTTAATTTATCCCCTTTTTTCCCACTTTTGGCAGTCAAAACTATGCGTCCGCAATTTAAAAAGATCAATGGAGATCTTGTTGGAACTGATAGAGGTTGTAGTCATTGACATTTGACCTATCATCATCTGCTTAATATTGAGTCAAGGCAATGATCACATATTTAGAGCATCCCCATGTTCTCCTCTTAACAGATTATGTAAAATGCCGTAAAAAAAAAATAAAGTCATTTTTCCAGTTTAAAGATTCTATATATAAAGGGTTATTTACATATATACCTCTAAAAAAGTATGATTTTACATAAATCACCCTGAAAAAAACTTATTTTCCTCAGAAACCCGGGAAAAAATCAATTAATATCGGATCCACCCTTCCATCCTCTTCCGTCTCTCTACTTGACCTCACCATGGTTAAGTCCCTAACTTGGGTTATAAAATGTCTTAAATGTCCTCCATGATTAAATCCTAAATTTCCATTCATTCGATCTTAGATCTACTTAGAACTCCCTCGTTATTAGATGCCACATCTCTCTTTATTAAACCTCCCATATATATGTGAGAGAAAAAACCCATTGATGATCACTTCATCGTCTATGACTAGGGTTTTGATCTCCCTCGGCGACCGGAGCGACCACTGACTCAACGTGCGATCAAACACTGAGGTAATGATCCCCTTCATTTCCTATGTGTTTTCCCCCTGTTTTCACTGATAGATTTGTTTTCCCACTTACTGGCTTTCTATTCTAGCATGTAACAACTAATGTAGTTTGATTCCCCCTTACGGTTTGGTTTTGACCAGTCATATTCCATTGATTGCAGTAATCTTGTAGTTGAAGAAGACCATGGGCGAGGTGGATGATGAGTTAATTTAGATCATTTCTTTTCAATCTGTAACCTAATGTTGTCAAATTACAGAGGAAGAGGAAGCAAAGGTGTTAGAGGTGCCAAGGGTGGCGGAGGAAGAGGAAGGCCAACTACTTTCTACCTCAATAACTATGCCAACAGACATTTCTCATATGCATTTCCATGGCAGCCTACGTATTCAAAATCCTTCTCATCTTGTTGTTATAATTTCTATGCCCGCCTTAGTACTAGCTAACATACATGTTAATTGATGATGATGTATAATGTTATATTTTTATCCCTTAATATTTAGTCTCATGTGCTTATTTGGTACCTAAATATACTCATTATTCTTATATTTTGATTTAGGATGCAATTGAAGTCCTTATGTTCGAAAAAAAGCTGAAAAGAGTGTATGAATCAACTTTAAAGATTAATCTGTACCTACTCATGAAGAACCAAATGATGTGCCATATATGGTTGGAAAGCTCTTGAAGTCTAGTTTCTGGAGAATTTTACGGTTTGTGATTCCGAGTTTCCTAGAGGAAGTTACGGCATTTTTAGTACCGATGACGCAGTCTGGATGGCAGAACTCGCTGGAAAGTCCGATCGATCCGACACCTAAAGTCCGATCGATCCCACTATGCAGAAACCTGACAGAGCGTATACTTTTCAGCTGTACACAGTCCGATCGATCCCTCCATCTATCCTATAGGAGTCCGATCGATCCGACACCTAAAGTCCGATCGATCGGACTCGAGAATAGCCAGAGACGGAGGATTTTTACGCAACCGATCGATCCGACACTCATAGTCCGATCGATCGGACTTTCCCAGTGAAGAAAATCAATGGTTTAGATCTAATCCGTGGATGGAGAGACTTTGGGGCTATAAATAGGATACTTAGGGTTATCAAAGGGGATCCTTGGACACTTTTGGCTGCTATTTTCTACTCTTTTATATTTTTCCTAGATTTTCTCTTGTTTATTGGAATCTTTTGAGGATTGTTCTTGATGGCCCAGCGTGGCTAAATCTTGATCCTTGTTCGAGGAAACTGAAACCTCGGAATCAATGAAACTATGAGATCTAATCTATTCTTATTGTTCAATTTATACATGAGTATTGGATGTTCTTCTGAGATTAAATCTTCATGATTATCTTGTCTAATTGCTAGGAGGCCTACTAGTTTATTATTCATGGTGATCTACTGCTAGGTTTGATATCAAATCCGGAATTGTTTGATCCCTCTAATCTGCGAAGCAACTAGGGTTTAATAATCTACTGCGTTTCAGAGATTGTTAGGTCTTAGGAAGAATATTTGACTAGATTAAATGCAACCGCTTGTGCTTGTGTTGTTTAGCTTCATCGATCTCCCTATTCTTAACGCTGCTACTAGATTAAATCTACAGCGGTTGTCTTAGGTTGTTTAGTAGTTAGGGTTAATTGGATCGCTTGTTTCTAATTAACTATGATTGAGGAGAGATTCGAATTTCATTCGAACGGTGAATATTCATGGTATGAATTGATTGATACTTGCATCTATGATCAGTTGTTGGATTCCGATGGTGGATGTTGACTCAGACCAATGTTTGTTCTCTTGATTTAACTCGTTTCTTCGCATTAGATTATTTATTTACTGTTTTCCTCACGTTTAAAACCCCCCCATCTTTGTTCACTAAGCATAAAACTAGGCTAAACACTATTCGTGGGATCGACTCGTACTCGCACTACTACATTTATCTTAAAGGGTATTGGTTTTATTTTTGAGTGCCTGCGACAGCACATCAAATTTTGGCGCCGTTGCCGGGGAGTGATTCTAGTTGATTTTTGTGCTTATTGTGATCTTTACTTTCATAAAAAAAAAAAGAGTTTGCACAAATTTTTGAGATTTGTTTTTCTCGGTTTATCGGAAAGTTCTTGATTGTTTATGAGTACAGCTCGATCTTTTAATCAAGGTGATGTGCTGTATGATCCAGAGATAGAAAGAACTTTACGCATGTTAAGGAGGGAAGCTCGGATAAATTCTGAGGAGGACGATTTGGCTCTTGACCACTTATTTGTTATCGATTCTGAATTAGAGGAGGAAGTCATGGCCGGAAATCGGACATTGAAAGAGCTTGCAGCCCCAGATTTGAATCAACAACCCTTATGCATTACATTCCCTACTTTGGATGTTGCTATTACTTTTGAATTGAAATCTGGACTAATACATCTCTTACCCACTTTTCATGGACTTTCAGGTGAAGATCCTCACAAACATTTAAAGGAGCTTCATGTTGTGTACACAAGTATGAAACCCATGGGGGTGACTGAAGATCAAATCAAATTAAGAGCCTTCCCTTTTTCTTTGAAGGATTCGGCTAAGGATTGGCTTTATTATTTACCCTCTGGGAGTATTACTACATGGAACGAGATGAAGAGGTTGTTTTTGGAAAAATATTTTCCAGCCTCAAGAGCGGCCAACATTAGAAACGAGATCTGTGGTGTAAGGCAACATAATGGAGAATCTCTACACGAGTATTGGGAACGTTTCAAGAAATTATGTGCAAGTTGTCCCCATCATCAAATTAGTGAGCAGTTACTTATCCAATATTTTTATGAGGGCTTACTAACCAATGACAGGAGTATGATTGATGCCGCTAGTGGAGGAGCTTTGGTGGATAAAACGCCTGAAGCCGCGAGGAACTTGATTGCAAATATGGCGGCTAATTCTCAACAATTTAATACCAAGCTTGATTCTTATTCGAAACATGTTAATGAGGTAAATGTTTCATCTCTTGAACAACAGATTGCGAGTCTAACTTCTCTTGTTCGTCAATTGGCTGTAGGTAATATGCAAACAGCGAAGGTTTGTGGGATTTGTTCGGTGCCAGGACATCCAACCGATATGTGCCCAACTCTTCAAGAGGAGCCCAATGAACAAGTGAATGCAGCGGGTAGTTTCCCTGGACTACCGCAAAGGAAGTATGATTCGGTCCTATTCAAACACGTATAATCCGGGATGGAGGGATCACCCCAATCTCAACTATGGGAATCCACAAGTAAATCAGCCCGCAACTCAATTCCGTCCAAGTGGCCAGCAATATAAACAATATAGACCGCCATACCCTCCGAGACCATAACCAAACCCAACTTCTAATTCTTGTATGTCTTTAGAAGATATAGTTAAATCTCTTGCTACTAATACTTTACAATTTCAACAGGAGGCGAAGGCTAGTATTCAAGGTTTGGAACATCAGGTGGTCCAGATGGCGACTGCAATTAGCAAGCTAGAGGCGCAAAGTTCGGGAAAATTACCCTCTCAAACGGTAATAAATCCAAGAGAGAATGCAAGTGCAATCATTTTGAGAAGTGGTAAAGAAGTTGAGACTCCAGTAAAGGAAATTCCTGCATCGTCACCGCAAGGAAACGAGCAAGACATCGTCGCAGACAAAATCTTTCCTGATGACGACGACGTACCTAAACGTAAGTTTTCACCTCTTTCTGATTATAAACCTGTACTTCCTTTTCCTCAGGCTTTGACAGAATCAAGAAAATATGAGAAGAATTCAGATCTATATGAGACTTTTCGCCGATGCGAGGTAAATATTCTACTCTTAGATGCTATTAAACAAGTACCTCGTTATGCTAAATTCTTGAAAGAATTGTGCACAATTAAGAGGAAACAAAAACTTAAAGGAGGTGAGATGGTGAAAGTTGGTGAGAATGTTTCTGCAATTCTTCAAAAAAAAATTCCTACAAAGTGTAGAGATCCAGGTATGTTTACTATCCCATGTACAATTGGTAACACCAAATTTGAGAAGGCCATGTTAGATTTGGGAGCTTCTATCAATGTTATACCATATTCTATTTATACTTCTTTAAAACTTGGGCCTTTGAATGAAACTGGTGTTGTGATTCAATTGGCTGACAGATCTAACGCCTATCCTAAAGGTGTTGTTGAAGATATTCTTGTGCAACTCAATGATTTAGTTTTCCCTACTGATTTTTATGTGCTTGATATGGAGAATGATGATCATAATACTCCTATTTTGTTGGGAAGACCATTCTTAAAGACATCCAATACTAAGATAGATATGCGTAGTGGCACACTTACCATGGAATTTGATGGTAAAATTGTTAAGTTTGAAATATATGATGCCAAGAAATATCCTACTGATGATTGTCATGTTTATTCTATTGATGTGAGGGAATTTGAAGTTGCGGTTGGAGATGCTTCGAGGGAGTGTCTACAAAAGGCAGATGAAGAAACTGTCCAGCCATGTCCAGTCGACCGCGAGAAAGATTCGGTCGATCGCTGAGAATACCAGAAGCAATTATTCAACGAACCTCCTCCGACTGAAGTTGAAAGCATTCCTATTACGTCGCAAGGTATATTTCCTGTGACTATTTCTTCTTCATTAGTGGTTAAAAAGGAGATGACCTTAGTAGATATTTTCATATCTCGACGGATTTATTTTCGATCATGTAATCATGACATCCTTGACAATCCGACCGACGACATTATTAATAGTTCAATGGATGATTCGATTATATTTGAGCATGATGTTGACTCCTTTCTTCCTGATAACCATGACGACATGTATTTTTGTTTGAGAGATTGAGCTATCTTGTTTACTGGTGTGAGTATGGACAAGCTAACTCTCATTTTTGAAAAATACCACTCGGACTCTTATGCTAAATTAACCTTGGTGGCACTATTGAGGTCAAATATTCAGATTATAGCACCCAGTGATTTTGCATCCCATCATGCTATAGAACGTCCGCCGAGGGCACGATTTACAATTCTCTATATTGTATAGAGTGGTTTAGTTTGCTTTATTTGCTTTATTGTGTGCTTGAGCGTGCTTGAATTATTTTTAGGTTGTGTGCTTGCATGTTGCTTTTGTTTTTGCTTTGCTTTGTTTTTGTTTTTAGGTGATCGAGCATTTCCTATCATACATGAAGAATTCGCCCAGCCATGGTGGTTATGGAAATTCAAAATTTGACAACTCCCACAGTATTCAAGAAAGAAGCATGAATTCGAGTCAATGACAATAAACAAAGGCGCTGCTTGGGAGGCAACCCAAGGGGAGTTCGTTCCTTTCTCTTTTTATTTTCGCATTTCCATTTTAGTTATTTTTGCTTTTCTTTGCATTCCACCTTACATTGAGGACAATGTCAGTTTCAAGTGTGGGGGAGGAGATCTAGGTTGCATTTGCCATGAGCGAGAACTAGTTAAGCTTGACATATTCATAACATGATTGAATGAATAATTTTGCGACTTGGAATTAATTAGTTGAGTTATTTTCCTTGAGATGGTGGTGACTAAATTAGTAGACAAAAGATGGTGAGATTTTGAGCCTTTAGACTGACACATTCATATCAGTCTCACTAATTTCTTTCATGAGAGATATTCTTCCAGGGATTTGTTTCTCTAGAACTTGCTTTGATTCTATTCGAGGTAACATTGACACATGTATACATGAACATGATTAAGGCCATTTTTGTTTTAAGCTACATAAGCCAAATAGCCTACCTTGTGATTAATTTTTCCTTTTGCTAAGCCACTTTGAGCTTTATTGACTTCATTGTTAACCCACATTACAAGCTTTAAACCTGAAAAATATTGCCAATACCCAAGTCATAGGACTAGTGGAGCATTGATCATCATGATGACATTTATGGGTGCAAAAGTTCAAGTGTGGGGGTGTTTGGATTTGTGGTATGGCTATATTTGAAAAAGAAAAAAAAGGAAAAAAAAAGAAAAGAAAGAAAAAGAAAGTGAAGGAGGAAACTGTTTCTCATGTTACAATATGTGTTTATGAATCCTCCCAATAGTTCTGTATGATTTCTACAAAAGTTGGAAGTTCTTGCAAAAGATTGTTCCCAGTTTCGGTTAAAAAGTATTCCTTTGAACAATCTCTTTGCCAATGTGATAATGTTATATAGTTTGAGTACTTTAAAGCCAAGTTGAAGAAAGTTGTTGAATGGAGTGATTGCTTGTACATGTCTTATTGATGCATTTTTGCTCCATTAGTTCTATTGACTTTTGAGCTACATTCCCAAATATTACCCACCTTAATCCTAGACCCCATTACAACCTTTTGAAGTCCTTATGATTTGTGCTATGCATGTGATTCTAGTGGTGGAGAATGAGAAGATATGCAAGCTTATGGTAGATCATTTTCATTGGAATGAATTTGAGTGAAATACAAACCCTTCAAACACATGAGAGTTGAGTGTTTATTTCCGTGAGTGTCTACTTATTTAGTATGCTCCATATTCAAGTGAAAATGCTTACTGATTGATTTTCAAGTTGTCTAAAAATGTTTGTTCATGATATGTTATGAGTTGTGAAGAGCTTGATTGTTTTTTTGTTGATGGCGTTGCAACCTTGATATCTTGAGTAGAGTGAATTTTAGTTTTGCCCGAGGACGAGCAAAAGCTAAGTGTGGGGGAATTTGATGATTATGCATAATGTTATATTTTTATCCCTTAATACTTAGTCTCATGTGCTTATTTGGTACTTAAATACACTTATTATTCTTATATTTTGATTTACGATGCAATTGAAGTCCTTATGTTCGAAAAGAAGCTGAAAAGAGTGTATGAATCAACTTTAAAGATTAATCTGTACCTGCTCATGAAGAACCAGATGATGTGCCATATATGGTTGGAAAGCTCTTGAAATCTAGTTTCTGGAGAATTTTACGGTTCGTGATTCCGAGTTTCTTAGAGGAAGTTACGGTAATTTTAGTACCGATGGCGCAGTCTGGATGGCAGAATAGTAAATACGCTGGAAAGTCCGATCGATCCGACACCTAAAGTCCGATCGATCCGACTATGCAGAAACCTGACAGAGCGTATACTTTTCTGCTGTACACAGTCCGATCGATCCCTCCATCCATCCTATAGGAGTCCGATCGATCCGACACCTAAAGTCCGATCGATCGGACTCGGGAATAGTCAGAGACGGAGGATTTTTACGCAACCGATCGATCCGACACCCATAGTCCGATCGATCGGACTTTCCCAGTGAAGAAAATCAATGGTTTAGATCTAATCCGTGGATGGAGAGACTTTGGGGCTATAAATAGGATACTTAGGGTTATCAAAGGGGGATCCTTGGACACTTTTGGCTGCTATTTTCTGCTCTTTTATATTTTTCCTAGGTTTTCTCTTATTTATTGGAATCTTTTGAGGATTGTTCTTAATGGCCCTGCGTGGCTAAATCTTGATCCTTGGTCGAGGAAACTGAAACCTCGGAATCAATGAAACTGTGAGATCTAATCTATTCTTATTGTTCAGTTTATACATGAGTATTGGATGTTCTTCTGAGATTAAATTTTCATGATTATCTTGTCTAATTGCTAGGAGGCCTACTAGTTTATTATTCATGGTGATCTACTGCTAGGTTTGATATCAAATCCGGAATTGTTTGATCCCTCTAATCTGCGAAGCAATTAGGGTTTAATAATCTACTGCGTTTCAGAGATTGTTAGGTCTTAGGAAGAATATTTGACTAGATTAAATGCAACCGCTTGTGCTTGTGTTGTTTAGCTTCATCGATCTCCTTATTCTTAACGCTGCTACTAGATTAAATCTACAGCGGTTGTCTTAGGTTGTTTAGTAGTTAGGGTTAATTGGATCGCTTGTTTCTAATTAACTATGATTGAGGAGAGATTCGAATTTCATTCGAACGGTGAATATTCATGGTATGAATTTATTGATACTTGCATCTATGATCAGTTGTTGGATTCCGATGGTGGATGTTGACTCAGACCAAGGTTTGTTCTCTTGATTTAACTCGTTTCTTCGCTTTAGATTATTTCTTTACTGTTTTCCTCACGTTTAAAACCCCCCATCTTTGTTCACTAAGCATAAAACTAGGCTAAACACTCTTCGTGGGATCGACTCGTACTCGCACTACTACATTTATCTTAAAGAGTATTGATTTTATTTTTGAGTGCCTGCGACAGCACATCATTAATTTTGCAGTTATACAGGATCACAACCATTGATGCAGATGACCCCCCATGGACTAGGCATGTGTGTTTATGTGCCTGATGGCCCCCCATCAACTTGTCCACCACGTATCCCATCAGAACCAATGACCAAGATCCCAACAAGAAGGGGAAAGGGAAGGGGCACAAGTGGGAGAGGCACCTGATGTAGAATCATAGTCTTATTTAAAATCATACTTTTGATTCAGTTGTTGAGCAACTATTGTTATGTTATTGATTGACAATTGAGCTATTTAGACTAATGTGGAAGCTCATTAGACTGCATGTACTCCAGTTTTGTCACAAGTGGTGGTTAATTTTGTCATGTATAATTGTCTTTTTGGATTCAACCTGAGTGGTTGTTAATGTACTCCAATTTTGTCTGCATGTACTCCAAACAGTTTACCAATGTAGTACAATTGCAGTTTGTCATGAAAAATCAGAAACTTTGTGCATTGTTTACAACATTGTAGTACATGTACTACAACACAAATTTTGTCTGCATTGTTCACAACATTGCAATACATGAATTAAATCAAACATACTCATGTGGAATACAACATGACATGGCAATGATCTTGACTAGACAACATAGCAATCCTGGATTACAAGACAACTTTGCTCAGAGTGTAAACTTGACTACAATTAACAAGGCAATGAAGATAAACAGAGCATATATGCTCACAACCACTCTAGAGACAGTTTTTTCCATCTTGTCGATGCTTTCACCCCATCTCCTTACACTTCGGATTGTTTCCGTAGAACAATCTACTTTCCTCCCATAGCTTGCAATTGATGCTTGCAGTTTTTCCTCAGCAGCATCCAATCTCCCGACCATCTTGCTTTCAAGATCAATGTGATGGAAGATAGCATCATCCAACCACAAGAAGCACCCGCAGCCACGGTCATTATTGTCCTGATAAAATAGAAACAACCTAAGATAGGAGATGAACCCATTCATAATGTAGAAAAACCTTAGATTTGAATACCTTGTATCTCGAACAGCCTAGAAATTTTCTCCCTAAGCTGGTGGATTGTTTGGAGACTCGGAAGGAGCAGGGCTCATGGCAACGACATGTATAGGAGTTATAGTGACAATCTACGGTGGAGGAAGAAGACGAGGGTGAACCTGAGAACTTCTCATGGATAATGTTGGCAAGGAAGAGGAAATCAACCAAAAAAGGGAGAAATGCTGAGAAATTTGCCGCTGAGGAGAAAGATCGCCGAGGAGGAGGTGGAGGCATTCTGATTTCAAGCCCTAGCCTTCGGTGGAGAAGATGAGGGAGCCAACGGTAAGATAAGGGTAAATAAGTAATTTTACATACCTCCGTTAACCTCCGTTAGCCCCGTCAAGGATATTCCTCGAATATTCCCTTCTCAACTAATCCAAGGGTAGATCCGATATTAATTGATTTTTTTAGGGTTCTTGAGGAAAATAAGTTTTTTTTAGGGTGATTTATGTAAAATCATACTTTTGTAGGGGTATATATGTAAATAACCCATATATAAAACCATCACCCATCAGATATTCTGACTCATTCTCTATAATACTTAAATATTCATACATCCACTGCTTTTTTTATATTTTTATTTCTTATTCACCTGTTCATATTCTGCTGATAATTGTATTTTACAAACGTAATATTTTCAAATAACAATATATATAATAGTATTATATTGTTAAATTTTATTTATAAATATCATGGATGTATAACTAGCTATAATAATCATTTCCTATGATTATTTGTAATTATTATAGTTTTTAATTCTTATTCACATAATAATTACTAGTAAACTATGCGTGGAAGAGCTACAATGACTCTCAATCGGGAGTATCGTTGTAGCACATTTCTAATTTAAAGTATCAAAGCATGAGATGATGTGGGTGATTTTTTTCCCCTAGAAACTACTATAGCTCTTGTGAAATAGAGCCTTTCTTTTTACGAGAGTTGATGTAGATGAAAAATTATAGGCTTATGGCTGGAGCCCAAGACCGAGGGACTCAACTATTCTTCAACCATTTAGAAAAATAAAAAAAGTGCTTGTTGCTTTAATCTATGTTGGTCAAATGTGACAAAACACGTTGGCCCAATAATGCAAACTACGTCATGTTTGATTCTTGTATGGTAGCATGGCTGCATGCGGGTCTCGTGCAAATTTGGGGGGGGGGGGGGGGGGGGGGGGGGGGCGCAGACCATCGGGCGGGTAGAGCATCACAGGGTCAGGGGGTCCAGAGGAGAACCAGGAGCCTAGCCGAGAGGCATAGGTGGCTAGGGTGGCGAGGACGATGGCCGCAGAAGGGCAAGGAGACGAGCGTCGAGGCCGATGCACCCTTGTGCGAGCTTTCATCGGCGAACATGACACTGACCCAAAGGCAAACCAAACATAATATAATAAAATTTTCATATATATATATATATATATATACTAGTGAATGTCCGTGCCTACGACACGGATGGTTAGAGTTTCTTTCAAAAATTTTTGACAAAACCTCCCCTTACCGAGGGCTAAATGAGACAGTTATATAAAATTCCTGAAATATAAAAATTAAAGCTATAAAAGGGACGAACATTGTCCTCGGGGCAAACCTTGTCCCCACAAACCATAACTGCAGCAATTCATATAGCTATCATGAAGAAGACAAATAAAAACTATTACATTCAATTACATTCATCAAGCTATTTATCACGATGGAGAACTCACCATTAAAAAACTATTACATTATCTCAAGCTACTTATCACGATTGAGATAATCCTTCCAATAGCTTTAGTATCTTTAGGCTAACAAAGAATGTTGCTATTAAAGACAACCAATCTCAAAACTACTGTATGATTATAGCTGACCCAAAAATCCTTCCAATTGCTTAACATCCTCCCAATTGCTTAACCAATCTCAATTTTTTTTAACATCCTCCCAATTGCTTAACCCAAAAATCTCTCTTTAGCAAGGTAATAGAATATTCCAACTATATCCATAATGACACATGACTAAATAATGAAAAAAAATTATTATTCTATTAGATGAAAGACATGATTAAAAAATTCTCTGAACGGAAATTTTATTCTGATCAAACCTTTTGGAAAAGAGTAGTAAAACCTAACAGCCTCTCATCTGTTCAAAACCTTTTCCAGCTTGGTGTCCATAGTTAAATAGTACACCAATACAGAAAAGCCAATAAAAAGCTTCCACATTCCTAGTCCCAGGTCTATATCAATGCCCTCAAGAAGGCAACAACAATCAAAATTTTCAAACCAGGAATCACTCAGAATGACACCATATCTGCAGCAAACAATGCTAAGCCAAAGATCTAAACATTCCAAGCCTAGCTTCAATGAAGGTGTTCCAGAGCTAAGCAAACATTAAAGATCTACACCCATTTCATCTAAATGCACAAAACACAAGACGCAAAGCATGAAAAACAAACTAAAAGGCAACTATGTCAATAATCCGCACATATAGATAGACAAAATTAAAGCAATGCCGCATCTCAAACGACCAGAATTTGCATCAAAGCATTACAATTTCAGCATGATAACATTCAATAGATTCTAAAAGCTCAATGTAAGGAGAAAACATCTATTGCTAACAAATGAACTCATTAGATATTCTTCAAATAGATTAGTATAAAGGCCAAGGATTATACCTCAAAAGTAGTATGAAAAGGTTCAACTAATGCATTAATAGCAGTTCCTGCATGATATGTAGAGAAAAATACCAAAATTTTATTAGATGATATCCATGCTCCGACAAAGAAAACAGGTTGGCAAAACCGATTCATGAATTGAATTAGAACTAAAAACAGATCTCACAACATAAAATTACTTAGGCAAAAGAGATAAAGAGGAAAGGCACTTGCAGCTCACATGATCACCACGTAGAAATCCATGTATGGCACTCATTATTATTATTATTATTGTAAGAGGGTAAACCCCACGTAAAAATAAGTGCTCATGGGAAATTAAAGAGAAACTAAAGCTAATAGCTGAAATTAGGTCGACCAAAAAAACTAAAGCTTTAGATAAAAAAAAAACCTAAAGTAGATCAATAGGAAACAAAGAAACCCATCCAAGAAGCATTCAATAGGGAACAAAGAAACTTCTAGGCAAGTATCAACAACTGCAATAAAACTCAATAGAATTCATAGTAAATCCTTTCTCCAATAGGAAGTTGAATGTATGACCGTCACATGAGTAGGTGAACTTCCTACTATTCGGGGGCAAATTTTGCAAGCATTGGACTGCAATGGTACAAAAATTCCCATAGAAGGATGTATACTCTGCAAGAACAACGGTGCCCTTTACCACAAATCTATATATCAATGCTTGCTTGCTCATGGATGTAATTCTACTCCTGTCCAAGTATAGTGAAATAGCTCAAATCTAAAAGGCAACTATGTCAATAATCCGCACATATAGATAGACAAAATTAAAGCAATGTCGCATCTCAAACAACCAGAATTTGCATCAAAGCATTACAATTTCAGCATGATAACATTCAATAGATTCTAAAAGCTCAATGTAAGGAGAAAACATCTATTCAACAATATGAGAGGCCAATGTCGATTCTATGGGAAAGAGATCCTAATTGAAACAGAATGTATAAATTTGAGTTGCTAGTCAAATAATGAGCATGTATTAACTTCCTTGTCTAATAAACAATGCATCTTGACAATGTATTATTTAGAAACCATCCATGTCTAATAAACAATTAATGCATCATTCCCATCCATGTTTTTTCTTTAGAAACCCATCCAAGGTAACCTATAGTCATGGTTTTCTTTAAAAAACTGTCAGTGTCTCATAAACATTGAAACAAACGCAGCCAAGGTGACATCGATGCAAATTTTTTGGATAGTTCTTGAGCTCAATCAAATAGATTTCAGAAGAATAGCATGGATACAATTTAATTAAAGTTCAAGAAAGAAAGAAAACAATCCTCTAGTCACATGCACCACAAAATAATGTATTTCTTTTACTCCTAAATAATCTTTCATCAAGAGGAAACCCACAATATACCACTTCAATGAAGTAGTAAGTCAATTGTAAAAGACATCTTTGGCTGTGTCCAGTAACTCTTTAGCAAGTGTTAAATTGATTGATTCAACTAATATGCCATATCAAAGAAGAAAACCATGCAAATCAAATAAAGACTTCTAAAAAAAACACAAATTCAGAAACCTGTAATCCAAAAACTAACTTTCAAGAACTTGATCCAACCCAAAATACAGGCTTAATCAATTCGTATACACAATCAACAATTAATCTCCAAAAAGCAACAACTGATAAGTAGATAGAAAGAAAGAGACATGCAATAGAGTCCAATGACACAGGATCACTTGGAGAGGGAGCTGTCGCCGCACCCAAACACCGCAGATGTTGACAATAATCAGTATTGCAAAGAAAAGAATAATATAATAAGTATTGCAGGTTTAGTAGATTTGGACAATGATCCTTTTGGACAATAATAAATATTCTTTTCCACTGTAAAAAAAAAAGCAACGCATATAGCAACAAAAAACATGATGCAAGATCATCCTATGAATTACTCACGGAAATTCGTGCAGTAGAACTAATTATGATGTTTCTTCAGCAGTGATCGCGTGGCTGATGGCGAGGAGGAAATGGAATTGTAGCAGGAGTAATACTAATTAGTTCTGCTGAAGAAACTTCATAATTACCAGAAATGGAGCTGTAGCGGGAGTAATACCACTTACCTCACGGCGAGGAGGAGGAAGCGAGCAGAGGTTGGATATCTCTTGGAGAGGATGCCGTTCCAGATGAAGATCCAGCCCTTGACCATGAAATTTCAGTTTTAAACATACATAAGAGGAAATAAAAAGGGAAATTTTAGCAAAACCCAGCCAAATTTCACCAAAATATTGCAGCAAATTGAAGCAGTTGCACCCAAATTTCAACGAAACCATGAAATTGCAGCAACACTCACATATAAGAAGGAGAAGCGACGTCACCGATAGCTGCTTGCTACCACCGTCGTTGATCCAAGGTCGTGGCGCGGTGGGTTTAGAGTGAAGAAGAAGAACAGACAGCAAGAGGCAAGGATATTTGGGAGGGGCCCTGGGGCGTGGCGAGGGGCGTCGGTGACGGCGAGGCATCAGTGGCAAGGCAACTCGGGGCGACGGCTACAGCGAGGCAGGATCTGGGGTGGGTCGAGGTCGACGGCAGAGAGGAAGATGGTCAACGGCGATTGATCGATGCCCAAGTCGTCGACGCCCAAGCCATCCGGCCTTCTCCCTCTTCACCGGAGGACGTCGCCGGTCTTCTCCGTTGATCCGACCGATACCTCCTGGAGAGACAAAACAACCGGCCGGAGTTTAGAGGCGAATGAAAATGAGCCAAGAAGAAAGAAGCGAGAAGCAGATGAAGGAAAACAGAGCAGAGGAAACAGAGGAAGATGAAAGCGAAAAATAAAAAAAAAAGAAAAGGAAGAAGGAAGAGGAGGGAGCCGCTGACCCTCGCCTGACTTGCGCCGGGCGACGGTTCTTCTCCTTCTCCACCAAAGAACTCGATGGAGAGGGTGCCGAAATAGGAAAAAAGGAGAGAAAGAAGAAAAAGGAAGAGGAGAAGAGGGAGACGTCGTGATGCTTACCTTCACTGTCGCCAAGCTCGAGGGTCCTCGCCGTCGACTCGCCGGCCTTTCTCCTCCCCCGTCGGCTTTCTTTCCTCCGTCCACCCATCGGCTAGCGCTCCTTTCTCCCTACTACCACTACCTTCGCTACCGTCGAGCTTGCCTTGTCGTTGCCGCGCCGGACTTCATCGCCGTCGCCCAAAGCTGGTCACGGATCCCTGTTGCTTCCCTTCTTCAGCCGCCTCTCCCTCATCTCTCTCTCGCCGATCCCTCTCCCCTCCTTCACCGACCCCGCATGGGGCGCTGATGTGCTTTGCGTAGCCGACAGCGGGTTGGGCGAGGCCGATGGCGGGTTGGGCGAGGCCGATGGGGTTGGGCAAGCGGCTCCTCTCCTCTCTAGTTCAGCGAGGCCGATGGGGTTGGGCGAGGCCGATCAATTGGGGATGTGATATGAGAGAGCGGGTGAGAGAGGGTGAGCAGCTCGGATGGGACACGATGGCAGATAAGTGGAGGGTTAGAAAGCGTGGAAATTTCTGGCGAGAATCCAAATTTTGGAGCGGGAATCTTGATCTTTTAGATAGAATCTGGACCGTTAGATGTGTTTGTAGGCAAATCCTAACCACTCTTTATGTTTTATAGGGGGGACATTTCAAAAACCGTCCTTCCTTATATAATAGATATATATATTCACAACATTATATCAATAATATATATATATATATCATTGAGAATAAAATAATATAATATTTTAATATACATATTAAAATTTAACTTTATTGCATCATTATGTGAACTTTATATGAATAATATATATATTATTGAGATATACATAATAATAATATATATATTATTCATATAATGTTCACATAATGATGTAATAAAGTTAAATTTTAATATATGTAATATTAAAATATCATATATTATATATATTTAAATTTAACTTTATTGCATCATTATATGAAAATTATACGAATAATATATAATATATATACATATATATTATTTTAATATGAACATTATATAAATAATGTTGCATCATATGATCCCAAAAGCAAACCAAACACCAGCATCAGATGGTCGATGCATGCATGCTTCCCATGATGCATTCATCCCACGATACATGCATCCCACGATGCACCTGCACCAGCGATTCACGCAACCAAACCCCCCGTTAGTCTTTAAAATAGGTCGGAATGGAGGAAGAGAGAACGAGGCTTCAAAACCAGGGGGGGTTAGAGAAGACCATCGGGCGGGTAGAGCATCACAAGGTCCGGGGGTCCAGAGGAGAGCCAGGAGCTTGGATCCAAGTAGCCGGCCTAGCGGGGAGGCAAAGGTGGCTAGTGTGGCAAGGACGATGGCCATAGAAGGGCCAGGAGGCGAGCGTCGCAGGCCTAACGGCCATTGAAGGGCTGAAGGTGTGCAGGTGGTGCGACGAGGCTGGAGGAAGGACAGAGGGAAGCAACAATGGCGTCAAAGAGGGGGGGGGGCTAGGAGGGGCGGGACCGGATGGCCTTGTCTCAACTCTCGAGGCCCTCAAGGATCTCAAGGCCGTCCATCAACCACAGGCGTAGGAGGAGGAGGTTGGAGCAGTGGATCCTCGGAGCGGCGGAGGTATGGGAGACCATCGGAGAGGAGGGGAGGCTAGAGGCCGCTTGAGACAGGGGAGAGCCGGAGATGAGAAGATCCGAGATCTTGGCCCTCGGAAGTCGGGAGAGCTGGATAGGAGGGGAGGCAGAGCGCTAGGAGGGGAGGCCGAAGCGTCAGGAGGAGAGGCCGGAGCGCCGAGGGCTCGGAGGGGAGGCGGAGCACTGGGCTGGGCTTGTGCTGGTGCCGGGTTGGGCTCGTGCCCGTGCCAGGCCGGGCTCAGAGGCCTAAAACCCCAGCCCAAGCCTCCCATGCCGGGTCGGGCCTTGCCACGTGGTGGGCCGCCCGTGAAGTGCTTAGGCGGCCCGGCCCGGCCCGACTGACACCTCTAGATAGAAGTGGAAAGAAGACATTACTAATTTTGATGACACTCAAATCGCCCGGCTTTTAAATCATCAAAATACATGTTAATGTCGCTTTAAAGTTATATATAAATGTTCAATCGATTCGTGTTACTCTTTCTTTTTCATGTTATTTGTTCGAGATCTTAAGACAAGTGGTTATTAAATACAAGTGTGAGCAAATTTTGTCGTTCCTTTGTTCCCGCTTATAGTAGCTAAATCTTGGCGCTTGGGGTACACCGAATATCATCCTTATATAAGGCTATGGTTATAAGTGAAATTTTTGTTGTCCTACGTGGCGGGAGAATGTCCTAGGTGGAGCCTATGTAGCATGATAATACTAAGTTGAGAGGGGTTTAGTGGGAGGGAGTTATTGGGTGGTTATTGGGGTGCGGTTGGTGGTTACCCTGCCATGTGGCAGGGGGCACAACTAGTTCAATATATAGCAGGTATAACCTTTTTCTATTAGAAGAGAAAATGACTCTTGGTTGGTAGCCCAATTTATGTTTTTTTAAATCTTTAATCCAGGTACGGTTGTGGGATGTTGGATGGACTTGCAAAACACTTATAGTTTACATTCAGCCGATTAGAACTAAGATTTCACACTCGTCGACATACCTTGCAGTCTAACTTTCATTTGCTAATCTTATTCCAAGATCCAGGCTCATTAAGGATGGTTGTAAAACTTTATAAGGGCGTTTATCCACCCTAAGCTAGAGGTGATTCTTTATAATAAAAAATATATATTTGAAATTTTTCACAATTCCCCATTATATCTTAAAAAATATTGAATTACCCTCATCATCATCACCACAACCACCATCTCCTCCCAACTCACCACCATCACCACCATCTCCACAACCACCGGTTCCACCACCACTGTGTTGTCGCCGCCTTCTCTACCATCACCTCCACAATCACCATCATAATCTCCATTGACCATTGCTAGGCTACAGAAATATAAACACCTCTTCATCTATTAGCTTAAATTTATAGGTTGAGTAGTAAGAACAACCCGATATTAGACTAGAGGTCCTGAGTTCGAACCATACGCCTCTCATTTAATTAAGAATAATGATTGGGCCATGGTGGCTTACGTGAAATGTAATAAATTAGGGTTTTCTAAATAGGTTTTAAGGTTTAAACATATACCGCGTATTGAAAAATGAGGCGCGATCCCAAAAGCGATCGTGATCCCGCCGGTCTCCCTTCTCCTCTTCGCCTTGACTCTTCCGCCCGCCGGTCTTCTCCTCGCCGTGATTCTCCTCGTTTCTGGCTTCGCCTCGGCGCTTCCAGCCCTCCGGAATTGACTCAACTCGTCCGGCCATCGACCTTACTCCTTGCAAAGGTCAAAGGTCAGCACCTAACCCAAACCCCCACCACCCTGCGCCCCCACTTCCGGAAAGCCCGCCCGCCCGACGTCACCCACTTTCTTGCGCATGAAGGAATACCCACCATTAGTGTAGACCGACCCACTCTCTCTCGGCTTAATGAAAAAGATTCATTGTTTTCTATCCACCCACTCTCAGCTCGTAAAGAATTTATTTTTTTTTTATCATGAAATATCTTCTCTTCTAATGACACAATCTATTACCCTATTTAGCGAAGTTCACTTTTTTTAATAAAAGATTAGGTACACAATAGTGTAATTCCTTCATGATTATCACTATTAATTCATCTCAGCTTATTGTTATAAGTAAATTGCAGCTATAATTAATCTTATGCACTTTGTCTGTCTTCAACTAATTGAATGTAAGAAGCTGATCATATAATGGTTGATGTTTTCAGGCTATTTTTCAATATGAAAGAACATCAGAGTGGAGAGTCATGCTTGGGTACCTGCGATGCTAATGAAGCGACAATCAGTCATGAAGTAGATGAGCCAAAACATGGAATGCTATTTGATTCACCCGAAGAGGTTTACAAATTTTACAAGAATTATGGAAGGCAAATTGGATTTACAGTCACTAAAAGAAGATAAAGCAAGGTGATGATGAAAAGCCAAATTATGTAATATACGTATGTCGCGCCAAGGCAAGTTTAAATCAAAAGGTAATGACATTACACGACCGCAACCTGCATCTAAAACACAATGTGGGGCAAGAGTAAATGCAAAAATATGTCATGATATTGGGAGCTCTGCCATGTTGTGTTGGAACATAATCTTGTGCTCTGTCCAATGAAAGCAAGATTCTTTCCATGTCACAAGGTCTTGGATGGAAGAGCGAAAAGACGTCTTAAAGTAAATGATCAAGGCAGGATTCCATTATATCGTAGCTTCAATGCATTTGTAGTTGAATAATGTGGCTATAAAAATGTGCCATTCGGAGAAAGAGATTGTCGAAATCATGTGACAAAAGCAAGAAAACTGCGTCTTGGTGAAGGAGATGCAGAGGCAGTATGTAATTACTTCAATAGAATGCAAGCCAAGAACTCAGCGGTTTTTTATGCGATCGATGTGGATGAAAAATCAAGACTGAGAAATTTATTTTGGACCGATGCGTGTAGTAGAGCATCATGTGAATATTTTGGAAATGTAATTACGTTCGACATGACATATCTCACCAACAAGTGTGACATGCCATTCGCCCCATTTGTTGGAGTCAACCATCATGGACATTTAATTTTATTAGAATGTGGATTGTTATCTAATGAGAATACAGAAACATTCTCTTGATTATTTGAAAAATGGCTTCTGTGCATGTCTAGCCGCTCCCCACAAGCTATAATAACAAATCAAGATAGAGGTATAACGAATGCTGTAAAAGCAATTTTTCTCAACAGTCGGCACCGATGGTGTCTTTGGTACATATTGAAGAAAGTCCCATAAAAGCTGAGTGGTTATATTCAATGTGAGAACATAAAAAGGGATCTAAAGAAAGCAATTCATGGATCATTGAATCCTTCATAATTTGAGGAAAGTTGGGCAAATATAGTTGGAAGATATGGTTTAGAAGACAATTCTTGGTTGAAGGGTTTGTATGAGGACAGAAATCAATGGGTTCTGGTATAGATAAATGATCAATTTTGGGCTGAAATGTCGACTACACAACAGAGTGAAAGCATGAATGCCTTTCTTGATGGCTATTTAAACTCCAAAAAAACTTTGAAGCAATTCATTGAACAATACGATACTGTATTGAGGAGTAAAGCCGAAAAAAAGGCTCAAGCTGATTACTTGACATTCAAGTCTATCATATCATGCATAACTCCTTTTCCCTTTGAGAAGCAAATGCAAGCAATATATACAAACGCAAAATTCAGAGAATTTCAAATAGAATTGAAAAGCAAAATTCAGTGTGTTGTATCACTACTATCTATTGATGGTACAAAATCAACTTATGTAGTGACTGAATATATAGATATTGATGGTGACGTGGCTGAAAAGAATTTTGTTGTGGCATTTGAAGAGAAGAATTTAGACATCCATTGTGTTTGTAGGCTTTTTGAGTGTGAAGGCATCCTATGTCGCCATGCGCTTGCTGTTATTATTGAAAAAAAAATAATGTTCTCGCCCGAAGACTATGTTTGCAACCATTGGAAGAAAGACACCAAGCGTCGGCACACAAAAGTAAGGATAGGATCTAATTACTTAGGTGTCCCTTTAGATTCACGAAGACATGACAAGGTATACAAAGCTTTGGATGAGATTGCTAATATGGGTTTACAATCAGAAGAAAAGAACAACATGCTCCTCAAATTAATTCAAGAAGTGAAAGAAAAACTTTCAATCTGCGAGCCAACATCTGCCAATGCTTATTCCACCCAGATAGATTTGGAATTCACAACCGATGATTCTGCACAAGTTGATGGAGATCAGAGAGCAAATATTAAATGTTTGACTCCTTTACCAGTACGTGGTAAGGGTCATCCACCAGAGAAATGGAAGGAATCAATGACAGATAAACTTGTTCGTAAATTAAAACGCAAAGGAAAAAAACAACAGGTGAAATTTTGAAATTTTAGAATGTCAATTGTTATATTGTGCCATTTTTCATATTGATCTTTTAATAAATAGGTCGAGGGAAATCGAGAAATTGCTGGTCCACAAAATTTCAACTGTGTTTCACCTCCCCAATCACAAGAGATAGGGACTCAAGAATGACAAGAAAGCATCAATATGGTATGATATTTCTTTTCCACATGTCATGTGAAATTCTTATGTATTGTTTTACTAGATAGTCGGCATATTATTACGCCATATGTTATTAGATTATTATGAATTCAAGTTCCAGTTTTCCTTATCTTCCTTCAAGCTTATGGCCACCATGACTAACTCATTTTGACCTCCATCAAATGAGCAATGAGTAACATAGTAGAGAGCTATGAATGAATTTGCCCCATACAAGGTATATATTTACTGTAACATAATAACTTTTTCATTGAATTTTTGGACTCCTGTTTGGTTCCTACCCCAAACACCAAAAATAATCATTACTATTTTATCCTCATTCCATCTATCACTATCACCCTACTTTTTTCTATCCCCACCTTTTCTAACCATATTCCCCCTTAATCCCATTTTTTCTAACCCCATATCAAACGGGTTTAATGAATTCACTTTTATTTTTTCTTTTCCAGCAACCAACAAACAATGAAAATAATAGTTGATATTTTATTGACTAGGTTGCGAAGAAGTGTTTGTTGCTGCATTATTAGAGCTTGAACATTGCCTAGACCTTATTTATTTTTGATAAATGTAATGCTTGCACAAACTTCTTGTATACAATATGAAATCTGTGTGAACTTACATATATGTAGCGTCAAAGTAATTTATTGTGACAAATTCAGAGCTCTCATTAAATGCCTCCCAATCTGTAAATTCCTCATCTTTCGGAAGCTTCCAATCTTTAGCATATTAATTAAGATTGGTTCGGCTTGGAGGATTTGGTGGAATTGGCTGACAATATCCAAACTGGCGAAGGCAACACGAAGCATACTGTCTTTATGATATATTCCAACAAATCATCCAAACATCGGCGTGAGCAATACTTAATACTCCCAATGATTTTCAGTTTAGAAAAAAGAAATCATCATCAACAATGCAATGCAAGAGGATAACAAAATCATTGTTAACATACAATATTCCAAAACGTCAGAATATTAGATAGCAATAAAATCCAAAACAAGACTATTATAGAGGTCAAAGAAGTGATCCTCACAAAAGGCTCCATCAAAGTCCAAAGTAAGGCTCTGTTTTTTTCTTTATGCCTCGTTTGGTACAAGGTTAGTTTATTCTGGATAAGGGATTTTGAGGTTAGGAAAAGTGAAAATAAAGTAGTAATGATTACTTAGAATAAGAAAAAGTAAAGTGGCAGTGATAGGTGGAATGAAAATAAATAAGTAATGATTACTTAAAATAGGAAAATGTATTTGGAAATAAGTATGAGAATAAGGTGGTTATTCCCCGTATTCTCCCCACTGTGGGGGGACGTGGGGACGAAAAGGTGCTGACGATTATACGGAGTCAAAGTCACGAGATTAACGAGGTCGGAAGAGCCAAGGCGAAGTAAGAAGCGAGGAGAAGACCGGCGAGAGGAAGAGAAGAAGCAAGACCGGCGGGATCACGATCGCTTTTGGGATCACACCTCTTTTTTCAATACACGGTGTGTTTAAACCTTAAAACCTATTTAGAAAACCCTAATTTATTACATTCCATGTAAGCATCCATGTCACGGTGGATCGGGTCCTCCACCTTTAAGGAGGACACGAATCATTATTCTTTAATTAAATATTTATATGTGGGAGCTCATGATCATTCAAGCTCGCAAATGACATGGCATATTAGACTCGCCCTTATTTATTAGCTTAAGATTTTGGGTTGAGTAGTTAGAGTTTTTTCAAGGTATTAGATCATAGGTCCTGACTTCAACCCAGTGTCGCGCATTCCACTACCACTCCTTTAATGAAATATTCATGTGTGAACTGTAGGACTCATGATTATTCGAGGCTATATTTGAGGAACTCATCCCCACCTATTGACTTATGACACGTTTGGTTCGCCCATTTTAACCGTGATGGAATGCATTTTTATTCCGAATAAGCATTCTGTCGTTTGGTTCGCCAATTCCGAAGAGAATAACCCATTCCTCCCATCCCCTGATATTGACATTTTTTTTCAAATCTGAACGATGAATGAGATGTCTAATAACATAATTACCCCTAAGCAGTCAATCTCAACCGTTGAATTAAATCATCTTAATCATTGGATGAATTAAATCGCCACTGTTGGATTACACTCATATCAATTTATTTTATATGTGTGTATATATATATATATATATATTGTGTATATATTTTCTTTTCTCTAGGACAGATCATAATTGGTATAATTTTCTTTTTAAATCCACTTGTCTTTTGATTTGTCAATCGAGGGATACTTTCGTGTTTGTTTACACAGCAGGCCAAATTCATAAATTCGGGACCAAAATACCCCTCGTCAACTCTCTCTCATTATTTAATGCTACCTGACACAAATATAAGAGAGAGAATGGAGAAAATTCCTTAGTTATGCAATGAATTCCTTAATGCCACCTGACATATGTATGTCAATTTTATTCTTCAATAAGTGAGGAATCCTTGTCAATTTCAAGGAATCCTTGGTTATTAGTTAGGAATATTTAGTTATTAATTATTATTTAGAAGATGCCATTCACATGTACAATAAAAAATAGAGTGTCGAGGTTCTTTGGAAGACGGGAGCCGGATCCGGAGGGGAGGAGAGAGAGAGAGAGGTCGGCGTTGATGGAGAGAGAGAGGTCGAGCCAGCGGGGGACGAGCTCGAGACCAGGGGACGGAGATGGCTCCGTAGGCGGGGGACGAGCTTGGGATGGCAGAGGGGCAGCCGGGCACGACCTCGAGACTCTCGGATGGAGAGAGTGGGAGAGGAGAGAGGAGAGAGAGAGGGAGGGAGAGAGAGTGGGAAAGGAGAGAGGAGAGAGAGATCGGCTGGAGAGAGAGGGAGGGAGAGAGAGGGGGGAGGAGAGAGTGGGAAAGGAGAGAGGAGAGAGAGATCGGCTGGAGAGAGAGGGAGGGAGAGGGGGGGGGGGGGAGAGTGGATGGAGTGAATGGATGGATTCCATAGAATATCTAAGGAATTGGCTAAGTATGACCAAGGAATTCCTTAGTTATGTGAGAATTTCCTTAGTTATGTGAGGAATTCCTTAGTTATGTGAAGAATTCCTTACTTAGGCTATGAATTCCTTACTTTTACTTATCCTATGAATTCCTTAGTTATGTAATGAATTCCGTAGTTATGTGAAGAATTCCTTACTTAGCTTATGATTTCATCAGATAAGTAAAAATAAGGAATTCATAGCCTAAATAAGGAATTCCTCACATAACTAAGGAAATCCTCACATAACTAAGGAATTCATTGGTCTTACTTAGCCACATAACTAAGGAATTCATTGTAAGGAATTTCTCACTCTCTCTCCCGCCTTCACATAAGTAATGATTTCCTCTCTCCTCCGGCCTCTCTCTCTCCTCCGCCTCTCTCTCCACCCATCTTTCTCTCTCCTCCACACTCTCTCTCTCCTCCGCACACTCTCTCTCCACCCATCTTTCTCTCTCCTCCACACACTCTCTCCTCCCATCTTTCTCTCTCCTCCGCACTCTCTCTCCCCTCCACACACTCTCTCGGTGGAGAGAGAAAGATGGGTGGGGAGAGAGTGCGGAGGAGAAAGAAAGATGGATGGAGAGAGAGAGTGCGGAGGAGAGAGAAAGATGAATGGAGAGAGAGAGTGCGGAGGAGAGAATTTCTTCCCTCTCTCTCGATGGAGAGAGAAGACCAGGTGGATGTTTGGCTTTAAATACCTCAAATTTACAATGATTCCTCACAAGGAAAGGGAAAGATGCTTCAAATTTACAAATAACTAAGGAATACTTAAACATTACCATGTATTCCTTTAAATATTACAAGATATTCTTTAAATATTACCAAAACAACACAGAGGATTGATGCACTACCTATTCAATATAAGTGGGACCCGCTCCCAACATTAGCGAACCGCTCGTGCGGGCGTCGAGCTCAACTCGAGCTTGAGCTCGAGTTGACTCGCTCGAGTCAACTCCAGCTCGAGCGTCGAGCGTCAACTCCAGCTCGCTCGCCTCCCCCCCTCCGAGCTGGAGTTGACTCGAGCGTCGAGCGTCAACTCCAGCTCGCTCACCTCCCCCCCTCCTTGCTGAAGTTGACTCGAGCATCGAGCATCGAGCAGCTCCAGCGTCGACCAACTCGAGCACCTCTAGCGTCGACCAACTCGAGCTCCAGCGTCGAGCGACCGTCCCCAAGCTCGAGCGTCGAGCCTGCTCGAGCTCGAACGTTGGTATCTGCCGGCGACGATGTTGGCACGACGGCGAACGGCAGGAGACGACGGCGGATTGTCCTCGTTGTAAGCAGCGGGGCGCGAGTCGCGATGCAAGCAGCGGGCATCGGAGGGGAGGAGGCGACGGAGAAGAGAGAGAGAGAAACAGGAGAGCAGGGAGATCGAACGGCGTCGGGGTTGCTCCGGCCTCGCTTTCTCTCTCCCCCCGCCCTCGCTTTCTCTCTCCCCCGCCCTCGCTTTTTCTCTCCCCCGCCCTCGCTTTCTCTCTCCCCCCGCCCTCGCTTCCTCCTCTCTCTCCTGCTTTCTCTCTCCCGTCGCCTCCTCTCTCTCCTGCTTTCTCTCTCCCGCCGGCCTCTGCTGAGAGCCACAGCGGGCGGCGATGGGTACAAGGTCTTTGGTGAGAGCGACGCCGGGGTTGCGAGCGACGTCCTCGTGTTGGAAGGCGGCGCGGTAGAGCTCCGCGCCACCTTCAATGGACTCTCGTGTCGATGGTCGTGAGGCCTCACTGATAGCATAAGTAAGAACTCATTGGCTAAATAAGGAATGATAAGTAAGGAATTCCTCACATAAGTGAGAATTCATATGCCAAGTAAGGAATCATCGTATAAGTAAGGAATTCTCTCATTTCTCTCTCTCTTATTTGTGTCAGCTGTTAGGTGCCATTAATTCTCTCATTTCGCTCTCTCGTATTTGTGTCAGGTGCCACTAAATGATGAGAGAGAGTTGGGAAAGGGTATTTTGGTCTCGAATTTATGAATTTAGCCTGTTTTGTAAACAAACACGAAAGTGTCCCTCGATTGACAAATCGAAACACAAGTGGATTTAAAAGGAAAATTTCTCATCATATTTGTATGGACTGATAATTTTGAAATGACTCCTATAATTCACAGGAAATTGGGAAAGTATAATATTATCCGAACTGTAGGTTGAGATGTAATATTCGGCGAGAGGTTTCAGAGTGAAATATGAAATTAAACAGAAAACAAAAGAAGAAATCTCCTTGACACGAAACAACTCACATTCAAGAATTCAAATATATTTATATCAAAACTTTGACACAAAAAGACATTTCACCAACATGACTATATATATAAATCACATGCAGTGAAACAATTGAAGCAACGCATGATTATTTCCCACTTTATACTGTCCAAAGCTGTTATTTTCTTTTTAAATCCACTTGTCTTTCGATTTGTCAATCGAGGGACACTTTCGTGTTTGTTTACAAAGCAGGCCAAATTCATAAATTCGGGACCAAAATACCCCTCGTCAACTCTCTCTCATCATTTAATGCCACCTGACACAAGCACGAGAGAGAGAGATGAGAGAGATCTCTACATTAATATGTGACATCGCCCATCTTATTCTCTCGTACAAATTCCTTCATTATTTTAGAGAGAGAGGGTGGATGTATTCCATTTTTTTTGGGTTTTAGTGAACTTAAATTTAGTGTTTAAGTCAGTTTGGATATGATTTCTTACTTATGCGAGGAATTCCTTACTTATACGAGAAATTCCTTACTTAGCCTATAAATTCCTTACTTACAATCTAATATCCTTACTCTCTGGATTCCTTACTTATGTAAGGAATTCCATACTTATGCGATGAATTCCTTACTTATGCTAGGAATTATGAATTTTTAGTTAAGCGATCAGTGAAGCCTCTATAGCCTTCACGAAGGCCTCATCGAAGATGGCGGAACTCCTTGGAAGGAGGGGGGGCAGCTGGAGTGGCAGGGTGCCGATGTCGGCGGAGGGGAGCTGCCGGTAAGAAACAGAGGAGGGAGGAGATAGAGAGAGAAACGGAGGAGAGAGAGAGGAGAGAGAGCGGAGAAACAGAGGGGAGAGAGAGAGAGAGGAGAGAGAGAGAGAGGAGAGAGAGCCGATGCCGGGGAGGAGAAGTTGGAGAAGAGGGGAGGAGAAGCCGGAGCCGGAGGGGAGGAGGAGCCTGAGAAGAGGAAGCGACGGAGCCGGAGGGGATCCGCATCCGCGACGTGGAGCTCGCGGCCCGGGCGGTGCTCCCGCGGCACTACGCCACCGACGTGCGCAAGGAGAGCTGGCGGGCGTTCCACGGCTGCGAGGGAAGGCGGGTGGTGGTGACGGCGAACTCGACGGTGATGGTGGAGCTGTTCATGAAGGAGTACCGGGGGCGGGGGCAGCAGGTGAGGTGCTTGAGAAACAGAGGAAGAGGGAGGAGAGAGCAGGAGGGGAGGAGAGAACATGATGGGAGGAGGAGCCGGAGACGAGGATGAAAGGGAGGGGGAGGAGATGGGAGCAGGAGTTGGTGGGGGTGGTGGAGGGGTTGCTCTGCGATGGGGACACGGCGACGGAGGTGGCGGCGTAGAGGTCAGAGGCATCGAGCCGGAGGGGAGTAGGAGCCGGAGACGAGGACGAAGGCGGGGCGGCGGGCGTGGGGTTCGTTGTGGGCGTGGGGTTCGTTGTGGGCGCGGCAGGGGCGCCTCGATGGAGAGAGATCGGGTGGGATGGAGATTGGAGAGTGATGGAGAGAGAGTGAGTGAGAGAGAGGGAGGGAGATCCGGGAGAGAGAGAGATAGATCAGGGAGAGAGAGATAGAGGTGGGAGAGATAGTGGGGCGGAAGAGAGAGAGAGTGAGAGAGAGAGAGAGATAGATAGATAGAGGTGGGAGAGACAGTGGGGACGGAAGAGAGAGAGAGATGGAGGTGGGAGAGAGAGTGGGGATGGAGGAGAGAGAGAGTCCATGGAGAGAGAAAGACCAGGTGGAGAGAGAGAGAGTCCATGGAGAGAGAAAGATAGATGGAGAGAGAGAGTCGATGGAGAGAGAAAGATGGGTGGAGAGAGAGAGAGTCGATGGAGAGAGAAGACCAGGTGGAGAGAGAGAGCAACTGTGAATTCCTTACTTATGCGAGGAATTCCTTACTTAGTCTATGAATTCCTTACTCAGCCTATGAATTCCTTACTTAGCCTATGAATTGAATTCCTTACTTATATAAGAAATTACTTAGTTAGCATATGAATTCCTTACTCTTATTTAGCCTATGAATTCCTTACTTATGCGAGGAGTTCCTTACTTAGCCTATGAATTCATATTATAACGAATTCCTATGACTGTTGTTCTCTCTCTCCAGCCAATCTCTATCTCCATCGACTCTCTTTCTCTCTCTCTCCACCCATCTTCTCTCTCCATTGACTCTCTCTCTCCCCAACTGGTCTTCTCTCTCCACCCATCTTTCTCTCTCCTCCACACTCACTCTCTCAACGTCGAGGTTGGCATGCATGAGAGAGAGAAAGATGGTGGAGAGAGAGTGCAGAGGAGAGCGAGGCGAGAGAGAGTGCGGAGGAGAGAGAAAAATGGGTGTAGAGAGAGTGTGTGGAGGAGAGAGACAGATGGGTCAAGAGAGAGAGTGCGGAGGAGAGAGAAAGAAGGGTGGAGAGCGAGAGTGCGGAGGAGAGAGAAAGATGGGTGGAGAGAGAGAGTGCGGAGGAGAGAGAAAGATGGGTGGAGAGAGAGAGTGCAGAGGAGAGTGAGGAGAGAGAGAGAGAGTGCGGAGGAGAGAGAAAGATGGGTGGAGAGAGAGAGTGCATAGGAGAGTGCGGAGGAGAGAGAAAGATGGGTGGAGAGAGAGTGTGCCTCAGGAGAGAGAAAGATGGGTGGAGAGAGAGTGTGTGGAGGAGAGAGAAAGATGGGTGGAGAGAGTGTGTGTGTGGAGGAGAGAGAAAGATGGGTGGAGAGAGAGTGCGGAGGAGAGAGAAAGATGGGTGGAGAGAGTGTGTGTGTGGAGGAGAGAGAAAGATGGGTGGAGAGAGAGTGCGGAGGAGAGAGAAAGATGAGTGGAGGAGAGAAAGATGCTTCTCTCTCTCGATGGAGAGAGAAGACCAGGTGGATGCTTGGCTTTGAATACACCAAATTTACAATGATTCTTCACAATGAGAGGGAAAGATGCTTCAAATTTACAAATAACTAAGGAATACCTAAATATTACCATGTATTCTTTTAAATATTACAAGATATTCTTTAAATATTATCAAAACAGGAGAACTGATGCACTACCTATTCAATATAAGTGGGACCCGCTCCCAACACTAGCGAACCGCTCGTGCGGGCATCGAGCAACTCGAGCTCGTGCTCGAGCTCGAGTTGACTCGAGCGTCGAGCAACTCGTGACGAGCGTCGAGCAACTCAGCGTCGACGAATGTTGAGCGATCGTCCCCAAGCTCGAGGGTCGAGCGAACGTCCCCGAGCTCGAGCGTCGAGCCCGCTCGAGCTCGAACGTCGGTCTCTGCCGGCGACGATGTTGGCGCGACGGCAAACGGCGGGAGATGACGGCGACCAAAATACCCCTCGTTGTAAGCAGCGGGGCGCGAGTCGCGATGCAAGCAGCGGGCGTCGGAGGGGAGGAGGCGACGGAGAGGAGAGAGAGAGAAACAGAGGAGAGCAGGAGGGGAGGAAGAGCCAGAGAAGAGGGGAGGAGGAGCCGGAGGGGAGAGAGAAGAGCCGGAGCTAGGGGGAGGAGCTTCTGGAACTCGGCGCCAGCGATGGCGACCTCCATGAACGGCGTCGGGGTAGCACGCCGGTGTCGGGGTTGCTCCGGCCTCTCTCTCTCCCACTGGCCTCGCTTTCTATCTCCCCCGCCCTCGCTTTCTTCTCCCCCGACCTCACTTTCTGCTCCCCCGCCCTAGCTTTCTCTCTCCCGCCGACCTCGCTTTCTCTCTCCCCCCGCCCTCGCTTTCTCTCTCCCCCGACCTCGCTCTCTCTCTCTCTCTCTCCCCTCGACCACCCCGGCATTGGCGCCTGAGACGAGGACGAAGGCTGGGCGAGGCGGGCGTGGGGGTCGTTGTCGGCAAAGAGGGTGAGGCCGGACCGGCGCCATGACGACCTGCCAAGGGTGCCGACGGGGCTCGGGGGATCCTGTGCGCGGATCTGGAGGGAGAAAGAGAGTGAGAGAGATGGAGTGTGAGGACCTGCCCCTCTATCCCTGTGGCTCGTTGTAGACCGCAAGGGCAATTTGGTAAATTGCGCCTTGTTGGTTTGTTTCACACTCGCGTGTGCACACACTGGCCTTGTCTGTGTTCGTGTTTGTTTAGAATGGCTAGGTGAACCCGAGATCGGAAGATCTAAGCTTGGGCTTGTGTTTTAGCCCAAGTTTGCCTTTCTGAGTAAAAGAGATCGATCTGGATGGCTAGGGAGATCGATCTGGATTGCAAAGAAGATCGATCTGGATTTCAAGGAGATCGATCTGGATTGCAAAGGAGATCGATCTCACATGCCTTGGAGATCGATCATGCTCGAGTCGGTGTATTCTTTTTCTTTCGCGAGGACGGCCGTCGGCCGTCGCTCTCCCCAGTCAGAGAGGGAAAACTTCCCCTCCCTTTTCCCCAGCTTTTCCCCCTCTTTTCCGGCTTTCCCCAGGCTTTTCCTTCCTTTTCTTTCCTTCCCTTCTCTTCTCTTCTTCTTCCTTCCTTCTCTCTTTCCCGCGGTGCTCTATTTTCTTCCCTTTACCGCCGGCGAGCTTCATCTCCTCCGTTCTCCCTCCTCCGGCCATCTTTTTCGGCGTTCTAAGGCTTGTTGGATTCGTGACAACGAGAGGAAGATCCCTGAAGTGGTTTGGAGGCTTGTTGGTGATCAAATCGCGGGGAATCAGCCGAGGAAATCGCAGCTAGGTAGGGTTATACCTACTGTGTTCATTTTCGAGTTTTCTTGAGATCTAGCCGTTGGATCTTGTTGATCCTTGTTTTGTTGGACTCTTTATACCTGTTAGAATTACTGATTTAAGTTTCATGTTAATCAGTTGAGATTTGAGCAGGTTTTATGGATGATTAGTCTCGGATTTCTGGTTTTCTGCTGTTCTTGAGAAACAGATGGCTTACGGCGAGTTTTCCGGCCGGCGAGTACATGATCATGGCTTTTCATAAACATAAGAGTTGTAGAGCTATTCATTAGCTTTCCATTCCATCTTGTTTCGTAATTTTCCGATTTTGCTACGATTTATTATGAATTGTTTGCTGAAGGGCTGCGTTGCAGCAATTAATGGGTAAGTTAGTTTGATTAACGATTTTGATTAGCGTTTTCCCGTTAATCCAACCGTTGGATGATTATGAATTTTGGATATGTTGATCATACTATATACAGCTACTGGTGGTTAAGTTGGATCTTGAATCCGACATCATTTGAACATCGGATCGACGGGATCAATTAGCCCCTAAGTAAAGGCTTTGAGGGTTTTTTGATTATAATATTATATTTCGGAATATAATATTATATTGTTACTATTCATCATTGGTTTTCGGGTTTGCTTTCCGTTGCAGGAGTCCGCGGTTGACGGTCGTGGTACCGTCGTAATGCCGGGACCCGCTGCAGATCGGCTGGCAGCGGTTGGTGGTACCGCTGCAGCGATCCAGTAGACTTATATGATGCTTGACATACTGTTGCATGCCTTTCTTATTATCTGTGTATGTCATAGCATGCATTGTTGTTGTGTGCATTAGTTGCATTGGTTAGGGCGTGGGTGATCTTTGGGTCGCCGTCCCGAGGCTGGAAGCTCGGACTTAGCCCTAGGACCGGGGTTGGGTGGTTTGGACCCGGTTTAAATTGTAGTGTCCAGTCGATTCGATGATAGGCTTAGATGACTGGTGCATTTGTGGCTTGATGATTGTAGAGGTCGTGTCGGCCTTGAGTCGGATGCTGAGGTGTAGCCGGTGTCCCACTGTGCTGACCTGTAGTGTCGCCAGTGTTGTTCCTGTTACTGAGTGCATTCCCTGGGCCTCAGGGACATGCGGTGGGGTTATGGGACCCATGTATACATCCAGGTCCTACTTGAGGGCGACACTGTTGCGTTTCCCTCTTCCTTCTGTGTGACGTAGTGTAGATCCCTACTGAGCTTAGTGCTCACTCCTACTCGGGCTGCGTTTTGCAGGTGCAGGCGGCAGTACCTCTTCTGTGGCCCCTACCGGGCAGTTGGTTGGCGATGCGGCGGCGCCAGGTGGAGTCTGAGAGGTGGCGATCCTTTACAGCTTTTATCCTATGTTAGTTAGTCTCCTACGGGAGTATGTTGTATTTGAATCTTCCCCTCTCCGAGGATTTGTATTATCAGTTTAAGTTTTAAATCTGTGGTTCGAGGCTTCATTATAATATTATATCTTTAATTGAGGGTGCTTTTGGTGAATTGCTAGGGAGACCAATTGGTTAGAGGGAACCCTCGCCAGCTTTGTTTTCCGCGTTTTGTAGGTTTCGGTTCGCATCGCCCGGCCCGGTTGGGCTTTCGCGGGTCGGGGCGCGACAGCTTGGTATCAGAGCATAGGTTGTAGATCCCAGGGTTTAGGATCAGGATTCGGTTGAGATTGAGCGTGGAATGGGTTAGTTCTATGTCTAGAACATCCGTGCATGCTCATTTTGATGTGTTGTGCTTTTCCGCTTTCAGTTTGTGTTGCCTTGTTTTGGCGGCTTCTTACGAGTGAACGCTCGTTGTCGTTGGTGATTGCACAGATGTCGGGAGCTCGAGTCCGACCTTCGGTTGTTGTTCGAGGTGGGGCACGACCTGGTCGACCCGCTCGACCAGACAGAGTAGCACCTGTCAGGACGGTCAGAGCTCGACGGACTGTACCATCACCAGCGACGGTTGCGGTCGCACGGGAGGAGGCTCCTCTCGCCGAGGATGGGATCCTCGCTCCGGTCGGCGGGCGGGCCGCGGCAGCGGTCATGATGGACTTCCAGCTGCTGAACCCGCCTAGGTTCGGCGGTGAGACTGGAGATCCGACCACGGCAGACGGCTGGCTCCGAGGAGTCACACGCGTTCTCGACGCTCTCTTCGTCGAGGATGACCGGATCCGGGTCACCCTCGCGGCGTTCCAGCTTGATGGTGACGCCCTTGACTGGTGGTGCACTGCCCAGCACACCAATGACGGAGAGGAGCCGACGTGGGAGGAGTTCAGGGCGTTGTTCTTGGACGCGTACTTCCCGGAGAGTACGCGTGACGCCCTGTCTCGCGAGTACCAGTCCCTCTTGCAGGGTACTCGCACTGTTCAGCAGTATGCCACCCAGTTCACACACTTGGTCCGTTTTGCGGGAGCAGTGGCAGCAGATTCAGTGGCCAGGGCACGGTAGTTTGAGTGGGGTCATCGTCCAGAGATCAGGCGCCAGACGTGTTCCCACCGCTTCCAGACGTACACAGCAGTTCTGAACTGCGCCTTAGTTGTGGAGGCGCAGTCGCAGGACGAGAGGTGCCGGGCAGTTCCACCGGCATCCTCTACCAGTGCACCGCAAAGGCCCCAGTTCAGAGGGGGATATAGCGGAGGGCACCAGTGGCGTCAGAGACGCTTTCAGCAGCGGGCGCAGCGCCCGCAGCTGGGTTGGGCTGTTTGAACCCGGTTTGAATTCGGTTGAGATTGAGATTATGAATTTTAGGATCATGATTCGGTTGAGATTGAGCGTGGAATGGGTTAGTTCTATGTCTAGAACATCCGTGCATGCTTATTTTGATGTGTTATGCTTTTTCGCTTTATGTTGTGCTGCTTTGTCTTGGGTTTCGAACGAGTGGACGCTCGTTTGTTGTTGGTGATTGCGCAGATGTCGGGAGCTTTAGGCCGACCTTCGGTTGATGGTCAGGGTGGGGCACGACTTGGTCGACCCGCCCGACCAGACAGGGTAGCACCTGTCAGGGAGGTCAGAGCTAGACGGACTGAGCCATCACCAGCAACGGCTTCGGTCGCACGGGAGGAGGCCCTTCTCGCCGAGGAGGGGGTTCTCGCTCCGGTCGACGCGCGGACCGCTGTGGTGGTCTTGCTGGAGTTTCAGCAGTATGCCACCCGGTTCACGCACTTGGTCCGTTTTGCGGGGGCAGTGGCAGCAGATCCAGTGGCCAGTGCATGTCAGTTTGAGCAGAGGCTTCGATCAGAGATCAGACGACGGACCTGTTCTTATCGCTTCCAGACGTACTCAGCAGTTCTGGACTGTTCCTTGGCAGTAGGGGCGCAGTTGCGAGACGAGAGGTGCCGGGCGGTTCCACCGGCATTCTCTACCAGCACACCGCAGAGACCCCAGTTCAGAGGGGGATTCGGTAGAGGGAACCAGCGGCGTCAGCGACGCTTTTAGCAGCGGTCGCAGCACCCGCAGCAGTTCCAGGCAAAGTTGCCGAGTCCGCCAGGCCAGTTTCTCCTGACGGCCGGGCCATCTGGGCAAGCTCCGTCAGGGGGAGGCCTGGGTCAGCAGCCTGATAGCGCGTCAGTCACGTGCTTCTCGTACGGGCAGCCGGGACACTTCCGCCAGGACTGTCCCATGCGAGGGGTGCGGAGCACTGTGTCGCAGGGCAGTAGAGGCGGGGGGTACGGTGCCTGGCAAGGGAGTGGTGGTGGTCGCGGGCCAGGGGCTTGACTGGGCCGCTCCAGGGGGGAGGCGGCGAGCGGGGACGTGTGTTTGCTCTTCCGGCGCGTGAGCTGTCGGACACCGTTCAGCTTTACCAGCCGTACCAGCAGCCGCAGCAGTACCAGCAGGCAGCGGCAGAGCCAACCGTCCTCAGAGGTATCTTTCAGCTTTCTTGTTCTTTAGTAGATGTGCTGATAGACTCTGGGGCGTCTCATTCCTATATTGCTAGCATGTGTGTGGCATCGCTAGGATTAGAGACGAGTTGGCTAGAGGTGGCACAGTCTGTAGACTCACCGATCGGCGGCAAAATCAGGGTAGACCGGGTCTGCCGATCTTGTTTTTTGGAGGTTGGAGGCCTCCGTGTCTGTATAGACCTGCGGGTGCTAGACATGACAGGTTTCGACGTGATACTCGGTATGGACTGGTTAGCAGCATACCGGGCTATCATCGATTGTGGTCGCCGGAGGGTGGTCGCTTGGACACCCGATGGGACACAGTTTGTGTTGTTGGGGGATCGGTTTTCAGCCGATTCCTTCGCTTGTGGTGTAGGGAGGCGTGGCAGCGAGCTTTCAGCCTTGCTGGCCAGCCTGTCCCTGTTTTGGTCAGAGGGAGTGCAGCAGAGCAGTTTCCCCAGGATCGGGTGCGACTACACCGACGTGTTTCCCGAGGTGTTGCCATGGCTTCCACCACCCAGAGAGGTCGATTTTGAAATCGACCTGGTACTGGATACCGCACCGATCTCTCTCCCAGCTTTCAGGATGGCACCAGCAGAGCAGAGTGAGTTGAGGACTCAGCTAGACGAGCTTACCAGTAGAGGTTTCATCCGTCCCAGCATGTCTCCCTGGGGGGCGCCAGTGTTGTTCGCAAAGAAGAAGGACGGTACCCTTCGACTTTGCATAGACTACAGGCGGCTCAACAGGGTGACGGTGAAGAACCGGTATCCGATGCCGAGGATTGACTACCTGTTTGACCAGTTGCGAGGATCTTCAGTGTTCTCGAAGATCGACCTCCGCACCGGCTACCACCAGTTGAGGGTTCGGGATTGCGATATCCCGAAGACGGCTTTTCGGACTCGGTACGGCCTGTACGAGTTTGTGGTGATGCCGTTTGGGCTGACGAACGCACCAGCAGCGTTCATGGATCTCATGCAGAGGATCTTCCGGCCTTTCCTAGACGAGTTCGTGGTGGTGTTCATCGACGACATCCTTATCTACTCCCGGTCAGAGGCGGAGCACGAGCGACACTTGGCGACAGTGTTGCAGCTACTTCGGGAGCATCGGCTTTATGCCAAGGCTTCCAAGTGCAAGTTCTGGCTTGCACAGGTGGGATTCCTTGGACACGTGGTGTCGGCAGCAGGGATCTCAGTTGACCCGGCCAAGGTCGAGGTAGTGGTACAGTGGCAGAGTCCGAGGACAGTGTTCGAGGTCCGTAGCTTTTTAGGCCTGGCGGGTTACTACAGACGGTTCGTGCGGGACTTCTCCAAGGTTGCCGGACTGTTGACCAGACTGACACAGAAGGCCCTCCCGTTCGTGTGGGATAATGCTTGTGAGCGAGCCTTCATGGAGCAGAGGACGAGGTTGACCAGTGCGCCGGTGCTGATCGTCCCCGAGCGAGGTGTTGGTGACAGTGTCTACTATGACGCCAGCGGTGAGGGTTTGGGGTGTGTCCTCATGCAGGAGGGCCACGTAGTTTCCTATGGTTCTCGTCAGCTGAAGAACCATGAGAGGAACTACCCGACTCACGACTTGGAGCTAACAGCAGTGGTCTTCGCCCTGAAGACCTGGCGGCATTATCTCTATGGCGAGAAGTTCTCAGTCTTCTCGGAGCATAAGAGTTTGAGGCACGTTTTCACCCAACGTGACCTCAACCTGAGGCAGCGACGCTGGATGGAGCTACTGAAGGACTACGACTTCGAGTTGCATTACCATCCTGATAAGGCAAACGTCGTAGCAGACGCGCTTAGCAGACAGGTGAGAGACACCAAAGCAGCGGTTACAGGGTTGTCAGCGCGGCAGTGGCAGGCTCTAGAGACGGCGGGCCAGTTTGGGCTCGAGTTCGATGATCGGGGATCCAGCAGTTTTCTCTATGCAGTGCAGAGTATGCCAGCAGTTCTAGCCAGAGTATTGGAGGCACAGCACAGTGACCCAGAGCTCGAGGAGCTACGCACAGCAGCGGGCACGGAGGGCGCAGACGGAGACTGGACAGTATCGCCAGACGGAGGGCTACGGTTCCGAGGCAGAGTAGCGGTTCCAGCAGATCCAGTTCTTCGAGACGACGTCCTGCGAGAGTTCCACCACTCTCGCTTTGCAGTTCATCCCGGCGGCACCAAGATGTACCAGGATCTTCGGCGACAGTTCTGGTGGCGCGGTATGAAGAGGGTAGTGACGGAGTTCGTATCGCGCTGCCTTACCTGTCAGAAGGTCAAGGCAGAGCACCAGCGGACTCCGGGGTTACTTCAGCCGCTTCCACTAGCTGAGTGGAAGTCGGAGCACATCACGATGGACTTCGTGACCGGGCTACCGAGATCTCCTAGGGGGAATGACGCGATTTGGGTCATCGTTGATCGATTGACCAAATCGGCGCACTTCCTGCCTATGCGGGTGACAGACTCGACCGACAGGTTGGGCAGTTTGTACGTCAGAGAGGTGGTCAGACTACACGGAGTTCCTGTTTCTATCGTGTCAGACCGTGACCCCAGGTTCACCAGTAGGTTCTGGCGCGACATTCAGGAGGCAGTTGGCACACTCCTGACTTTCAGTACGGCGTTCCATCCGCAGACAGACGGGCAGTCAGAGCGGACTATCCAGATCTTAGAGGACATGCTGAGAGCATGTGTCCTCGACGCAGGAGGTAGCTGGGAGGAACACGTTCCCTTGGTGGAGTTCGCCTACAACAACAGCTACCAGTCCAGTCTTGGAGTAGCACCTTTCGAGGCGTTGTACGATAGGCCGTGTCGTTCCCCAGTGTGCTGGACAGAGGTTGGAGAGGCTTCACTCACCGGTCCAGACATCGTCAGGCAGTCGTCAGAGAGGTTAGTGCAGATCAGGCAGAGGCTTCTGACGGCTCAGAGCCGGCAGAAGAGTTATGCAGATCAGAGGCGACGACCGTTGGAGTTTGCAGTCGGCGACCGAGTGTTCTTGCGAGCATCCCCGTACAGAGGTTCTGTCAGGTTTGGCAGAGGTGGCAAATTGGCGCCGAGGTTTGTCGGGCCGTTTGAGATCTTAGAGAGGGTCGGCGAGGTAGCTTACCGCCTGGATCTTCCTCAGCACATGTCTGCTGTGCATCCGACTTTCCATGTGTCGATGCTGAGGAAGTATCACCCAGACCCGTCTCATGTCATCAGGGTGGATGACATTGAGCTTGAGGCAGACGCGAGCTTTGTCGAGCAGCCGTTTCAGGTACTTGACCGGAGGGATCAGGTCTTGCGGGGCAAGACGATTCCCTTGGTCAAGGTACTGTGGAGGCACAGAGGAGGTCACTTGGGAGCGCGAGGCGCGCATGCGGCAGGAGTTTCCGCAGTTGTTTTCTTCTCCAGGTACTTCTTGTCCTGTCCTCTAGTGTAGCTGTTTTATTGTTCCGAGCCCTACCCTTATCGAATCTCGGGACGAGATTTCCTTTAAGGGTAATAGGATGTGAGGACCTGCCCCTCTATCCCTGTGGCTCGTTGTAGACCGTAAGGGTAATTTGGTAAATTGCGCATTGTTGGTTTGTTTCACACTCGCGTGTGCACACACTGGCCTTGTCTGTGTTCGTGTTTGTTTAGAATGACTAGGTGAACCCGAGATCGGAAGATCTGAGCTAGGGCGCACGAAAGCTTGTCCTTGGGCAGCTGACGACCCTTGAGTGATCGATCGCTCCTTGGAGCGATCGGTCGAACTCGTGAGCGAGTCGGCGGGTTTTGATCCGGGGCGAGAACAATCGATCGCTCCTTGGAGCGACCGATCGGAATCGCGTCGGTGGCTTTTCTGCTTCGCGAGGACGGCCACCGCTGGCCGTCGTTCTCCCCTGTCAGAGGGGGAGGACTTTCCCTCCCCTCCCCCAGCTTTTCCCCGCCTTCGCAGGCTTTCCCCAGGCTTTCCCTTTCCCTCCTTTTCTCCTTCCCCACTTTCCTTCTTCTTCTTCTGTTTTCTTCTCTCCCGAAGCTCTGTTTTTCTCTCCCTTTACCGCCGGCGAGCTTCTTCTCCTCCGTTCTCCCTCCTCCGACCATCTTTTTCGGCGTTCTAAGGCTCGTTAGATTTGTGACAACGAGAGGAAGATCCATGAAGTGGTTTGGCGGCTTGTTGGTGATCAAATCGCTGAAAATCAGCCGAGGAAAGCGCAGCTAGGTAGGGTTATACCTACTGATGTTTATTTCGGGTTTTCTCTAGATTTAGCCGTTGGATCTTGTTGATCCTTGTTTTTTTGGATTCCTTATACCTGTTAGAATTACTGATTTAAGTGTAATGTTAATCAGGTGAGATTTGAGTAGGTTTTATGCATGATTAGTCTCAGATTTCTGATTTTCTGCTGTTCTTGAAGAACAGCCGGCTTGAGGCGAGTTTTCCGGCCGGCGTGTACATGATCTTGGCTTTTGATAAACATAAGAGTTGTAGATCTCTTCGTTAGCTTTCTATTCCATCTTATTTCATATTTTTCCTATTTTTGTACGATTGTTTATGAATTGTTTGCTGGAGGGCTGCGTTGCAGCAATTAAATTGGTAAGTTAGTTGATTAGCGGTTTTGATTTGTATTTTCCCGTTAATCCAACCGTTGGATGATTATGAATTTTGGATATGTTGATCCTGGTATATATACCTACTGGTGGCTAAGTTGGATCTTGAATCCGACGTCGTTTAGACATCGGATCGACGGGATCAATTAGCCCCTAAGTGGTGGTTTTGGGTGTTTGAATATAATATTATATTTCAGAATATAATATTATATTATTTACTATTCATCAGCGGTTTTCGGGGTTACTTCCCGTTGCAGGAGTCCGCGGTTGACGGTCGCGGTACCCTCGTAATGTCGGGACCCGCTGCGGATCGGCTGGCAGCGGTTGGTAGTACCACTGCAGCGATCCAGTAGACTTATATGATGCTTGACATACTGTTGCATGCTTTGCTTCTTATTTGTGTATGTCATAGCATGCATTGTTGTATTGTGCATTAGTTGCATTGGTTAGGGCGTGGGTGATCTTTGGGTCGCCGTCCCGAGGCTAGAAGCTCGGACTTAGCCCTAGGACCGGGGTTGGGCTGTTTGGACCCGGTTTGAATTGTCGTGTCCAGTCGATTCGATGATAGGCTTAGATGACTGGTACACTTGTGGCTTGATGATTGTAGAGGTCGTGTCGGCCTTGAGTAGGGTGCTGAGGTGTAGCCGGTGTCCCACTGTGCGGACCCTGGGGTAGAGGAGTTGCCTACCCAGCGGTGTCTTTTTCCCGCCTGCAGTGCCGTTCCCTGCAGTTGTGTGTTCACCAGTGTTGTTCCTCTGACTGATGGCTGCTCCTGGGCCTCAGGGACACGCGGTGGGGTTATGGGACCCCTGTATACACCCAGGTCCTACTTGAGGGCGACACTGTTGCGTTTCCCCCTTCCTTCTGTGTGTCGTAGTGTAGATCCCTATTGAGCTTAGTGCTCACTCCTACCCGGGCTGCGTTTTGCAGGTGCAGGGGTCAGTTCTTCCTCTGTGGCCCCTACCGGGCAGTTGGTCCGCGGTGCGGCGACGCCTGGTGGACTTTGAGAGGTGGCAATATTTACCGTTTTTACCCTTATGTTAGATAGTCTCCTACGGGAGTAATGTTGTATTTGAATCTTCCCCTCTCCGAGGATATGTATATTAAACACTTTGAGTTTATAATCTGTGGTTCGAGATTTTGCTAATTAATGTTGTTTTAATTGGGGGTTTTGATGATTTGCTAAGGAGACCAATAGGTTAGAGGGAACCCTCGCCAACTTTGTTTTTCGCGTATTGTAGGTTCCGGTTCGCGTCACCCGGCCCGGTTGGGCTTTCGCGGGTCGGGGCGCGACAGGGGGGAGAGGAAGAGGCCAGCGGGAGAGAGTGTGTGTGGGAGTGTGTGGATGGAGAGAGAGATCGGATGGAGATAGTGAGAGAGTAGATGGCGAGAGTGGAGGGTGAGCGAGAGAGAGAGAGAGAGTGCCGGTTGAGACTTGAGAGAGTGACGGTCGTGTATGGCTTCGAATCATTTCAAATTTTAGCTAATATAAGAGATTAAATACTTCAAAATTATAATGATTCGTTAGTTATTTGTGAGGATTCCTTAGTTATTTGTAAGAATTCCTTAGTTATTTGTGAGGATTCATTTTAGTTATTCATGAGAATTCCTTGATTATTTGTGAGAGTGGAGAGAGAGAATAAACCAACTGTCATATTCTCTCTCTCTCTCCATCCACTCTCTCTCTCTCCGACCTCCCTCTGTTCACGTGATCTTTCTCACTTCCTCGTTCTCTCTCCACCCGATCTTTCTCTCTTCACTCGATCTCTCTCTTACTTACTCAATCTCTCTCCAACCTCACTCTCTCTCCACCCAACCTCTCTCTGTCTCCGACCTCCCTCTCTCTACCTGATCTCTCTCACTTTCTCATTCTCTCTCCAACCTCCCTCTCTCCACCCAACCTCCCTCTCTCCTCTTCCTTGAAGTATCCATTACAAATTAAAGAATTTCTCACTTAAAATTGAAGGATTCCTCACTTAAAAATTGAAAGATTCCTCACTCTCTCCCACTCTCTTCCTCCCCGCTCTGTCTTCCTTAATAATTTCCTCCTCCCTTCATCTTCCCGCAGCCTCCTTCCATCTCTTTATTAGACAAAGAGGAACAATAAAGAAAATAATGAAGGAAATTTTCAAAATATTGAAGTATTTCATCAAAAAATGAAGGAATTTAGATAAAAATAAATAGAATCCCACCACTCTCTCTCACTCTTTTCCTGTACAGAGATATCTCTCTCATCTTAATACAAAGAGATATCTCTCTCATTTTTCTCTCTCGTGCTTGTGTCAGGTGACATTGAATGATAAGAGAGAGAGTTGACGAGGGATATTTTGGTCACGAATTTATGAATTTGACTTACTTTATAAACAAATACGAAAGTGTCCCTCGATTGACAAATCAAAAGACACGTGGATTTAAAAAAAAAATAATACCTGTCCAGAGAGACCAGCAAATGATAGACAAATAATTCAAGAACAGCTACAGCTTGAACAGTTACAGCAGCCCACGGAAAACACGAAGAATGTCATCGAACGTGACGATCCCAAGCAGATCATAGTCGTCGCCAGCAACCCACATGTAGCTCACACGGTGTGCCAGTGCTTGAACCATCACCGCCACCAGCGAGCTCTCCGGGTGGCACACCACCGTCTCCTTCGCCGAGTAACCCCCCCATGACCTCCCCCTCCTCAGCTTCCTCCTCCTTGATGACGTCTCTGACGACACCTCGTCGTCGTCGGATGAAGATGCCGAGGATGAGAAGACGAGCGACTCATGGTCAGTCGATGCTATCTCCTCTTCAAGCAGCTCGAGCATGCCGGTCTGATTATTTTCTTGTAGTTTGGAGGTGAGATGTCTGACGGCGGACTCTGGTGGCGCACCTCCAAAGTCTATGTAGGACATGAGCTCCCCGGCTGAGAGCACAGCGGTGGCAGCGGCAATGACGGCCTCATCGCAGTATGAAACTGCGGAAGGCGAGATCTCGCCGATGAGGCAGCCATCATCAGCGACGACGGCGACGGAGGTGCCCGCGGTGATGGCGCGGCGGAGCAGTGGGACGGCGGAGATGGCGGGGTCACTGTAGAGCACTCGGAGGACGTCGTGGCGGACGAGACCGAGCTCGGCCACCGAGTGGGTAGCAGACGGGCAGAAGAGGGAGATGGAGTTTAGGAAAAAGCGAATGAAGTCCTCCTGCGTGAGCAAGCAGAACTCCGTTCCACCGGTGAGGTGGTGGAGCTTCTTGCGGCCAGCGGCGGTGGAGCTGCGGATGGGAACTACCAGATTCTGGGCGCCAGAATCTAGGATCACATCCAAAGCTTCCAGAATGCTGCGAAAAATACAATTTTTAGAGTTCCACTAGATGGGATTTTAAAATGTAGATTCAGAACCAACCAAGTGACCAACTATGAAAATTTAGTCTAATTTCTGGTACATCGAATGGAATCTTTTCCATCCACAAACTTGATATTAACAGAGGAACGTAATGATTTGGCCCAATTCAACAAACAGAATGCTATTAGAACAGTTTTCCAACCAAAAATAGTGATTCCAAAGAGACCCACGAATTCCAGCTATGAAAATATAGTGAAAAATGGTATTCACGGAAATATGTTACATATCTATGATTTTAGGCTTAATTCCTTGCAAATAAGAGATAAGAGGACTTACTGCCATTAATTCAAAATATCAGGTTACAAAGGGGTTAAATCTCATACTTTTTAGTAAGCAAGAAAAAAATGGGGGAAAGGCTAATATATGCTGCAATGCCCACCAATTTTAGCCCAAACGGCAAAAGAGAAATCTAGAAGAGACAGAGCAAATCAAACCCAAATCCTGGAAATAACGATCCAGAAGACAACTACGAGGGGGTAGGTTTAGAGGCAATTGCTCAGTTTGCTTAAAAAAGGAACAGATTGGAAAAAATAAATGGCAATTACGTCAGCCCAAACCGCAGGAACAAAAAAATAAATAAACAGAACGATAAGAGCAATAAAAAGCTGGTTAGAAAAAAGGAAAAAAGAAAATGGTGATTCTGAAGGAAAAAATGGGGTATTGGATCGAAATGGTACCTCGCATATGGTTCGACGCGGCGAACAAGGGAATCTTTAGGAAAGAGGAGAGCGGAGATCGGATCTCGGAGTGCGGCGGCCGGGTCGGCGAGGCGATCCTCGGAGCAGAGATAGCACACGACGTCGGTCACGGAGACCCTCCCCACGACGACCTTGTTGTCCCACACGCTAAGGGAGGAGGAGGAGGATGAAGTCTCTGGGCATCGAAGGCGGCGGAGGGCGTCGCCGACAGTGGCGGTAATGGGCAGCGGCCAAAGCGCCGGCTTCCCTATGCAAAGCTCCGAGATCTGGCGGGTCACTACTGCCATACACCTTAGAATCCTCTAGAGTTCGCTTGAAAGAAACCTCTTCTAGACGAGAAGAGATGGAGAGGATGGAGATGGTGGAAGAAGGGGCGTCTGGTATTGCTATATTTGTAGAGGGAGAGCGCGTTATTGGATTAGTGCTTACCGGGTATAGCCTGGAGGAGCTGACTGGTCGGGCCAGTCGATATGGGACGTGAGAACCTGGACGCGCCGGTGGCCATGAGGTTCGGAGGATATCCGCCGGTGGAGCGTGGGGCCCACCCACCCAGGTTTCGCATGAACGAGAGAATCTGGGATCGCCGTAAGCAGATATCATTCCACGAGATTTTGTCACAACAACTCTGTTATAGAGGCTGGTATACGGAGATAAGGAGCGAAATATGTATGATATTTAGTTAAAAAGTAGTGATAAATTATTAATATTTGGTTAAAAAATAGAGATAAAGCTAATGTGATCGGCTAAAAAGTAGAGATAATGAAGTAATGATTAGTTGAAAAGTAAAAAAGTAGGGATAAAGTTGACGTGATTGATTAAAAAAAGAGAAAATGTAGTAATGATCGGTTGAAAAGTGGGGATTAGAAGATGCTTGGCTGCAATACTGGGATAAATTGGGCTTAAACCAGGATAAGGATTCCTTATTCCCGAACCAAACAAGGCCTAAGAGTCGATAAGGGTGCGTTTGGCGCACGGTACCCGCAGAATGGTATCTGCGGGTATCCGCAGGAGCGGATACCGCGCGCGGAATCTACCATGGGCCGATCCCGATTTTTGGGATCCACTGCGGGATCCAAACGCGCGGATCCCGTGGATTGGAATCCGTGCGTCCCTGGATCCCACGGATTCGCCAGATTCGGGGCGCGCCAAATAGGCCCTAAGTGAATAACTAGTCCCTCTCTTAGGGAAACAGAATCACGACGCTTTGGAAACGAAACAAAGGGTTAATTTTTGGCGCGATTCTGAAAATTCCATAACAAATTTTATCGAGAGAAAGAAATCAAATTACCGATATCTTCATTCGTTCTATCTTTATCTATCTATTTTCTTTCTTAGTACCTTTTTTCTTTAAAATTTTGGGAGGAATATATGATCTTGGTTCTTCCTCCATGTACTCGTGTTGATTTTGGGGGAAATATAGGATCTTGGTTCTTCGTTCTAGGGAGAAAAAGTGGTAATTCTTATGTTCAAAATGCAAACGATTTCAGTCGTGAATTTAAAGAAAAAAACTATTAGTTTGGAAAAGAAAAAAATCAGAGTAAATCTCTGATTTTCTGCAAAAATCACAAACTGTCTTTGATTGTAGATATATTTATTATGTCAAGCATGTTGTATGAGCCTAGGTCTAATGATTGTATGGATCACAATTTCAATAACAAAATTGAATAATTAGCACTAGAAATTCTATACTTCTCATGGGGTTAAATATATACTTAAGTTAAATATGTACCATTACCACTGATTCTAAAGCTCTTTATATATGCTTTTGTTATGACATGGTACTTTTCTTTATTTTTGTTGGTTATCATATATGTTTCTAGAACTTTGTATCCTTATGAAGTTAAATATCTACTTAATTTGGTTGCAATAAAAGCACCATTGTTGTTAGGTTTTCTCTAACTTATTTTGTTATAGGCATGTATGACTCCCTATTACTTGCATAATGGTATCGTTATTCCTAAGATGTCCAATACTAGTCCTTTTGCTTTAATATACCTTTGATTTTGTGTATAGGTTGATCAATTGATGGAGGAAGCCTCTCTAATTGTAAATCGATATGAAGGGGAAGAGGAAGACGATTATGAGCTTAAAGTTGGGTGGAAAGTCATAGTGAGGATGGAGCTTACAACTTATATAACAATTATGTCATGAGAAAGGGTTTTAGTATTCGTAGAGCTTCATATCGACGCATTAAAGGAGATATTAATTATATGAGCACGTAACTTTATGTGCTCAAAAAAGGATTTCAAGAAAATGCAAGACCAACAGAAGAAAAGAAGGTCAATTGGTTGGAGACAAGAATAAATTGTAACGGCAAAGTTGTGTTTACTATTACCGATGGTGAGTGGGAAATTACAGTTTTAGAGTTAGAGCATAATCATGAACTTGCAAATAGTTTTGAGAGACAATTCCTAAGATCAAGGCGGAGAATAGAACATGTTCAAGCAAGTGTCATAACTTCCATGTTTAGTGCAGGCTTTAGAACAATAACACTTATAACTTTTTAGCAAAAGAAGTTGGTGGTGCTGACATATTGGGTTTACCAAGCGGGATTATCATAACTTTGTCTATACAAAGAGATTGAATTTGATTAAATGAATGGTTAAAGTGTTATCGATCATTTTAAGAAGAAACTTGTTGAAGATCCAATGTTCTTTTCTTCGGTGCAAGTAGACGAAGAAAATCGGATAACAAACTTCTTTTGGAGGGATGTAGGTCAAGATTAGATTATTACTGTTTCGGAGATGTAGTGATGTTTGATACTACATGTAGTACTAATAAGTACAACATTATTTGTGCCCAATTTGTTGGCTTTAACCAACACTGAAAGAATGATCTATTTGGTTGTACATTTTTGTTGAATGAGACCACTCACTCATTTGTTTGGTTATTTGACATTCTTGGAGTCAATGGGGAATCGGCAATCAAAAACAATATTCACAGACCAATGTCATGCAATGTCCAATGCAATTGTTAAAGTATTTTCAGAGACATATCATCGTCTGTGCTTGTGACACATTTCAAAAAAGTTCACACAAAAGCTTGATAGTCACTATGCAAATGCCGAATTTAAGCATCAATTTAACAAATGTCTTTATGGTTGTCAAACCATAATGGAATTGCACGCCACACAGAGCAGTATGATTCAAGAGTTTAACTTGGCAAAAAATGAGTGGCTAAAATCCTTGTACAAGCATAAAGAAAAGTGGTGTCCAACATTCAGTTTAAATGATCGTTCGCAGAATGGTGTCATTAAACCGCAACAAACTTCAATCAAATTAATCCTTATTCAATTACTAAAATACTGAGTAGAATAGCGGTGAAGTTCGGAGTCGATTCACATGGAAAACAATGATAGAGATGATATCAATTCTTAAAACCCTAAATCTAAGCAAAAAGAATCAAAGATGGAATTTAATTATCTAAACTGACTAAGAAAAGAAATAAAAAGTTGATCGATTAGAATCAATGAAATAGTTACTTAGGAATTACTCAATACGTCCTAATTTCGTTATTAGTTTTGTTTAGTTATCATCTTATTCTTTTTTCTCAACATTATGGATCATATGGATACAAGCTCACATGAATCCCTAAAAAGAAAGTTAATATCCCCAACAACATAACCTATCTTCGCTTGGCATAGATTGTCTTCGATAATTACGATTACCTTAAGTTATACTACTCCTAATGACCTTAGTACAACCTATCTTTACTTAGCATATCCTATCTCAAAGGAAAACCAAAAACTTCTTGAAAACCATCTCATAAATCTGTACAAACAATCACAGAAAGCTTGCACAACTAAAAGTATTTCAATTATCTAAACTGACAAATAAAAGAAATAAAAAGTTGATCGATTCGAATCAATAAAGTAGTTACTTAGGAATTACTCAATACGTCCTAATTTCGTTATTAGTCTTATTTAGATATCATCTTATTCACTTCTCTCAACATTATGGATCATATGGATATAAGCTGACATGAATCCCTAAAAGAAATTTAATGTCCCCAATGTCATAACCTATCTTCGCTTGGCATAGATTGTCTTCGGTCCTACGGTTACCTTAAGTTATACTACTTCTAATGATCTTGGTATAATCTGTCTTCACTTAGCATATCTTATCTCAAAGGCAAACCAAAAACTTCATGAAAACCATCTCATAAATCTGTACAAACAATAAAATCGTATTTATGAGATCATACATCGGGAAGTTCACGATAATCAAACTAAAGAAAAACCAAAACTAAACTAGAGTTTCATAAGTCCCATAAGTACAAGAAGTTAGCCACTAATCTTGTGAATGAAGGCCATCAGATCGGAGAAGAAAGCTGTCGTCGTCCGCACCCTTGCCGTCTCCTCTTTCCTCCTCCAAAGATAGTCAAAATGATGATAAACTCGGTTTGGAATAGCCTTATTTATAGTTGTAACCCTGAAATAGGGTTAAGGAGTCATAGCTGGACTTAAACTCTGATTTTCCTAATTTCGATATTGGTGACGTCAGCAGAGTGATCGATCGGACTCAAAACCCATCGATCGGGCAAGTCAGCTTGGCTAGGTCGGTTTATGCCACGTCAACAATTAATTTATGTAACTTTTTATTCAGCTTCCATAGATCTGACTTTACTTCAAATCTGAATCCAATCTATAGATAATATCACAATGTCATCAAAATGAACATTGTAGCTCTTCCCGTCTTCTTTAATCTCACAAAATTTCAACATTTTTAGATTTTTCTATGAATTCTGATGATTTATTTTCAAACAGTCGATGAAGCAGTTTTTTTGCAGAATTTAATGATTTTAGTCCTAATTTCTTGTATTTCTTCTCGAATCAAACCTAGACTTGAAATCAAATAGTATGATATCAAATACAGCTATTCTTAGGCTAATAAAGGTAATTTAAGGGGTTTAATTATGCATAATTCATGACTCATCACCCCTCAGCTTACACTTTGCTAGTCCTCGAGTAAAGAAAAGATAAAAAGAAAGCAATAAATCTAACTAGCCATTTTCATATGTCTCACGATTGCACTTAGTATATAAAACAACCCTTTAAACCCCCGAATTACCCCAGCGGATGAGCTATAGTCTCTTGAGGGTTTGTAGTGATGATACCCACCAACATCTATTCAACCCATGATCATGCAATTATAAATCAATCATAATATTCATAAACTCTAATGCATGAAATAGAAATCATACCCATGAATTTATTCTTCTTCCTATAGTAAGATAAAACGATAGCAAATCAATGCATGCCAAACACCTTTCCAACACTTAAACATATTTAACCACAATTAAGAACAACTCCAACAATCCAAGTGTGTGAAAAATGTTCCACGTGTCTCAAGAGTATCAATTATATCCAAACACTTCAACCATTCATGAATACGAACTTGGCCAAGTACATATTTTCGTTCACCACTTTGCAATCTTTTTTTTTCACGACATGTGCAATGTTATGATTTTTTATGCTTTTTTCATGGTCCATGTAACGAGGTTCAAGCCAGTGACTCCCAAACCAGACGGCTTTACGACACTAAGTGTAGAAACACCCTTCAAACTCTAATGCTCAAACCATGAAGGCTACAAATCATAACTTGTCTTTTTTCCCTGCAACTTCAATTGTTTTACGCGAACAACACACAATATTAGGCACCTTGCCCGGTTACTAAGTATGAAACTCCTTTTCTTTCACATGATTGCATACTTTTACTTTCATGTAACATAACATAAGATTATAAATCTATCATAATATCATTCTTAGAATCTAATCTCAACTCATCAACATATGCATTGAGATACGTCAAGTCATCCTTAATTCATGGCAAAAGTGTTGAAATATAGAAATAATATCAAGCATAACAAAAATTTAGCTATTTCGTATATTGCATATGAGAATCAGAGTAAATCAGAAAATACGTTTCTAAATCAAACATTTTTCATCATTAAATATGACAATTTCATTCTCATGACATAACTCAAGGGTGTATAATATCGGTCATCAGAAAAAATATGAGCATCAAATCATGAATGCTACTCTCCAACTTAAATGTAATTATCCTCAATTACACTAAGTCATGAAAATAAATCAAGGAATAAAGGGTAGAGACAATCATAATGAATGCCTCAAAAATATTTCTCTCGCTTGGAATTTAAGGTTAGCAATCCTTCACTAATAATAATGAATTATATCCTGCCAGTCATGTCCTATACCCAAAACGCTAGACACCACCCACATATGATTGAAATCCAAATATGTTCATCCTGCCAATAAAAGAAGTACCTTTTCAAAAGATCAAGAAAAAATAACAAAGAAATTTATGAGAAGAATACAAAAGGTTCTTAATTCATGAAATTTTTTAGCATAGTCTCCTTTGTAATTCTTAGCATATCCGTCATGTACAAGCACTCAATTCACACCACATATGACATGTACATAAAAGCATTAAAGGAGATCTAACAAACTAGCAGCACATCAAATCATCTTTGCAACGCACCAAACTATTCATCATCCACATAATTGTCTGTCCCCTCCATAGTCTGCAGCCTACAACGAGGTTGGATTCAAAGCTTGACAGAAAAAGAGAGAATTGAACACTCATGGAAGCTTTGGATGGTCTTAACGGCCAGAGGATGCTTATTATGGTCCTGATCGAATGATCTTAACGGCTTGAGGGTGCTTATTATGGTCCTGATCGAAGATCTGGACCATCGGATCGAAAATATGAGCTTTGGAGCATTTGGATCGTGTCCGACAGCAAATGGATAGTTGAGAACTCGTCTTCAGCGGATCGACGACGACACATTGTCACCGGAAGACGGGGATGGCGGAGGAAGCATCGTGGAAGCCTTGTGAACTCTCCTGTGAAGCTCGATCAAAGGACCAGGTCCTCCATGCGGCGGATTTGGGATGGATGCTGAGGTGGAGGATCGCTGGAACTGGCTTTCGATGATTCGAGGTGAAAATCGAGGCCGAGAAGGGTACAGGAAGGATCGTGGCGGCCTGGTAAAGTGTTTGGAGGTGGTTATGTGAGGACTCGTTCCTCTAACCTGGCTTGACCGCGTAGGTCGGGGGCCGTGACAAGTTGGCATGTTTTCGCGTCGAGCATGATCTGTTTGATCGCATTGTTGGTTATGGACCCCAAGGGCAATTTGGTAAATTGCAGCTTAGCGGTCGGTTTCACACCCGCGTAGTGCGCCCACGGTATTGGGCTGATATATGTAATTGATTAGATCCTTTTAGGCGCTTTCGATCAGAAGATTGGATCTCGATCGGGAAGGATCAAGACAAACGACTGAGATTAAATCTCTTAGCTTGCTGAGTCACCCTGATCCTATAGCATGTTGGTTCGGGTAATGTAGCAGGTTGGCTCCCGACCCGCTATAAATACCCCCCCTTCTTTCGCGTTCTTTTGTTTTCCTTCTCTCTTTTGTTTCCCGCCTCCCTTCTTCTTCCTTTCCGTCGCTATTAAAGCCATGTGAGAGAGGGCGAGAGAGCTTCGGCGTTCCCTGGCGAGTTTGGAGGCGACAACGAGGAGGAGGATGTCATCTTTAGTAGTTTCGCGGCTGGTTTAGCAACAGAGGTAGGGTTCATACGTTAGCTTGTATTTAAGCTAAATCTATGGTTAGTTTGTTTGTTTGTTGATTTTGTACCACCAATTAGTTCTTTTATGCTTGCTTATCAACCGATTGAAGTTTCATTTGGTTTTATTTGCATTTAATACTCATTTGAGCATCTTTTCCTTATTTAATTTCTGGATTTTCTGTTCTTTACTGAGACTGCCCGTTCGAGCCCAAATCGAAGCACTGTACGTGCATAATCTCAGTAAACCTTCAACATAAAAGTTGGAGATCCTTGAATCTTCTTCCAAATCCAATTGAATTCATATTTTTCAATGTTTCTACAAATTTTGGTGATTTTTTATCCCTAGTTGTGACAGAACAGAGCTTCCCAGAATGCCGATGGAGTAGCCCTGCACTTCTCATCCTATAACTGCGCCTCCACTACTAAGGCACAGTTCAAAACTATTGTGTACGTGTAGAGCGGTGGGAATAGGTCTGTCGCCTGATCCCTGGTCGGAGTCCCCACACAAACTGTCATACCATGGCTGTCAAATCTCCTGCCACTGCCCCCGCAAAATAGACCAGATGGGTGAAACGGGTGGCATACTGCTGAATGGAGCGAGTACCCTGGAGGAGGGACAGGTACTCGCAGGACAGGGCGTCATGTGCACTCTCCCGACAGTACATGTCGAAGAACATCACCCTGAATTCCTCCCACAACGGCTCTCCTCCGTCACTAGTGTGTTGGGTGGAGCACCACCAGTCAAGGGCGTCTCCATCGAACTGAAATCCCGCGAGAGTGACCCTGATCCGGTCATCCTCGACGAAGAGAGCATCCAGGACGCGCATGACTCCTCTAAGCCAGCCGTCCGCTGCTATTGGATCCTCAGTCACTAAACCTAGGTGGGCTCAGCCGCTGAAAATCCAACATTATCGCCGCAATGGTCCATCCATCGACAAGAGCGAGGACCATCTCCTCAGCGAGAAAGGGCTCCTCCTGTTCAACCGAAACCGTCACTGGTGATGGCGCAGCCCGCCTAGCTCGAACCATCCTGACATGAACCTCCCTGTCCGGTCGGGTGGCCCGATCGGGTCATGTCCCACCCCGACCAACAACCGATGGTCGGCCTCGAGCTCCCGACATCTGCGATATTACCAACAACAACGAGGGTCCACTCGTCAAAAACCACAAAACAAGCAGCATAGTCATAAAGCGAAGGCACAACACATCACAAAAGAGCATGCATGGATGTTCTAGACATAGAACTATTCCACCCCACCCTCAATCTTAGCCGAATCCTGATCCTATTCTTGGGACCTACAACCTATGCTCTGATGCCAAGTTGTCGCACCCCGACCCGTGAATGTCCAACAGGATTGGGGGACGTGAATCGGAACCTAACTAACTGCGAAATTTTTTTGACGAGGGTTCCCTCTAATTTATTGATTTCCCTATGCAATCATCAAGCACCCTCACTATAATTAAAGCGATACAGAAACTTCAAGATAACATATACAAACCCAAAAGTTAGTAATCTATAAATACTCGAAGAGGGGAAATTAGTTATACAACATACTCATGTAGGAGACTAGCTATAACAAGAGGTAAATAGATGATCACTGCTCCTCAAACACTGTCGGGTGCCGCCACGCCGCCGAACACTTGCCCGGTAGGGGCCACAGAAGAGGAGCTAACACATGCACCTGCAAAACACAACTCGGGTAGGTATGAGCAACTAAGCTCAACAGGGAAATGATACTACGACTCATACAAGGAAGAGGGAACACAACAATGTCGCCCTCAAGCAAAGCCCGGGTGTACACAGGGGCCTCATAACCCCACCGTGTGTCCCTGAGGGGCCTCCGTCATGGTCTTCCAATCGAGCTAGTTACATACGAGGTCACACTTAGCGAGGCATGAAACCAACATTGCCGTCTCACGAGCAGGAAACCGACACTGCTAGGAGGGAACCGACACCGCTGAGTAAGCACACCCTCTACTCAAAGACAAAAGAACTGGATACCGGCTACACCTCAGAACCCGGCTCGAGGCCGAAATGACCTCTAAAACCACGATCAACATGTGTTCAAGTCATCTAGACCTATCATCTAATCGTATGAACACCACCATCCAATCCTAAACCAAGCTAGCCAGCCATAGTTCTAGGGCTAAATCCGAGCTTCGAAAACCTCGGGACAGCGACACTACAGATCCCCCACACCCTAACCTTATACATCTAATGCAAAATCAAATGTATGCTATGAACACACGCAGAAAGACAAGTAAGCATGCAACACATGGGATAATATAAAGCATGGTCTGAGCTCGGCACCCTACCGACCCGGGGTGGTGAACAGGTAAAAAAGCCATGGAACTGCTGCAGTGGTAGCACTACCAACTGCCAGCTAGCTCACATAAAATAACCAGCAACGGGAAGCAACCCTGGCAAACACTGCTATCACTACAACATATCATATGCTCTCGGCGCATGCCAGTATGCGAGGCTAAGGAAAGCAGTAGGACGACCAACCAGTTTATTCTACACATCCCGGGAGTCATTACTCTCCCGGTTCACCACTACCCCTCATTATGGGGCTAACTGCTTAATCATATGTACCAGGTATAAAGCGGTAAAAAAAAATCTCGTACATGCAAAGCCCTGCGGGCAAAAAACCGACGAAAACACCTCCTAGCCACCAAGATGATCGATCCTTCCCAAGAAAGGGTCAATCTTCCTAACGACCTGGGAGTTCCAGCCCGGTCAAGCCCAAAAGGATTGATCCTCCCTCTAGGATGATCGATCATTTTCATGGCCTGGGACCCTGGCCATGCCCGCCAAGCAAAAGATCGATCTTCTCCACCAGAAGATCGATCATGCACGGGCCAGGTATGACGCCTCAAAGATGACCGATCCTTTCTCAAGAAAGATAGATCTCTATGGGTTCTCCGGCTAACTGGAGAAGGAAAATACCACCAGAAAACTGTACCAAACCCCACAAAACCCTGGGTTCTGGTAGTATGAAGGACCATGAGTCCAAAATTGGTACTAGCACTGAAAACCAACAAGCATGTATGGAGTTCTACTCAAAACAAACACAGGCAAGCTCAAAACTCTCAAAAAACTGGAAAAGAAAATAGGTAGCATCCGTACCTAAACTAGATCAACTTCAATCCGCGTTGCAGAACCTAGGATCGTCCTCAATCTCCTCCAAAATCTCGCCATATCTGTGCTCAAAAACAGCGGATTTTAAAAGGAGAAAACAGAAGGGGGTTGCATCTGTTTTATAGATGGACGAATCGACTTATGAATGATCGATCCTTCATGACGATGCACTTGACCTTTTGGCACCAAATGATCAATCTTCTTGGCAAGTAAAGATCGATCCTTTTATGTAGAAAGCTAGACTTGGGCTAGAACACAAGCCCAACCCCGGATCTTCTGATTCCGGATTCACCTAACCGTTCTAAGCAAATATTAACACAAACACGGTCAGTTTATGCACACACGGGTGTGAAACAAACCAACAAGTAGGGGTGAGCAAAACCGAACCGATTTTTTAGAACCGAACCGAACAATTCGGTTCGGTTTTTCGGTATATTCGGTTCGGTTCGGTTTTTTTTTGTCAAAAATTTGGTAAATACCGAAATTTCTAAAATTATATACCTTATTTCGGTTCGGTTTTATATTGTAAGTAAAAAAATTACGAATTATTTCGGTTTTTTTGGGTTCGGTTCGGTTTTTTCATGAATTCGGTTCGGTTCAGTTTTTTAATTAGTGTACCGAATTAATTCGGTTCGGTTTTATGCACTAATTCGGTTCGGTTCGATTTTTTAAATCATGGTATTTCGGTATTCGGTATTTCGGTTCGGTATGTACCGAATTCTCAACCCTACCGACAAGGCACAATTTACCAAATTGCTCTTGCAGCCCACAAAACAAATCGAACCACCGATCGTGCTCTCGACGCGAAACAAGTAAACAGGCCATGGGCCTGACCCAGACGGTCAACCTAGGAGTAGAGGGACAGGTCATCACAATATTATTGGATACTTTTCCACATTCTCAACCGATTGGGCGTAGAAGCTGACGCAATCTAGATTTGGACTGGAACGAGACAAATCCGACCGAAGCCACCTTTGGCGCCCTCCTTGAATAGCCAGCCCCATGGGGGCCCCTTTGAGCCAGCCAGCTCATCCTATCTTAGTGTAAGTCCTTTATTGCTTTCCTAATTTAGTTATTCACATTATACAAGGACTTATTTTAGAAAGTTTGCTTGCGTAGGACGTAACCTAGTTGGAGTTTAACTCATTTTAAGATTCTTGTATTATGCCTATATAAAGGCCCCCATACCTCAATGAAAAATCATTCAGAAATAATAAATCAAAGGCTTCAGCTTCTAGGCTCGGTTCCCTTAACGAAGGAATTGTTCGAGTGAGTTCGCTCCCAAGTCACCACCCCCCTCCGGAGCTCCACCCGCAACGATCGTATCCGACGGTCCCCTCTCCTCTCGGTACTACTAATCTTCCCTTCGCCTTAGTCTAATTCTCATCTCCTCTCTCTTCCTCCCACTTTTGGCCCCCAGCATCAAGCCAGCTGTGAGCCGCCACGCCCGACACGGATACCACTGCGGCCAAGGCCACTCCTTCCTCTCTTCTTCTTTTTCTCCCACTCGACCTCGCGCCGCCGGCCTCACGCCACCAGTGCCACGTGGCAAGGACCGTGGCCCAAGCCGCATCCCATCGGTGGCTTACCGCCCCCGGACTTTCCACCTCACCGGCCGCATCCCGGACAACCTTCCTTCCTCTTCCCCATCCGCATCATCTCCATCTTCCAAAACCTTAACCCCAATCCTAACTTCCCTTCCTCCTACCCTCTTCTCCGCCGCTCCATCGATACCTGAGACTTCCCTGGTCGGAATAAGGGCGTCAAGGTCACGAGTAAAACCCTCATGACGATACGTGCTAAATTAACTCGTATCGCACATCTCTAGCAAAGTCACAAGCAAACAGGATGTGCTGGATTGAATCCTCCTCAAAGACGGCAAGACACGCAATCCTTGTTATCAATCAAACCCAAGGAGCACGGTCTTCCCTTTGCTACCACTTTCCCGTGAGCCAAGCGTCACAAAAAAATGTCGCACTCGTGGTCTAGCTGGCACTCTCCATAGGTTCCACCAATTAGTCTCACCCTCCTTGTTTTGTGGCCTCATCTCCTCTAAAAACGATAGCACGAGGCGCTTGAAATAACACCATAGGAATCCCAAGCCCACCTAGGTATTATGGACTAACAGTATGACCCAAACATGACTTTAAAAAAACACCAAGACTGATTTGCAATGCTAACAAGAGTTATTGAGGCTTAACGAGCTGATCTTGACCAACCCTAGTGCTTTTCTGAAGCTCGGGTTTAAATTAATTTGGAGCCAAATAAAAATTGATTCAGCCTACCAAAGCTGAGCTTTTTATTTTGAGAGCTTTAATTAAAAATGAAGGGAGGGAAAGAGAGGCTTGATAGATAAATACGCAGAGACGGAGTCCACATGATCACAAGTGGTCAAGAGACATAGAGAGGAAGCGGAGGATAGGAGAGGAAAGAAAGGGGGTAGAATAGACTTGGGCATTAAAAAACAGGGCCATTCTTGGCCATATCTCACCATGTATGATAGACATAATACATAGTTACCGGAGTTCATGGGGCAAGGCCCCCCTCTGGACATAACCTGGCTCTGCCCTCGCATCGAAGAACATTATGGATATATTCTGAATGTGTCTGTATATTCCGAATTTAAAACAAAGTCATAAAAATCGTGCATGAATCACGATACTATTAAATGTTTTGCGGACGTAATAGTTGAACATTGACAATTTTCACTTCTAGTTTGCAGCACGAAGTGGTTCGTAAACAAAACTATGGGCTAAATTATTATTTATTGTCTTCAAGTTTTAGAAAAATAACAATTAAGGTCATATACTTTAAATTTTAACAATCAATGCCCTAAACTTTCTAAACCATTTCAATTCGAAACACCGTCAACACCATGCCTTAGGACGCCATGGTGGATCTGGATGCCCGCTGCATTGGAAGGATCCCGGGTGAGTCATGGGGGAGCACATGCAGGTCTGCCGCTGGGAAGCACTCGTTGCGCCGACTGGCTTCTTGGAGGCGATGGAGCAGCTAGGCAAGGTGGCGCGGTTGTGGTTGATGGAGAATCGAACGGATCGCGACGGGGAAACGGATCCGATGTCGACGCGGGTCGGGGAAGCAGACCGTTGGAAGAAAGAAGGCATGCGGGACGCGAAGCTGGAGGACGACGACAAGGCAAAGGCAGAGCCGGAGGCCGCACCGTCGCCGTCGGAGAACCGGACATAGGGGGGGTAAGGATTGCTGGAAGGGGGATGACATGGGGAGCAAGGGGCCGCTCCTTGATCCCCATGTCCCTTGAGGTGGTCGCCGACATGGGGAGAAAGCATCTAGAAGAAAGAGGAGAGAGATAGAGTCACGTGACCGCACTTGAAGCTATCTCCGTCAGCTATATGGACGGTGTCATGGCAGTGTCTAGAATTGAAACGGTTTAAGAAGCCCATGGCCTTAATTGTTAAAATGGGAAGTATATGTTACGGTTGGACAACCAGAATTGGGAAGTGATAAGGATGAAGCAGCATAACCTGATAATCATGATCAGCCGGATCACGAAGAATCAATCACGGGATTGTGATTGAGTAACCAAAGTAGATTTATTTTAAAAGATTGTTATTTAGGAGATTGGTTATTTGATTTTCTAGTTGCTTGTTTAGGATAATCTATCCTTATCAGAATAGATCCTTTGCTTGTTATAAAACCATCATGAAATAAAGAGATGGACATGGGTTATCATCATTATTGATTAAGGTTGAGTAGACCTCTGGTTGCTCTTCAACTTCCTCATCTTGTCTTCTCCATCAATCCACCATAGGCCGGCGACGCAAGCAGGTCCCTGAGTCCTTACCCCTGGTCCCTACGTCTCGGGAGAGGTCGAGAACTAGGAGTTACACGGCAGCTCGTAACAGTATATGACCTTAATTGTTATTTTTGTAAAACGTGAGGATAGTAAATGATAATTTAGGTAATTGGTGATAACACCAATTTAACAAAAATTATCATAAAAAACCCGATTAGCTTGGTTTTTAAGGTGAAAACCCCATTTTTTGATCATCCTAATTAGTTATTAAGGTTGGATGACAAAAATGCCCTTATATGATTCAAAAGACTGATTGATTTAGATCCGGCGGCTGAGGTTCGCCGGAGCTTGATCGCCGGCGAGGAGGGCTCTTCGGAGCGGGGGACCGGTGCATTTGCGTTCGTGGAGGTCTCAGGACTTGATCCACCGGGTCCGATCGTGGAATACAGCTCCGAGGTGCCCGGATCCAGAGGCGGCGGCGCGGTGGTTTTGGGTGGGGTTGGTCGGCACCGGAGAAGACATCTATGAGGGTGGAGAAGGTCGAAAATGGGTAGAGGAGAAGATTTAGGTGAGTTTAGAGGTGGTTTGGAGGCTTTGATGTGGTCGGAGTCGCGGTGACGGAAGGTGGTCGGCGGTGGGTTGATGCCGGCGTCGGAGAGGAGGGCAATAGAGGTGGTTGAGGTCGAGAATGGAGTAGGGGAGATGATCGTAGTAGTTTTCCGGTGATTTTAGGGTGGTTCGGTGGCGGGAGAGCGGCGGACGGCGAGAAGGCCGGAGCGGCTCGGGGTCGAGCAGATCAAAGCCGCAAACAAGCCGGGACGATGAAGTCCCGGCTTGCGGGTGAGCCGAGCCGAGCCGACTGAGGGAGAGAGAGAATATATGGGAAAATCAGGAATATTAGAAAAAAATCCAAAAAAAAATAGAAAAAAATGGGAAAAATTAGGAAAAAGTAAGAAAAATATGGGAATAAAATATGAGAAGTGAGTTCGTTAATCTGAGATCTTGACTCGGTTTATTAGTCAGAAGTGATACGATGGAGAGGCGGTCTCAGAGAGAGAGAAAACTGGGTTCAGCCAGAACTCCACCTGATCTGATTTAGCTCAGCCTAGCCCACTATCTGTAGGCCTAGTGTTGTGCATTGGATGTCTTGGATTCTGTTGCCGACTCGACTATGACACACTACACAGAGTTAACTGGGTCAGGGGCAGCGCCCCAGCGGGGATCGACCTGACCCGGATTTTAGGATTTGTTTTAGCGGATCCGACCTATTTTGTCTTTAGACCCGACCCGGATTTTAAGATTTGTTTTAGCGGATCCGGCTTATTTTCATCTTTATTGATCTATTTTCATCTCTCTGATCTATTTTCATCTTTATTGATCTATTTTCTTCTCTCTGATCTATTTTCATCTTTGTTGATCTATTTTCATCTCTATGATATATTTTCATCTTTCTTATCTATTTTCATCTTTGTTGATCTATTTTCATCTTTGTTGATATATTTTCATCTCTATAATCTATTTTCATCTCTCTGATATATTTTGATCTCTCTGATTTATTTTCATCTTTGTTGATTTATTTTCATCTTTATTGATCTATTTTCATCTTTGTTGATCTATTTTCATCTTTATTGATATATTTTCATCTCTCTGATCTATTTTCATCTTTGTTGATCTATTTTCATCTCTCTGATCTATTTTCATCTTTGTTGATCTATTTTCATCTCTCTGATCTATTTTCATCTCTCTGATCTATTTTCATCTGTGTTGATCTATTTTTATCTCTCTGATCTATTTTCATCTTTGTCAGTTGATGTCAGATCATTTTCATATTTGTCAGCTCATTTTCATCTTTCTCAGTTGATGTCAGCTCATTTTCATCTTTGTCAGATCATTTTCATCTTTGTCAGTCACTTTCATCTTTGTCAGTCATTTTCATCTTTGTCAGTCATTTAAATCTTTGTCAGTTGATGTTTGATCATTTTCATCTTTCTCAGTTGATGTCAGATCATTTTCATCTTTCTCAGTTGATCTCAGCTCATTTTCATCTTTGTCAGTCATTTTCATCTTTGTCAGTCATTTTCATCTTTGTCAGATCAAACCTGATTAAGCAGACCCAATCAGATGAAATACATTTTAAAAAGATGAAAATGTATTTAAAAAGATGAAAATGAATTCAGAAATATGAAAATGCAGGAAAGATGAAAATGAATTCAGAAAGATGAAAATGAATTCAGAAAGATGAAAATGAATTATCAAAGATGAAAATGCAAGTAAAAATATAAAAATGAATTAAAAAGATGAAAATGAATTCAGAAATATGAAAATGCAGGAAAGATGAAAATGAATTCAGAAAGATGAAAATGAATTCAGAAAGATGAAAATGAATTTAGACAGATGAAAATGCAAGTAAAAATATATAAATGAATTTAAAAACATGAAAATGAATTCAGAAAGATGAAAATGAATTCAGAAATATGAAAATGCAGGAAAGATGAAAATGAATCCAGAAAGATGAAAATGAATTCAGAAAGATGAAAATGAATTATCAAAGATGAAAATGAAATAAAAATATATAAATGAATTTAAAAAGATGAAAATGAATTCAGAAAGATGAAAATGAATTCAGAAATATGAAAATGCAGGAAAGATGAAAATGAATCCAGAAAGATGAAAATGAATTCAGAAATATGAAAATGAATTATCAAAGATGAAAATGAAATAAAAAACATGAAAATGAAATCAGAAAGATGAAAATGAATTCAGAAAGATGAAAATGTATTTAAAAAGATGAAAATGAATTTACAAAGATGAAAATGAATTTAAAAAGATGAAAATGAATTTAAAAAGATGAAAATGAATTTAAAAAGATGAAAATGAATTTAGACAGATGAAAATACAGGAAAGATGAAAATGAATTTAAAAATATGAAAATAGAGTTAAAATGAAGAAAATGCATTTTTGTCAATTTTAGTTGGTCAATTTTCTAAATTTTATGTGTAATTTTGATGCGTAAATTGTATTTTGATCAAAAAATTTCACAGCTCTAGCTCTCGGCTCGGATCTGGGTTCAAGTCTGGATTGCTGCATCTGGATCTGATTGGATTGAGATGTGACTGAGCTTGATAGGCTGCATCAAGGCTTGGACTGAATCAATCCGATCCGGACTCAATCGGATCAGGTGTGAATCGGGTCATGCCCAACTCGGCCTGGCTGAACCAGCTCACAGGAGATGGTTGATCGGGGAAGACAACCCCGAGCGGGCTCCGATGAGGTGGTGGCCGGCGAATCTCATCGGATCTAGCCCGAAGATGGAGGAGGAAGGGTCGCATGGGTGAAGGGGAGTCGAATCTGGTACTGGGTGGTGCTGGGGACGTCGAAGGGTGGCGGGCTCCGGTGGAGGACGGTGCTGGATCCTTGAGGAAGGCGGCGAGCTCCGATGGAGGCGTTGCTGGATTCGAGAGGAGGACGGTCGTGGGGCGACGATGCGCGCCGTCGAGGATGGTTGGGCGGCGGGGTGCTAGATCCGAAGGGGACGGCGAGTTTTAACGACGACTGAGCTCGAAGGGGTGTTGCGGGGCTTATCCAGGCGTTGGATATCGCCGGAAGGATGCCGGGGAAGGAGCGGCGGGGTCACGGTTGTCGGATCTGAGGTTGGGAGGGTTGCTGCGGGGGAGATCTCCAGGAAGGGGGTTGTTGCCGGAGTGGGTGGGCGGTGAAGATGACGAGGATTGTCTCGCCGGAGGAGAGAGAGGAGAGAGAGAGCGAAGAGAGAAAAGGGTGGAATAAAAAAAAAATTTAAAACTATGAAAAAGGGTATTATTGTCTTTTTGAGGTGATTTGGGTTATTCATCTGAAAAAGGTGAAGCTGGGGTTTTTGACAAGAAACATGGGGCCTTAGACAAAGAGGGGGCTAAATTTGGGGTTTTGGCCTAAAACCCGATGATAATTTACCCAAAACCATATGATGCAATGTGGTTGGTACACAACATAATTATCTAATTATATATGAAGGGTGATAAGTACCATTTCACTCGAATCCAACGTTCGATGAGAACATATTCTCTCAAGTACATTCATGAACTCCCAATATGATTACTACTCATATCTTCAAAATACATGCCAAACGTGGAATTAGAGTGATCAACAAGAGTAATTCTCCTATTCCGATCCTAATACTGTGAAACAAACACACCCATACATCGATATATATGTGGAGAGTTATGGAAAAAGGGAATTCTCTAATAATACGGAATACAGAGTGCTGAGAGTTTGCCTAACAATATCTGGCCTCAAATTAAAAGTGGACCACTCGTCATCTCACAATATCTCACTCATGTTAACAATTTTGCTAGAGGCCAGGGCCTTGCAAGGGTCTTGCAAGGGCCTGGCCAGGTGTCATCAGCTAAATAAGTCACGTTGCACTTTCCACTATCATGTTGCATTTGCTTTTTTCCCCACTACCTCTTCTTCCCCCCAAACGTGAGAAGCCAAAAATTGGCGGTCCGTTTCAAAATCTCTCCCATACCTCTCTCTTTCTCATTCCCTCCCTCTCTCTTCCCACCGCCCCCCTCCCCGGACCTCTCATAGGGATCTCTCCAACGACGGCCCCGCTCCCTCCCTCCCTCCCAGAGCTCTCGTCCCTCTCCAACCAACGGCGGCGCCGGCTCTATTTCTTGGATTTGAAACTCAAATCCAATCTTCTTCGTCCGAGATCTCTTCTTCGTCCCACATTCTTCATCCCGGAGCGGCAGCGGGGCTTCATTTGTTGATTTGAGAGCGTGATAGCGCTATCGACATCAAATTCTTCAATCGTAGGAAGAAAGGTATGGTGTTTACCACTTTATTTCTTTACAATCGTCCTAGATTATTATAGGTTAGGGTTTGAAAACCACTGATCAAGCAGCCAGTAGCCACTGTTTACCTCTCCGTTAATGGCCGGTTAGGGTTTCAAAACTCCATCGTTCTTGATGTGCATAGTGGATATTGGTTTTTGCCTTCAAAGCCATTTGTTCATGGCTTCATTCATTCAGTGGATGGTGGTTTTTGGCTTGAATGCCATTTGTTCATGGCTTCATTCATTCAGTACAAATGCATATTGATGTGGATAGTGGATAGTGAATATTGGCTTCAAAGCCATTTGTTCGTGGCTTCATTCCTTCAGTACAAATGCATATTGATGTGGATAGTGGATAGTGAATATTGGCTTAATTCAAAGCCATTTGTTCGTGGCTTCATTCATTCAGTACAAATGCATATTGATGTGGATAGTGGATAGTAAATATTGGTTTTTGGCTTGAATGCCATTTGTTCTTGGCTTCATTCCTTCAGTACAAATGCATATTGATGTGGATGGTGTTTTTTGGCTTCAAAGCCATTTGTTCATGGCTTCATTCCTTCAATACATATGCATATTGATGTGGATAGTGGATAGTGAATATTGGTTTTTGACTTGAATGCCATTTGTTCTTGGCTTCATTCCTTCAAGTACAAATGCATATTGATGTGGATAGTGTTTTTTTGGCTTCAAAGCCATTTGTTCATGGCTTCATTCCTTCAGTACACATGCATATTGATGTGGATAGTGGATAGTGAATATTGGTTTTAGACTTGAATGCCATTTGTTCTTGGCTTCATTCCTTCAGTACAAATGCATATTGATGTGGATAATGTTTTTTGGCTTCAAAGCCATTTGTTCATGGCTTCATTCCTTCAGTACACATGCATATTGATATGGATAGTGGATAGTGAATATTGGTTTTTGGCTTGAATGCCATTTGTTCTTGGCTTCATTCGTTCAGTACAAATGCTACTAATGCAGAGGAGTTGTTGCATGAAAATAGACAAGAAGGATTAAGTTGCTTGGGCAATCCATCTCGAGGTGGTCGAAGAGGACGGCCGCCGATAAAAAGGAAAATATCTTCGCATGAGCAAGCTATTAAGAAGAACAAAAAATCAACAAAAAAGGCAAAAAATTCAGAGGTATAACATTTATTGTATAATCATTTTACTTATTCTAATATACTTTTGAATGACTAGTCTAATTTTTTCAGAATCAGGATATGAATGTGAATGGTGGAAATGATGCATTGGTGATGTTCAATCCTTGTTACACTCAAGAGAGTTTAAACTTTTCATGCTTCTGTGTTATGCGGCATTTCATTGTTATATATATGCATTGATTGAATATTTTTTATTTGGAATTCGTAGTCATCCCAAACGAGTGTACGAGATGGTGGGTTGTGGAACGACGACCTAAACGAAGCTCCGATCGACTTTGAAAGGCATCAAGAAGCAATTGGTGGTGCTGGCCCTTCTTTTTGAAGATTTTGGGTTTGAGGAACTGCGTATACACATACCTTACCTTTCCTAATAATGGGTGCGAAAAAATATGCATACAATTTATGAAGTTTGCTAAGCCAAATGCATGTTCTTTGTAGTTTATTTCACATTATTTTGTTTATGTATTTTAATCTACATTATGATTTATGAGTCTGATATTTTCGTGACAGATCTTTTCTTCATTCGGTCGTGTTGAAGATGTGTACATTATGAGCGATGATTTGATGCAGAGTCGTGGTTTGTATTCTAACATTTTTTAAAAGCTTTTTGTGTGCTTATTATCTCTGTATTGACTATTTGTTATTTATTTTGTATCAATAATGAAGGATGCGGATTTGTGAATATTTAAACTAGAGATATGGCAGTAGCAACTATGGGTGCTCTCAATGGAAGCTATGTTATGAGAGTGAGTAACTTAAAAATTGGAGTTTGATTAGTTTGATTACTTTTCATTATCCACATAGTGATCCACTTGTTATGTTGCAGGGTTGTATCCACTTGCTTATGTTGTTGATTGTGAGAATGAAGACAATTGGTATTGGTTCATCATGTGTTTGAGAGATTCTTTCGCCAGATCACATTCTCACGATCATCTCAGATAGGAATCTGAGGCATTGTTTCAGCGGCTTGTAAATAACCATTAGATTAGTGTTTTTAATTTGAAATTATGTATTTATGGTTTCAATTGGATGATACAAGATACCATTCTTTACGATTAGTTAAATTTTGAATGACTTTGTTTCTTCATTAGTATTCATATCTGGAATTCATTGTATTTTGGGATGAATTGGATAATACAATGTGAAAAAGGTACTCTGTTATAGATACATTTCACAAGTCTGTGTGAATATTCACTATCCACTATCCATCAATATTCACTATCCACTATCCAGGATTTGTTAGTTTTTGCCGTAGATTGAGCGTACCGCTATAGGTCTTACATGATACAAGACATCATCTCTGTATTGATTCAATGTGAAAAAGGTACACTCTTTTATAGATACATTTCGCAAGTCCGTGTGAATATTCACTATCCACTATCCATCAATATTCACTATCCATTTGCATTTGTGCAAGTGTTTAACATTGTAACTACAAATTTACATTCATTGTAACTACAAATATACAGTGTTTAACATTGTAACTACAGATTTGCATTCATTGTAACTACAGGTTTACATTCATTGTAACTACAAATTTACATTCATGCTACTGCAATCACAATATTTGTGGACATCTTTGTTTCATTTGTGAAATACAAACTTTTCAATTATCTCAGCCTTGAACTTATTGAAATCTTCTTCGCTAATTGGCCTTGACTTTTTTTGGTGATGTATCGCCAGCTCCTTAATGAAGTAGCATACATAGATTGCACAATCATTCCTGATTTTGTGACAGCTTAAGTTAGATTCAAGTAGCATTGAATGTTAAACAGCTGATAATGAACAAAGAATGAAACAATGTTACTTACGAATCAGGACCTTGCTAGGGTACACCGCTGACATTTACAATTTGTTGTGAAAGATCTTGTGTGCTTAGTTGTCCCATAACCTCTTGTCTTGATCCCCTTTCAATTTGTTCCTTCTACATTGCAAAAAGATTTTTGTTTATGTAGATCTGCAATCGATTGTAAAACTGATTTATTGAACTTATCTACCAATGAATGAAGCCTTACCAGGCCTTTTGCATCATCAAAGAATATGTCCTTTCGTCCTTTCCCTGGCTTCATAGAGTTATAAAAGCTCCATTTATCGTTGTCAGTTTCATATACTAAGAGTGTCCAGTGGAAAGGAGTTTGAGGAATTACTTTAATACCCTTCTTAAAGCCAATTGAACACATTGGAAACAAGACAAGTTTTTTTCCCCTGGAGAGGTGCTTCTTGATATTTCTTGCACACAAGCCTTTCAT
>OY986963.1:14822920-14859594 GCA_963920575.1 Narthecium ossifragum
TCTCATCCCCTGACGCCCGCCGCTGAGATCCCCACTGTCCCCCTCCATTTTACATCATCCTCCTTCGATTCTTTGCAAATTGCTACTCACCCCCCTTCCCCACCCCCCAACCGTCGCCCTTGCATTTGACCCATATACCCTTTGCCTCCTTTCTCTCTCCATCTTTTTCTACACGTTTTCTTCTTTCCATTTTCTTTTTTTGTTTCACTTTTGTTTAGTTTCTCTCCCCCATTCTTTGTGGGTTTTTTTTATTTGTTTGTTTTTCAGTTTTGATTAATTTTATTTATTTTTTTGTATTAGTTTTGTTTTTTTTTAATCATTTTTGTTTATTATTTTTTAAGAAAGGAACTAGAAGTCCTCTGTTTGGGCCCAATCTGGCAATTAAACCGACAACAGAGATTTTTGGATATTTAATCAATTTGGGAGAAAAAAAATCCAAAATACACTTCCCAAAGCACATCTTTATATTTTAATTTTTAAAATATCAAATCGTAAAAATTTCAAATTTTAAACCTTTAAATTTTTAAAATTCAAAATTCAAATCTCAAATCGTATAAATTTTTAAAAAATAAAATAGTATAAATTTCATAAAAAATTTAAAGTTTTAAAATTCAAAAGTTATTTTACTCACATGCCATCAAGGGACTCCTCAGTTTCAAATTAAGAGCGTCGAGAAATAGTTATTGCTCATGTTGGCAATCACTTCGTGCAAATTTTCTTACACACTCATTATTCTATATTATTCTGTACCACCCATTCTAATGTGGTGGTGACAATATTTATCGTACGAAGTAACGAAGCTAAATGATAGGTCGCTTGTTATATGATACGTCTACAACACCAAGCGTTCGGGAGCAAAAATTGAAGGCAATATTGATTATAATTTTTATTATATATATATTTTTGTGTATTGTTACATGTGCTCTTCCCTAAACATGGCTAAATCAATATTGGTTTTAGGAGACTTTTCACAAAACACATAGTATTTTTTAAACTGTTAGTATTTTTGTTATTTTCATATATATACTTTTTATTTTGATTCATGTTTTTATATTTTTAAATTTTTGCCAAATATTACTCCCAAAAACTACAACTAAAAAATAAACAAAAGATTACAAACATATAATAAAATGATTTGTCTATCCAAAAAGGAAAAGAAAACTGATAAAAAAAGGAATAAAATTGATAAAATTTTTTTAAAGAAAACTGATTAAAAATAACAAAACTAATGACAAAAATAGAAACAAAACTAAGAAAAAAGAAGACAAAAATGGAATGATCAGGGGAGAGCAGGGGTATAAGGGGAAAATGATACTTGTGTTCAGGAGGGGGGAGGGTGGGGGGTGGGGGCGGTGTCAGAGGACGGGGCGCGATCAGCAGCTCTCCATAACAATACCCAGCCTAACATCAAAGTGGACCCACTTGGTCGCCTCACAATGAGAGGCCATCAAAATCTCAAAAGCTTGTACGTCACAGTAAGGAAAAGAAATAATTAAATCCAGGATGGTCCACGTGGATCCGTGCATGGATGTTGGGTGGTGTTGGTCCCACCACGTGTAGAGTTCAGGAAACCACGTTCCAGGGTGGGCCTTACGCCCGTATACGGAACCGTGCTCCACGCTCCCTCTCTAACAAATCACATCAATCTGACTACTCGGTTTTAGGCATCCGGTCTGCGCGATCTTTGCTCTAAAGTAGATTAAGACTGATAAGCTACTCCATTCCTCCCCTTTACTTCTTCATGTGGTTTTAAAAAACGGCAGGCGTTGATAGGATCCAAGCCCAAGGACAGAAGGACTAGATGATTTTATTTTTTAATTTAATTTAATTTTTATTATATATAATTATATAAATAAAAATATAAAGTTTAAATATCAATACGGTCTCTTTCAAAGTTTTGATTCTAACAACTTTCAAGCATATGTCTCAAATTCTTCTTCTCCATATCCCTCTAGTACTTTTAGCCCGCCTAGCCCGTCTAGTCGCTTAGCCCGCCTAGGCGACCACCCAGCTCGTCTAGACGGCCGATTTTCAACTGAACGTCTAGCTCGATCGACTAGATCTTAATCAGGACAGTTGGGAAGCGCCCAGCACCTCGGTAGCGCCAGCGCGTCTAGAGCGTTTTTTAGAACCTGGCTTCTCCTGATACAAATTGAAGTAGATGTAGTCCATGTGGACAACATATACATGTATTATATATAGTCCATGCGGCTAGCTAGCTAGAGTGTCACATTCATGGGTGGGTAAAGCCGAATAAAAAAAAAAAACCGAACCGAGCTAATTATTTCGGTCCATGCGGTTTGGTGCTGTAGTCTATTTTGAATACAGTTCTGTTTTTAATCTATATAATATTCAGTTTTTTTGTTTGGTTTGGTTTTTTTATTTTTAATTTTTGGTTAAAAACTGTATACTTGAACTTTTTAGTTAAATAATTATTTCTTTATTTATAGGCAATATAATTACATATATAATTCAATTCGGTTTTCAAAAATTTAGATGAAATTAATTCAGTTCATTATTTTAAGATTCTTAACCGAAAAAAAGTTCTGTTTTACATCCTGAAAATCGAATGCTCACTGCCTCTTCTGCCTATTCATAAGTAGTATCATTGAGCTCTTCATGGATATATGTTGTACATTGGGGTGTGCATAATCATAATAGAAGGCAATATAAAAATAGGGATAATTTTAGACTGTAATATGCAAAAATCCATTTTTATCTCGACAATTTGTGTTAAAGGGGTAATTGTACAAAAGAATTAAGCTTGAAATATCTTGGAAAATGTCACCAAAAAAGAGTGCGTGTCAATCGGTCATCGCATTACATTGTCTGGAAATATGCATCAAATTAAAATTAGAAAACTTAATAAGCCATCCTATTTCATGCAAGATGATGAAATGTCACTTGACTAAGTGAACAACGTGTTAGCCAAAATAATGGCTAACCAATCAATGATCAACACGTATGCATAGCATATGTGACCGATGACTTCTTGGTTTATGATTTAATAGTCCAATTCAGTAGATCGATCATTATATCTGATGTGCAGAAAGGAATTATCGGCCAGGTACAATTGGGATGCATGCAAGGAAGAGTCATCGGCCTAGAACGATTGTAAGGTATATAGGGAAACATTAACGACCAAGTGTGATTGGGATGTGTGCAATGAAGGATCATGGGCCATATGTAATCGTGATGACCTTATCGACTAAAGAACTAGATGTGGGGAAGCGGTTATAATACGGTTATGACACGATCTCCTTTAATTACGCCACCATCAATTCAAGTGGAAATGGTTATTATCGCTAATAGGATATAAATAGAACTTCTGATCATTGTAACCTCTCTTTCTAACACTTTGTAACTAGCCTAAGCGCTTGGAATCTTCGGTTACGTTCCTATTGCTACTATTTGTTATGAGTTTTATTAAAGTAATGGAAATCTTTCATGTTATGTAATGTTCTCTCGTTATTCTCTTAGATTAGTTTAAATTATTAGTTTCGTATTTAATTTACTCGAAGTAGATTAGTTCTTTACAGTAGATTGATTTAGGTTTAAAATAGTTTTATATTATATTTTCCTTTGATTTAGTTGTTTTTAGGATGATCTTTATCATTTTCTAGGTTTAATTATTTTCTTTAGATAAATTTATCATTTCACATAGATTAAATTAGGGTTAAATTTGGTTAATTTAGCTTTATCATCAATAATTTAGGTTTATCTTTAAAGAAATCCATAATTATTCATTTTTATATGTCTTGACTGTATTTTCAATTAAGGGTTATTTGCATATACCCCCCCCCCCCGAAAAGGTTTATTTTACGTATACCCCCTTAAAAAAATAAAATTTGCATCAGAAACCTTGAAAATCTTGATTATTTGCATATAGCCTCTCGGGTTAATTGGGAATGGAATATTCGGTGCGCAAGCTAATGGAGGCTAACGGTGGAAGCTGAAATTACTAAAATACCCTTACCCCTACCCCTATATATGCTTCCTTCTCCCTCCTCCGACCCGACGATTGTTGGGGCAAGGGTTTTTAGAGCTACTGCATGGGCTTGGATGGCAACTAGCATCATCCATGCTCTGAGAAAATAAGACTAGGGTAAAAGATGGAGTGGAGTTCAACCTTTCAAAATGTAAAAAAAAACAATGAGATTAATACCTTATATCTGGAACAGCCCAGAAACTTTCTACCTTTGCTGTTGGTGCGATTGGATTGCCAGATGGAGCAGGACTCATGGCATCGACAACTCATATAGGGTGTATTGTGCGAACCTAAGGTGGAGGAAGAAGATGGAGACTTCTTCATGGTTAAATTGACGAGGAAATAGATCTATAGAGGATGGAAATTAGCAAAAATCAAGAGAAATAGAGAGAAATTGGGAGAAGTTTGCTGCCGATGAGCAGATAGCTAGATCGCTAGAGGATGAGGAGATATGTCATCAGAGGATTTGAAGCCCTTGCCCCAACAATCGTCGGGTCGGAGGAGGGAGAAGGAATCATATATATGGGTAGGGGTAAGGGTATTTTAGTAATTTCAGCTTCCACGGTTAGCCTCCGTTAGCTTGCGCACCAAATATTCCATTCCCAATTAACCTGAGGGGCTATATGCAAATAATCAAGATTTTCAAGGTTTATGATGCAAATTTTGTTTTTTTAGGGGGGTATATGTAAAATAAACCTTTTTCAGGGTGGTATATGCAAATAACCCTTCAATTAATTTGACACATCTGTTAGAACTGTGTTTCAAGAAGTTGAGCCTTTGCACATCCCTGATTTTGAGTATTTTGAATTTGCCGGTCAACGACAAGATTTCTATGGTAACATTTTTTGGCAAGCCCAGTGGAATCTTGTATCAAGTTTTTTTTTTATGAAATCAGTCAAATTGGAACTGACAGTATGGTAGTTACCCGTACTGGACGAGATACTCACAGCAGTGGAGGAAACGCCGATCACGGTGATGCTCCACATATTGAACATGCTGAAAATAACGAACAAATCGATCAATCACCAGTCGTTCAATCACAAGTAGAATATCATGAAAGGATGATATATCACAATGTAGAATGGGGTGAACCATCGATTAGAAATGGTTCAGATTATGAGACCATAACAACTAGAACCACACATATTATGATCGATGAAGCATTGCAGGCAAATAATCAACAAATGGCAAATCATATCGCCCTAGCTTTAAGGCCTTTTATAGAAACGATGCAAAAATTCATGAATGTGACCATGCCAAGTACAAGCAATGGTCATAACATCATTAGGCCGACCACAAATATTACTCATAACATCGGCCAAAATGCTAGTAACAATTATATCAATTGCAAGAATCAAGAATCCCCGCCTAACACCATAATTGAGCCTGAGACTAGCACTGAATATGTGATTTTAAACAATCCATTGGTCAGCCAAAATCAAAATGGGATTTTTGGTTATCCAGCCCCCGGGCTCAATTAATCAAAAAAAAAAATCAAAATGGGATTGGTCAAAATGGCCAAGTAGGCCAGAATAGCCTCAATTATAATACACAATTCTATAGACCCATGACATTAAATAATGACAATGGCTTAAGACCAAATGAAATCGGTCAAGTACCTGGATCATATCTATACCCAAACCAAGGACATGTATAAGGGGATGTTAAAAATAGACAACCAGTCTTTAATGTTAGTAGTCCAGGATATACAGTTAACCCGATAGGAATGCCAAATAATGGTGTTCCCACTAATCCAACTAATCCCGTGCTTTTAAATGTCCCAAACGCTAATGGCCCATACAATGGCCAAAATTTTGGCCAAAACTGTGAGGACCTGTCCCTCTGACCTGGCTCGACCGAGTGGGTTGAGAGCCGGTTTCCTGTTGGTTTGGTTCCGTGTCGGGCACGATCGGGCGATCGTGTGGCGGTTTGGACCCCAGGGGCATTTTGGTAAATATGCCCCCTGGTGGTCGGTTTCACACCCGCGTTGCACCCACGGCCTTGGATTGATGTATGTGGTTGTTTAGAATGGTTAGGTGGACCCGGGATCGGAAGATCCCAGCTCGGGCTCGCTGAAGCTTGCCTTTGGGCAGCTTACGGCCCTTGAGCGACCGATCGGGCTCGTGAGCGGGTCGGTGGGCTTTCGACCCGTTAGATAGGTTCGGCCCGTTAGTGGCCTCGTTAGTTGGGGGCAGTTGGAGCAGTTGGCTCCACCTCACCCCTTCTCCCCCTTTTTCCACCTCTTCTTCTCTTTCTTTCCCCCGGCTCCCTTCTCTTCTCCTCCTGCCGACGCCCCTTCTTCTCCCTTCTCCCCTTCTCCTCCGGCTGGGCTAGAGCTTGGAGGGCTGAGCATTGCGGAGCGGACCTTCACGGCACGACTGGCTGGACGCGTGGAGAAGCTTCACTGCTTGCCCAGGTAGGTGTTTCTACCCCGATCCTTGGATCGGGTTCTACTAGGTTAGGTTGTGTGTGTTTTTGCTGTGGAATCCTAGTAGAATGCTTGTAGCTCCTTGCATATGTGGTGTGCTTCTTCCCCTTGTGTTCTTACACCGTGAATCCAGGCTTTTGCCGGTCGTTTTCCGTATTGTCGTAGCTTCGTCGGTTTTTGTCCATTTTCCACCTAGTTAGGAGATTTCGAGATTTAACCGTCAAAAATGGGATTTGTTTACATCGTTGGATTCCCCATAGTTAAATATACTTGCCTACAAAGTTTCATTATTTTGAAACATGTTTTGATCCTTGAAAACCTAGAAATAGAATTTCTGACATACTGCGTCGTGAGCTCGACGGTCGATCGGTGCATCGACCCTCAGGCTCGACGGTCGATCGATGTATCGACCGTCAGGCTTTAATATGCTTACTCTGGGCCTGACGGTCGACCGTCGGATCGACCGTCAGGCTCTGTCGGGATTTTGGCCTCTCACGGTCGATGGATCGATCGACCGTGGGTTTTCACCCTTTTCACCCCGCCTCACGGTCGACCGTCGGATCGACCGTCGCATCGTCCGTGAGGCTCTGTCTCGTTTTGGGCTCTCGACAGTCGATCGGCCCATCGCCAATGTGGTTTTCTTTGCTTTGGCTCCACGGTCGACCGTGACATCGACCGTGGCCTCACGGTCGATGCACGGATCGACCGTCGCATCGACCGTGAGCGCCTGAACAGTGTTTTTTGGATTTCTTTAAGTGGCTTTCATTCATGATAGATGCCCAAACATGTTGGGAAGTATACATGATAGTTTTCAAGGGATTTCCAAGGGTTTTCTATTGAGATAAGGAATTCAATCGGGCGTTTGTCTTCCGATGGATTTATGGATGGTTTTCGAGTATGATCACTCTTTAATACATGTTGGACGATAGTTCAATGCTTATTTGAATGCTTAGCCATTAGCTAGCTATGAGTGCTAGCTAATGGGAAATTGTGGAACTTTAGCCCTTGCCGGCGAGTGCCGAGGGCTATTGTATATATGTGGACTTGTAACTGATGATGTGACATATAGAGACATCTAGGGTAGATGTTTGCTTAAGCTCATGCATTTTTATGCTTAAGCTCATGCATTGTATGCATTAGAAGCATTTGAGGTTAGGCGGGCGATGGTTTGGGTCGCCGATCCGAGGCTCTCGGGTAGCTCGGATCTAGCCTTAGGGCCGTGGCTGGGTAGTCAGGATTAGGGTGTGGTTGTTGATCTGAATCTCTGGTGATTGAGGATTGCGTTAGTCGGACTGGAATATTATACTGCTTGAGGTTTAGAGGTCGTGTCGGTTCTCCAAGGCCAAGTGCTAAGGATGGTTGTCGATGTCCCTGACGTGTGTCCCCAGGCAGTGGTCTCCTGCTGGGTAAAGGGTGCTCCTACTGGTTCTGGTTCTTTGTTTCTTCCCAGCGTGGTCGGTTGAGAAGAGTAGGATCCCTTGGGAAATCGATAGGGGTTATGGGACCCCGTGGCATCCTTTAGACTTAGGCGGAGAAACGACACTGTAGTTGTTTTCCTCCTTTCAGTGTGCCGTAGAGTAGAACCCTACTGAGCTTATCGCTCATTCCTACCCGGGCTGCGTTTGCAGGTGCAGGCGGCAGTTCTTCGTCCATGGAGCCGGCGGGATCTGCCTTTGGCGGCGCGAGCACATCCAGGGGCGTCTGAGGTTTTGTTGGAGGATATTACGGTTGTACTTTTTTTTGATATATATATATATGCATGTTGTAAACCCTTGAGGATTTTGGAATCATGTATTATATCTGTCTCATGGGAGTTTTGTATCGAATGTAAACTGTACAACTTGATGGTGTATTACAATTGAATCTGTTTGCCTCTGGATTATAAATTGTTTAAATCTATCCGTCTTTTCGCATTTGTATCACGCAAATTGAAGATGAATAGTGATAGGAACCCTCACGCCCCAGCCCGGATGGGTTTTCTGGGTCGGGGTGTGACAAAAAAAATAACTTAAGTGGACAAAATTATGGACAAGTTTATGGCCAAAATAATTTTGGCCAAGTAGGCGAACAAAATAACAAGCCGATCAGAAATAATGTTAGTGGTTCAAGAATGGTCGATATACCTCACGAAAATAATTATCAGCCAAACAAACCTTAATTTAAGCTAAGCCACAGAATGAGCCATATAACCAAGTGTATTACAACCCCGTATATGATCCAATGGATATTTTACGAGAACAAGTGGGCGATATATTACACGAACAAATAGGCTTAGGATGACCAGCTACTTGTCGAACCTACAAAAAACCTTATCCTGATTGAATCGATCAAATGTACCCATTTCCTAGGAACTATAAAGTTTTAGAATTTACTATATTCTATGGTGTGGACATCTGTCTACCGTTAAGCATATTGGAAAATTTTCCATGCAATGTGGAGAAGTGATTGATTATATAAAACTAAGGCTATTTTCAAGTTCTTTAGCTGGAGTTTCCTATTCATGGTTCGTCAAATTAAAGGCTAATTCATCTGGTCGTTATCTTACAAAATAGAGCCAGAAATTACCGTGGCCGATTTAGCTCAATTAAGATAACGACCAGATGAAGACGCGTAAACTTTCTTCCAAAGATTTAAGAGAGCATGGAGCAAGTGTTTCATCCCATTGCCCGTGAGAGAATTTGTAAAAATTGCTCAAAGTGGTTTATCATTTCAGCTTAAATAAAAAGTTCAAAAATAGAGATTTTGTTGATCTCTTCCAATTGCAAACTAGCGCCATACGTTATGAGCAATTATTAAAAGAAGAAAATTAAACAAAAGCGTCTTCTCGGGAAGCCTACTATAAGGACTCAAGTTATGATATCGATCAAGTTGCTAAATTTGATGAAGCATATGAATATATGACCGATATTTTTTTGGCCGAGTTGATAAAGGGACGACCATATATTTGTAAGACACTTGCAAGATTTGAATGAGAGATTAAGAGTAAAGAAGTAGCAAAAGACGGTAAATATCAAATAAGGAAATTTACATTTGATATCTCCAACGCCGATCAAATCTTTGATCAATTATTAAAAGATAAACAAATCAAACTAAATGATAGACATGTTATGCCAAACCCTGACCAAATTAATGGTAAAAAATATTGCAAGTGGCATAATACTTGGTCACATCATACTAATAATTGTTGTTTTTTCATAATTATTTACAGGATGCTATTGACTCGGGCATAATCAGTTTTCTTGCCAGAGACATGGGTGTGGATAAGAACCATTTTCCTAAAACGTTTCAAGTTACAATGGTGTTGATCGATATAGCAAGCCTCAAGTTTCCAAAGTTCAAGATAGTAATCGATGAGAATCAGAACAGTCATCCAGTGGTGTTTACTAGGCTAGGCCAAAACAAAGCCAAAGAGCCTGCAGAATGGGACAACACTTATGTCAAAGGTGCCAAAGGGACGTTAATCGTCCAATAGTTCCAAAGATCGGACAACAGTTTTATTGGCCACATCAATGGAATAGAGCACCACCACACTTTTACCCTCGAAGTTTTCTGCCTCAACCATATATGCCAAATACATGGCATAATAAAAACATTCATACTTGCCGATCAATCCCTATGGGGGAGATGACAAGAACCCAATACCGGCGATATTAGAACAAGTACGACTAGATGATGAGGGCCAAGCAAACCCAAGAGAGTAGCCAAGAGCAGACTGAGGATACTACAGATGCAGAGGAAAACACTGCCAATGCAACAACAAGTTGTTTCGTCCTAAAAGGACGATGATGATTATTAAGAGAACCAGGTGATCCAATTCGGAACCTTGCCTCCAGTTATCGCCAACCACTACATCCTACAAAGTGGACTTGGACAATAATGTCAAATAGAAAGTGACTCGGAGATTTCCGACATGGTCGGAGATACGGAACCGTTAGCCTCATTGGCAGAGGAAAGCATGGGCCAGTTGTTAGCCATCTTAGTACTTGATGAAGATGAAGAATTTGATTAGATTGAGTAAAAGATTGACATATGAGAAGAAGCTCAGAGGAAAAGTATGTCTACTGGGCGATTACTCAAACAGCTTTATGAAGAAGGTAATCCAGCAGTAGGACCAGTTGGCCATCTAAGTGGTCGATTTGACTACTTATGGAGATATTAAGGTCAAGCACCTAGTGAAGAAAACACAACCCGTCGCTCAGATAGCACCAGCATTGGCCGGGACACCCTACACAACATCTGCCATAACATCTGCAGTAGAGGAAATAGAGTGGTTCGAGAGAGAGGTTCCGATTAAAGTGGAGGAGGAAGCAAAAAAAAGAAAGATATCACCCAAACAACTTGTAATGGAGTTGCAAGAAGAATATAAAACTAGAAAGCAAGTTTGACAAACCACCAGAAGCGATGGCACGCCATCACCGAACTCGTCACATTAAGGCCGGGATCTATGGAATACCGGTCAATAAAATATTGATCAACACAAGAGCTGTAGTCAATGTCATTCCAATAAACATGATGAAGAAGTTTGGCAAGACAGAGGCTGATTTGACCTCTACAGATATTACTTTAAAATGGTTTAATGATATACCTGCACCTTCATAAAGGATTCTTCCTCTGGACGTTAAGGTTGGGAGTGTCACAAGAACGACAACGTTCTTTGTAATGGACTCACCGACTAGTTATAATGTCTTGCTTGGCCGAGACTTGATACACGACAGCAAATGTGTACTGTCATCCTAAGACCAGTGCCTTTTCCGATGGAATGACGAAGGCAAGGTGGAGTATGTAATGGCCGATAATAGGCCATACTGTGCAGAAACAAATGCAACGGAAGTGTTGTTCTACGATTGTAATTATGGACCTCTACGGTTCATAGAAATGAACGACTCTTTAAAGGTAGTGTCAAAAAACTATGAAGTTATTGAAAGTCCAAGAGGGAGGGGGGGGGGGGGGGGTGAATTGGACTATTTCTGAAAATTCGATAAATGAAAAACCTAGGTAGGGGAGTTCAAGACAGTAGTTTGCTTGTGAATAAAAATGAAATAATGCAATCAATTAATAAGAAGAAGTTAGAGAGATTGCATCGTTGTTTTATAGTGGTTTGACTCAACCTTGGTCTATGTCCACTTCACTCAAGGTACTCTTTGAGGCTCCACTACTTGCAAAATCAATTACAAGCTTTCCACCAAGCTTCCGAGTGCTTGGGAACCTTACAACGTCACCAACCAACTGTTGGGATCTTTACAAGTTGCTTCTTCACACTTGAGGAAGCTTTACAAAGATTGTAGCTTAAAGTGGAAGACTAGAAGACTTTTGCTAAAACTTGCCCAAATGCTCTAAAAAATATCAATAATCATTATTGCACGTTTACAATAAAAGACTACTTATATCTGACCTGCAACCAGCTCAACAAACACCTCCAACGGCTCCTTGGAACTCTCCAACGGCTCTAAAAAATATCCATAATCGTTACTGCGCATTTACAACAAAAGACTACTTATATCTGACCTGCAACCAGCTCAACAAACACCTCCAACGGCTCCCTAGAACTCTCCAACGGCTCCCTGCAACTCTCCAACGACTCCCTGCAACTCTCGAATGGCTAGTTTTTTACTCCGCACGTTGCTGGCAGTCGATCCATGCATCGTTCGCCAGATCGACCGTGAGCCTCTGTTGTGAAAAATGCTTTCCAGGGTTGATGCTCCGATCGACCGTCGTTTCTTCACTTTTCATCATCATACTCCATGGTCGACCGCTGCATCGTCCGTCGGATCGTCTATGAGCCTTTGTTGGGAAAAGCTTGCTCCAGGGTCGATGCTCCGATCGACCATTGCATCTTTAATTTTGATCATCATAATCCACGGTCGACCGCCGCATCGTCCGTTGGATGGTCCGTGAGCCTACAATATTTAAAACCACAAAATATTCACGCTCCACGGTCGACCAGTCCATCGACCGTGAGGCTCTGTCAAGAAAATGGCTTTCCAGGGTCGATGCTCCGATCGACCGCGAGCCAACATTTCATTTTGCCAAGTATGGTGCATCCACCGTGCAACCCCATGGATCAACCGTCGCATTCCCTCGGTCAATCCATGCATCGACCGTCAGCACAATAATAATTCAAATATTGAATTTAAGACTTCCAATTAAAGGGGTAATAAATATTAACCATATATTTTATCATTTAATGTATATTGGCATCATCAAAAAAAGGTTATGATCAACAATCTCCCCTTTTTGATAATGACAACCCTTTTAAATGTCATGATAAAATATTAAAGCTCCCCCTTAATTTATGCATCCATTCCTTTCTTGAAAATAGTTCTAAATTGAATACTAAGGATGCACACAAGTCATATATCACTAAGAGGATATGAAAAATTAATTTTAAGATATAATGAAAAGCTAATTTAGATTTTAGTATGTTCACTCCTTAAAAAAAAAGAATATAGGCTATCATGGAATAGTTCATATGGATATTGGAGATTAAAACTTTTATACCAATATATCTTAACACTATCCAACAACATTGCCTTTCATTCAAAAGATTCCTTCACTTGCATTACAACACTTCTGTGAGGACCTATATGTAAATCTGAGGACCTAGTTGTAATTTCTACATCGTTAGGGGCGTTTTAGCAAAAAGATCACCTATTTATATTTAACCCTAAGTGAAAACCGACCGGCTAACCTAATCCCCTATTCTTCCCTACGTCCTTTCCTAGCCGCCGCAGCCCGCGACGCGGGGAGAGCAGCTTGACGTTGGCCACGATCAACGCCGCCGGTGGAGGAGAGTTTTCGCCGTCGGAGGTTAGTCACCTCCTTTCCCTATCTTTCCTTCTTTCCTCACGTTGTTCTTCCTTCTCCTTGCCGCGTTCTCCACCGACGGATTTTGAGTGATCGATTTGTTTGGGTTGGTTGATCTTGAGTTGATCGGTTGGAGTTTTCTTGAGTTCCTAGTTTCTTTCTTGCTTTGTTTTGGGTTTAATGCTTGGTTTGAATCTTTAGATGTCGGTTTCCCACCTATTTTATGGGTGTTTGATTTCCTTCTCTTTTGTAGATCTGTGGGATCTCAATCGTTTGTCGATTTCCATTGGCATTGTTTGTATATGGATTGGTGTTGTGATTGCTTAAATTCTTTACAATTGCTTGTTTTCCTTGGATCTAGCTGCTACCAAAACAGAGACCGAGCACCTTCTCTGTTCTTATGTATTGGATCATTCGCTGGATTGCAATTCATATCTCTTGGTCAATGATGTTATTGGCTAGTATGCTTTCGATCAATTTTTGCGATTGTTGGATTTATTCCAGGTTACAGTAACCCTGGCCGAGTGTTTTGTTTGAAGGGTCACTGTTTTCTCTGGCTAAATCGACTGAAGCTTTAATATCTCATCGCATCTAGCTCTATTTTGGGTGTCTGCACATCTCATGAGTTGGATTTTGGAATGGTGGGGTTTTCAGTCGGATTGGTAACTACTACTTAGGGTCAAGAGAACTTGATTATAGAATTGATTGGGATGCCTTCCTTATTGATAACAGAGGAAGCTGTGGGATTGTAGCCTGCCTGAACCTGGTGGATTTAAAAAGGGGTTGTGGTTGTTATCTCTGTTATCTGAGGTAGGTAGACTCCCCAGAAGGCATACTTGATACTTGTTTTAATTACAGTTATTGCTTGAGTATTTCATTGTTAGGATACATGGTGGTCTGTGAGGTGGTATCCTGTGAGGATGTATTGGTTACTGAATGAGGCTATGTTACCGCTATGCTTATTTATTTGATAGTTTAATCCTTTATGTTTGATATGGTATGTACATGTTCTAAACCATGTATGTGAGGGCATTGCATGATTATGGCCGTAGTGATTGGGTTGTATCCAGATGAGTTTAGGCCGGGGTTGGGTCTAGGTGCTTGCGATCGAGGCTACGGGTAGACGCGGATCCCCGTGATCGATCGAGGCTTTAGAAGACTGAATCTACAATTCAATTCGGAAGAGAAGAATTCATTTATTTAATGCTTCGAGGATTGATTGAGCCTCTGGAATCTTAGTCTTAGTGGCTATTGGGAGGTGGCCTAATGTCTGCTGGTCGATGCCGATACAGCTGGGCCCACAGTTGGCAGGGTAATAGTCTGGACTGTGGTGGAGAGCAATGGGTTGATTGCGAGCTTGGGCTTAGGTTGTGACTTCCCTTGAGCTAAGACTTAGGAGTCAGAGTCCTTGTTTATTTATGTTGATTATTAGTTAGTTTACTTGCGTGTCATTAGTGTGTCTCCTACTGGGCTTTTGCTCACCCCTACTCGGGCTGCGGTTGCAGATCCACTTTCTTTTGCAGGACTATCAGGTGATGACGCTCGAGTTTGAGGACGTTGGAGGATTCTTCATTGATTTCATTTTATTTTGCTTCAGTTAACTTATTTGAAGATTGTATTGATGAGACCAAGTATTGGGAATAATTGATAATTTGATTCACGTATTCAGATTATGAAGTTTGTAATTAACCATTTGAGTTTAGTATTTGGATTTATTTGAGTTGTATAACTGGAACCAGAAGTATTGGTAATAAATTGTTGGAGGGCTCTGGAATTTGTTAGTGAGTATGAAATTGATTATATGTAGGGATAAACACAGTGAATTTGGAATGTTTTGAATTGTGACGGTTGAGAACAGGTTGATTATATTGTATTAATGTAGAACAGGTTTTTCCTCACGTCCCGTGGTCGAGATTGGTATATCCCGGGGCAGGGCGTGACAACTTCCATTCAAAAACATTCGGAAAACTTTGGATTACAAGTGTTTCATTTCAAAAACATGGTTTTTCAAAATACAAGAGTAAAAATATGAAATGAAATGTAGGGCAATTGTTTTCAACATTCTTCACAACTTTTTCTCCCCCTCTGGCATCATCAAAAAGAAGTAATATGGATGGGGATTTAGGATCAATCAACTAAAGGTGTGGAAGGTGGAAATTTATTTTTGATGTAGGTAAAAATGTCTTCAAGTTGTTTGGACGTTTTCTCTTGATCTTCCGTGATCTTTGCTTGGGAAGTCTTGATGTCACCTTAATTGACTTCCATCCTTACCAATCTTGCTTCTAACTCATCAAGTCTTTGTGCCGTGGTGCGACGAGCTCGGCTATGGGAGGATTTACCTTGAAATCTCGGCTCACCTTCTTCTCCCCCTAAGTTTTCCTGATCATGCTGTTCTTGATGCTCTCCTTCCTCATCACTACTAATATTAGGAAAAATAAGGTCTAAGGCTCGTTTGGCGGTCATCATCGTTTTATAGGTGGATTTATTGAAGGGTTGAGAAAGGGGTTTTCTTTTATCAATGACTAGGTGGAGGGTAAGGGCTTGGAAAATTTTGGTTAGTAGTCCTTCAAAAGGTAGTGATTGCCTAGCCGTAAGGTTAAGGATCTCCTTGATAATGATATAACCTAGGTTTAGAGGCTTCTTCCTAACCATGCATGAAAGAACATAGGCATGAATGGGCTTCAAGTGATCATAGTGGCCAAGCTTAGGAAAAAGATTTTTTCCTAGAAAGTGGGCAAGCTCTCTATAGTTTTGGTGTAGGTCATTTAATCCTATAGGAATTTTGTCAACTTGACTAGGTCTAAGGATTGCCCTTCTCCCTTGTTATCCCTATCAAATCTTGGGAGATCCTTATATGAAGTAAAGAAGGTGCACTCCCCTTGATTTGGTGCATTTAGTATCTCATTTAACCATTCTATAGTAATCTTGACTTCATTTCCATAGACATAGCTACTAATGGCCACATATCTTTCATCATCATCAATATCTTCAGTAATGTTGCAATAAAAATATCGAACCATTTCTGGATACATATGTTGGGACATCTCTAAGAATTTCTTCCAACCCATATCAGTGAAAACAATTTCAACTACATGTTAGAATGGATTTGCAGGCTTAGAATGGATTGATGTGGGAGAACTTATGGATGGTGCATGATGGAATTACGAATTGCTTCAGTCTCTTTTCCATCACTCTCTTGCAGATTATATGAGGACCTTGGTGATTAAGACAACGGATGCATGTCGCTGGCCTTACAATGGATGGGGGAAAGTATGCACGGCCTCAGCCTACCTGGCGGCTCTACAAGTTCCCGAGGTGAGAATGGACAAGGAGGAGGTATGGAATAAGGTTTGGAGGGTGCCTGCTGGTTCACGGATTTGACAGTTTCTATGGCGCGTGATTCATAGGAAGCTACCAGTCAAGGAGGTCCTTTGGCGAATTCGGATGACATCGGACAAGGAGTGTCCAAGGTGTGGAAGAGAGGAAGAGTCAATTCTACATGCTACTCTTTGGTGCCAGTTTGCATACAAGGTGTTTGACCATATTGTTGAAAAGGAAAACCTTACTCTACCCAGGTGGGAACCAAGGGACATTCTTCAATTAATTGTTGGGAGGAATGGTGGAGTTGTGCCAAAAAAACTCATTACAATCTTGTGCTATGGGATATGGATGATATGGAAGGACAGAAATCGGATCGTTTTTGGATATGAACGGGAATCAGTTGAGGCTATTGCTTGCAAGACGAGGAGATTCGCATTGGAATTCCTGGCTCAGACTGCTAAGATTGGAGAAGTGGATGGGGGTGTCAGACGGTCTGAGATGCATGGTTGTCGGGTTATTCAAACTGATTTGTCTATGGATGTTGCTTCAGGGGAAGCGGCCATTGCTCTTGTTGATATTAAGGCGAACTCAATGGAGGAAGCTTGGGCTTTTGGGCGGCCGGTGACAGTTAACTCAGTTCTCCAAGGTGAGATGGAGGCTATTTTGGAGGCGTTGAAGAAGGCCAATGAGGTGGGGGTGACTTCATTAATTGTGGAATCAGATTCTTTGAGTGCTATCCAGATCCTAAATGGGTTGAGGGGGTGGCCACCGGATCTAGAGGGTTTGGCCAAAGATATATGGGTCTATGCTCTCAAGTTTGAGTATGTACTTTTCCTTTTTCTTTCGAGAGCTTGTAACACTAGAGCAGATGCTGTAGCACATGCGAGTCGTCGGACTGGTAGGGTGTTCACTTGGTCTAGTGAGTGGGGACCCGCGCTGATTGACAACATTTTGTTGTAATAGGTTTTAGTTAGCCTACTTGGCTCATCTCATCAAAAAAAAAAATAATTTCAACTACATGTTTCTTTCCTATGGGCAACTGAAGGACTCTACCCGAAACCACAAATTTATCCTTAAACTCGGGCCAAGAGTTATACCTATTCTTGTCTAGAAAGAGGTAATTATCGTAGGAAGGAGTAGATGAATGAATGGATGAGGACCCTCCGACTGAACCTTTGGTTTTCTTCATCCCTACCTTTCTCTTTGCTACTGCTTGCTTCCTCTTCCCAGCTTGAATTGGTTCCTCTGGTGGACGAGGTCCGACATTCTTGGTGTGAGAACCTATCCCTCTATTCCTGGGTCGACCACTTGGGTCGAGCCCGTGGCTCATTGTGGACCACAAGGGCAATTTGGTAAATTACTCCTTGATGGTTTGTTTCATACCTGCGTGATGCTCATACAGCTCAAATGTTTGATTTACGTGTTTGCTAGAACCCTAGGCGGTCTTGGGATCGAAAGATCCAAGCTCAGGCGCCAGAAGCCTGTTTTTTGGGGCAGTTGGCGGCCCGTGTGCGATCGATCGCTCTCGATCGATCAGACTTGTGTCGGTAGTCAGTGTGGCCGACGTATCCAGATAAGGATACAAACCGACTTAACTTGGCCTAGTTCGATCGATCGGTCCCTGGAGCAATCGATCGGACTCGAGCCTATAAATAGCCCGTGATCTTCCCCTGTTTTTCCGGTTTGCTCCCGTCTTCTTCTTTCCCTCCGTTCTCCCTCCTCCGGCCATCTTTTTGGGAGCTTGAAGGCTTGCTGGACTCGTGACAACGAGAGGAAGATCCTTGGCTTGCTTGGACGCCGGCTTGGTGGCCGTACCACGGTGAATCAGCTGAGGAGTGCGTTTCCGGTAGGTTTCTACCTCTTTGAGTTAGTTTAGGGGTTTTCTCTTGATCTAGCCATTAGATCTTGATGTTCTTGGTGTTTTCGGATGCCTCTTGCTTAGTGTAATTTCTATTGTAAGTTTCATAAGCTTTGGTTGAGATTTTAGTAGGATTTAAGCATGTTTAATCTCGGATTTTCCGGTTTCTGCTGTTCTTGAAGAATAACCGGTTTACGGCGAGTGTTCCGATCGGTACGTGCATGTTCTTGGGTTACGATGAACATAAGAGTCGTAGATCTTTGCCTCTACTCTCAGACCCAACTGATGTCATAATTTTCGAATTTTTCTACGATTTGTTATGAAGTTCTTACGGGTGGGCTGCGTTGCAGCAAGTAATGGTAAGTTAGTGAGATTAACGGTGTTGATTAGTGTTTTCCCATTAATCGAGCCGTTGGATGTTTCCTGATTTGGATATATTGAACCCAGCATGTTGATCTACTGATGTCTATATTGGGGTCAATTAGCTTCTAAGTAGAGGATTTTTGGTGTTTTTTAATAATATTATATGTCGGAACATATAATATTATATTTTTGCTGTTCATCAGAGTTTTCGGGGTTGCTTCCCGTTGCAGGAGTCCGCGATTGACGGTCACGGTACCGTCGTAATGCCGGTACCCGCTGCGGATTGGCTGGCAGCGGTTGGTAGTACCGTTATAACGATCCGGTTGGACTTGTATGTTATCTTTAACATCCTGTTGCATGCTTACCTCTTACTGTGTATGTTCATTGCATGCATTCTCTGTTGTGCATTAGTTGCATGGTTATGGCGTGGGTGATCTATGGGTCGCCGTCCCGAGGCTGGAAGCTTGGATTTAGCCCTAGGACCGGGGTAGGATAGTTTGGACCCTGTTCGAATTGTGGTTTCCAGTCAAACTTGATGATAGGCTTAGATGACTGGTACACATGTTGCTTGGTGATTATAGAGGTCGTGTCGGCATCGAGTCGGATGCTGAGGTGTAGCCGGTGTTCCACTGTGTTGACTCTTGAGTAGAGGAGTTGCCTACTCAGCGATGTCATTTCTCACCTGCAGTGTCGGGTTCCTGTTTGTGAGTCAGCAGTGTTGTTTCCTGCTACTGAGTGTGACCTGACATGTGACCAACTCGCCTGGAAGACCATGATCGTGGGCCTCAGGGACACGCGGTGGGATTATGGGACCCCTGTATGCACCCAGGTCTTACTTGAGGGCGACACTGTTGCGTTTCCCTCTTCCTTCTGTGTGTCGTAGTGTAGAACCCTACTGAGCTTTATGCTCACTCCTATCCGGGCTGCGTTTTGCAGGTGCAGCCGTTAGCTCCTCTTCGGTGGCCCCTACCAGGTAGTTGGTCGGCGGTGCGGTGGCGCCAGGCGGAGTTTGAGAGGTGGTGATTATTTACGGCTTTATACCCTATGTTAGTTAGTCTTCTACGGGAGTGTTCAAATGTTGTATTTGAATCTTCCCCTCTCCGAGGATATGTATATTAAATTCACTTGGGTTTTGTAATCATGGGTTTGATGTTGTTCATTTATGATTTTTAAATTGAGGGTGTTTGTGATGAATTGTTAGGGAGACTAATAGGTTAGAGGGAACCCTCGCAAATATTTTCCGCGGTTTGTTAGGTTTCGGTTCGCATCGCCCGACCCGATTGGGCTTTCGCGGGTTGGGGCGTGACACTTGGTGCGAGGCATGGTACGTGGCTAGGTTAGGGTTTTGAGAGGAGAAGAGTAGGGCGCGGTCGAACCAATGGAGCTGCGGTCGATGGAGAGGGGCTAGGGCACGGTCAAACCAGTGGAGAAGATGTATGTTTGATCGGGTGGGGGCTTTATGAAGAGAGACATGAAAATGACTGACAAGCCCTCACTTAAGTTGTCAAACGATCCGTGGGGGTCGACCCTCAGAAGTTGGTGGTCGACCGTCGCGCACAAAATGTGTAAAATGAAAAACTCACAATCGATCCTAAGAAGTTGGCGGTTGACCGTCAAGCGTGATATGTGAAAACAAAAGTGTACTCACGGTTGACCGTCGGTTCAAGAAAAAAATGAAATTTGAAATTCAATTAAAAATCATTTTTAAATCAAAACATCACAAAACTTTGCATACACATGTGATAAGATATTATGAGCTAAAGACAACTCATCAATCATGAAAATCATTTAATTAACCAAAATTTAGCACTCAAGTAGGACATGACATGAAATAGTAGATAAAGAGGTAACCATACATTTTCCTTTTAGCTCCTGTATTTTGTACACCCATTTGTCATTCCAAGCTCTTTTATAGGATAACAAAGCCTGTCTTCACTCAATGGCTGATGGCACTTGTGTTTGGTTCTAGAATGTAGAATTAGATTCTTAGAAAGGTTGATGGCACTTGTGTTGTCAAACCTAATAGGCAATTGTTTTACATATATGGCATAGTCTACCAATTGCATTTTCATTCAAAGCAATTGTGCACAATAACTACCCGCCGCGATGTATTTGGCCTCAGCGATGGATAATGCAACTGAATTTTGCTTCTTGGAAAACCAAGAAAGAAGTGCATGGCCAAGAAAATGACATGTGCTACTTGTGCTTTTCCTATCAAGCTTACATCCGGTAAAATCCGCATTGGAGTAGCCAATTAGATCAAAAAATGATTCTCTAGGATACCACAAACCATAGTTTTGGGTTCCCGAAAGATATCTAAAAATCCTTTTGACCTCACCCAAATGCGATTCCTTAGGATATGATTGATATCTAGCACAAAAACAAACGCTAAACATAATGTCCGGTGTACTAGCAGTCAAATAGAGTAAAGAACCAATTATCCCTATATAAAGTGTTTGATCAACCGGTTTCCCACTTTCATCCTTAACCAATTTAATCCTACTACTCATAGGAGTTTTCTAAAGGTTTTGGTTGAATCATATCATACTTCTTGAGTAAATATCTAATGTATTTGGCTTGACATAAAAATTCCTCCTTGAGTTTGCATAATTTGTAATCCAAGGAAATAACTTAACTCTCCCATCAAGCTCATCTCAAACTCACTTTGTATACACGTGGCAAATTCTTCACAAAGTTTATCATTTGTAGAACCAAAAATAATATCATCATCATAAATTTGAACCAAGAGCAAATCTTGTCCTTTTGATTTGGTAAATAATGTAGTATCAATTTTTCGTCTGCAAAAATCATTATCCATCAAGAATTTGCTAAGCCTTTCATACCAAGCTCTAGGAGCTTGTTTTAATCCGCAGAAGATTTTAGTGAGTTTCTATACATGATCTTTCAATTTGTAGTCCTCAAATATGAGGGGTTGTTCAACATATACTTCTTCATTTAGAAAACCATTCAAGAAGGCACTCTTAACATCCATTTGATACAATTTGAAATCTTTATAAGATGAAACGCTAGAAATAATCTTATAGCCTCAAGTCTAGCTACCGGTGCAAACGTTTCATCAAAATCAATTCCTTCATGTTGATTGAAACCTTTTGCAACAAGTCTAGCTTTGTTCCTTATAATTGTCCCCAATTCATCCATTTTGTTTCTAAAAACCCATTTAGTGCCAATGACCGGGTGTTCACTAGGTCTAGGAACCAAATTCCAAGCTTCATTCCTTTTGAATTGATTCAATTCTTCTTGCATTGCTAAGATCCAAAATTCATCTTCTATAGCTTCCTCAATAGTTTTGGGCTCAATATGAGATAGGAAGGCTAGATTGACACATGTATTTAATGAAGATCTAGTTTAGATTCCTTTTAATAGTTCACCTATGATCAAATCTTTCGGATTTGAAGAGGCATACTTCCAATCTTTTGGCCCCACCCACACAATATTATCTGCTTTTGGCTCACCACAGAAATCTGGGATCCAACCCCCTTAGAGGCCCAGCGTCCTCGCTGGCACAATTCAGCTAACAAACCTACAACCTTGCTCTGATATCATCTGTAACGGCCCCCGCCGCCCGAGGCCGCCCACGGCCTGCGGGCACCATCGAGGATCCACCCGAGGGCCCAACCCGACACAATATTGTCCGCTTTTGGCTCACCATAGAAATCTGGGTCACCTATCCCGGGACCGCTCCAAGGGAAGCACGCTTAACCTTGGAGTTTTCTGACGGATCACTGTCATCACGGCTTTAAACCGCATTGTGTCTTATATGGGTTACTAATTTACTTATTATCTACGTGGGGTTGCTTACCCGATTACATGGTTCGGCCACATGCCCTTCAGGCGAACAACGACACCCAGATACCCCGGGTCTCACAGATTCCTCAAATTTATCATTGACTTCATCAATATTATTTTTGGTCTCTTCAATTTTTTCCTCATCATTAACTTTAGTAGGACCTTTAATTTCTTCATAAAAAACAACATGCATCGATTCTTCAACAACCTAGGTTCTTTTATTGAAAACTCTACAACTTTTACTTCTTTTCGAATATCCAAGAAAAATTCCTTCATCGGATCGAGTATCAAATTTTCCAAGATTATTCTTGCCATTATTCAAGATAAAACAAATGCATCCAAATGCTCTAAAGTAGTTTATATTTAGAATCCTTCCTTTTCAAAGCTCATATGGGGTTTTTTTGAAGATGGGCCTCAATGTTACTCTATCGATCACATGACAAGAAGTATTAATTCCTTCGGCCCAATGGTAGTTAGGAAGGTTGTTCTCACATAAAAGAGTTATAGCCATATCTTGTAGAGTATGATTTTTCCTTTCAACAACACCATTTTGTTGAGGAGTTCTAGGTGATGAAAAGTTGTTAAAAATTCCGTTGTCATTGCTAAACTTTTCTAGAAGGGAGTTCTTGAATTCTCCTCCATGGTCACTTCTAATGCATGTAATGAGAATACCTTTCTCATTTTGGACTCTCCTACAAAACTTAGTGAATTCCTCAAATACTTCATCTTTGTGTGTAAGGAATATCACCCAAGTGTATCTAGTGAAATCATCTACTAGTACAAAACCATATGAGCTACCACCTAAGCTTGTAAGTTTGGTTGGTCCAAAAAAGTCCATGTGAATGAGTTATAGTGCTCTAGTGGTGGAAACTACATCCTTAGTCTTGAAAGAGAATCTAACTTGTTTTTCTCTTTGACATGCATCACAAATCATATCTTTCTCAAATTTGATCATGGGAAGTCGAAGAAAAAGGTCTTTTCGAGAAAGTTTGGATATTAAATCCATGTGTCCATGTCCAAGCCTTCTATGCCATAACCAAGAATTATCATTTAAGACACTAAGGCATATATTATCATTGCAAACAATATCATCAAGATAAAAGGTGTATACATTACCATCACGATGACCTACTAGCAAGATTTTATCACTAAGAGCATTCTTAACATAGCATTTTGAATCTTCAAAAATAACTTTGTTACCTCTGTCACATAATTGACTAAGGCTAAGCAAATTATGTTTCAAACCTTCAACCAAAAGAACATTTTCAATAATAACGGAAGAGGTTTTACCAATATTGCCAATGCCAATTATTTTTCCTTTTGCATTGTCTCCAAAGGTCATCATTCCTTCATCTCCAGATTGAAAGGTTGAGAACATGCTTCTTTCTCCTGCGATATGTCTTGAGCATCCACTATCAAGGTACCATCTTTTAGTCTTTGTATTGGTCTTGATCTTGGATCTCATACACTCCTACAAATAAGAGATCAAACCTTGATTTTTGGTACCCAAATCTTTTTGGGTCCATTTGCATTAGCACTATACATAAGAGAAGAAGATGTATGTGTAGGTGCCCAAATTTTGTTAGCATTAGCAAGCCTCATGAGATAGCAACGAGGTGCAATGTGACCTACTTTGCAACAATAATGACATATAGGTGCTTTTGCTACCTTAGGAGGATGAGAAAATGCTTTAACAAAGTTAGTCTTCTTTGGCTTGTTCATCTTCCTACGATTATAGCCAATTCCTTCCTTATTTAAGGAGTTTCTTTGGCTATCAAGGAACTCATCAAGTTTGTCTCTACTCTTCAAGAATTTTGATAGAGTGATTTTTAAGTCATCAACCTCAAGAGTGAGATCTCTCTTGGATTTCCTTAAAGTGATGAGTTCCTTTTGCATATCATTAGTAGTGTTTTTCAATGTGATACATTCACATTGAGTGTCCATGAGTTCCTTCTCAAGTTTAGGATGGTCAACACTAGATGTCCTTCCTAGCATGCATTTGTTCTCCTTTTCTAATATATCAAACCTATGCATGATATCTACTTTCTCTTCCTCTAATTTCCTCAAGTCCTTGCATGTAGCATAATATTTCTTTTTGAGGAACTTGAAGTCATTAGCTGAAGCATGATAAGCATAAAAAAGTTCTTCAAAAGCAAGCTCATCCTCTACCTCATTCTCATGATTTTCCTCATCCCCGATGGCCATTAAGCAAAGGTTTGCCACTTCTTGTTCTTCTTCATCGGAGGAGGTATCACTTTCACCCCAAGTTGTAATCATTGTATTTTCTTCTTAAACTCCTTCTTTGACGTCTTTTTGTCTTGAGGGCATTCACTCTTGTAGTGGCCGGGTTTCCTACACTCATAACAAATTATTTTATTGGAGTTAGAAGTATTGGCATTAGATTTTTCACATTTGGGGAATCTTTTCTTGAAGAATCTCTTTCCTCTTTGACGTTTGAAGATCTTTTGAATTCTTCTTGATATCATCGCCAATTCTTCATCATCATCTCCTTTACTTGAATCAGATGAGTGTTTCCTAGATGACTTGAAAGCAACCATCTTCTTCTTTTTATCTCCTTCTTCATTGCTTCTCTTCAAGTTCATCTCATAGGTCATGAGGGAACCCATGAGCTCATCGAGTGACAATTTTGAAAGATCTTTAGCTTCTTCGATGGCCGTCACTTTGGGATCCCAAGAATTAGGTAGACACCTAAGAATCTTTCTCACAACCTCATCGTTAGCATAAGTTCTTCCAAGTGATTCAAGAACATTCATGATATTAGTAAAACTAGTAAACATCTCACTAATAGTTTCATTATCCTTCTTGCAAAAAAGTTCATATTCATGCACAAGCATACTAATTTTGGATTCCTTAACTCGGCTAGTTCCCTCATATGTAACATCAAGTTTTTCCCATATCTCTTTAGCCGATTTTCATCCGGAAACTCTATTAAACTCATTTGGACTAAGGGCACAAAATAAGTAGTTTTTGGCCTTGGCATTGATTTGGAGGCTCCTTAAGTCAGCTGGGGTATACTCATTCTTGGTTTTTGGAACTTTCCTTCTCTCAATGATCTTCATAGGAATAATAGGTGCATCCTCTATCATCATCCAAGCCTCATAGTCCATAAATTGTATAAAAATCTCTATTTTTGTTTTACAGTAATTATAATTTGAACCATTCAAGTAGGGTGACCTATTTGTGGATTGTCTCTCAACGTTTTCCTTATCGATCTAGGATCCTCTACGGGCTGTTAAACCTTTAAAGTAGAGACTTGCTCTGATACCAATTGAAAGTCCAAGACGGGGGGAGGGGGGGTGAATTGGACTATTTTTGAAAATTCGATAAATGAAAAACCTAGGTAGGGGAGTTCAAGACAGTAGTATGCTTGTGAATAAGAACGAAATAATGCAATCAATTAATAGGAAGAAGTTAGAGAGATTGCACCGTTGTTTTATAGTTGTTCGACCCAACCTTGGTCTACGTCCACTTCACTCAAGGTACTCCTTGAGGTTCCACTTCTTGCAAAATCTATTACAAGCTTTCCATCAAGCTTCCGGGTGCTTGAGAACCATACAACGTCACCAACCAACTGTTGGGATCTTCACAAGTTGCTTCGTCACACTTGAGGAAGCTTTACAAAGATTGTAGCTCAAAGGGAAAGAGTAGAAGACTTTTTCCAAAACTTGCCCAAATGCTCTAAAAAATATCAATAATCGTTATTGCAAGTTTACAACAAAAGACTACATATATCTGGCCTTCAACTAGCTCAACAAACACCTCCAACGGCTCCCTGCAACTCTCCAACGGCTAGTTTTTTACTCTGCGCGTTACTGGCAGTTGATCCATTTATCGTCCGCCACATCGACCGTTAGGTACAAAAACTCAGCCTTCGCGAGCCGCGGTTGATCCACCCATCGATCGCCAGATCGATCATGAGCCTCTGTTGTGAAAAATGCTTCCCAGGGTCGATGCTCCGATCAACCATCACTTCTTCACTTTTCATCATCATACTCCACGGTCGACTGCCGCATCGTCCGTCAGATCATCCGTGACCCTCTGTGGGGAAAAGCTTGCTCTAGAGTCGATGCTCCGATCAATCATCGCAGTTTTAATTTCCATCATCATAATCCACGATCGACTGCCACATCATCCGTCGGATCGTCCGTGAGCCTACAACATTTAAAACCAAAATATCCATGCTCTACAGTCGACCAGTCCATCGACCGTGAGGCTCTGTCAAGAAAATGGCTTCCCAGGGTCGATGCTCCGATCGACTGCGAGCCAATATTTCATTTTGCCAAGTATGGTGCATGCACCGTGCAAGCCCACGATCAATCCATGGATCGACCGTCAACACAATAATAACTCAAATATTGAATTTAAGACTTCCAATTAAAGGGGTAATAAATATTAACCATATATTTTATCATTTAATATATATTGGCATCATCAAACCAAAGTTAGGATCAAAGTTATGAAGAATTGCGTAGCTGAGATCCTCGACCCTACAAGACCAACCTCCATAGTCTTTGCTTTGCCTTTTGGCTGATTTACGACCAAAAGGCTTCAAATTGAATTCTACAGAAGGAATAAATCAGGCCACTGTTGCCGCCTTAAAAGCCAAGTTTGTGGCTTATCATTTAGAAATGTTCAAAAAACAAGATATAAATGAGATGGATTGCTTCAAGGAGATCCCCCAAGAAGAAGAAGAAGATGAAGTTCTCTATGATCAATGTGAAAATATGCAGTTTCAAGACCCATTGGAGGAAGTAAACATTGGCGATGAAGGAGACAATCACCCAATGTTCATCAGTAAGCTCCTCGACCAAGATATAAGGTATGAACTCATATCTATACTTCGTTCATATAAAAATTATTTTGCTTGGGATTATGAAGAAATGTCTGACTTAGATAGAAGTGTTGTAGGACATTGAACTTCCTACTCGGCCAAATTTTAAGCCATAAAAGCAAGCGCCAAGGCGTTTTGCTCCAAATGTAATCCCAGAAATAAAAAAGAAAATTGAACAGTTACTAAATGCAAAGTTTATTAGAACGACCAGATATGTAGAATGACTATCAAATATTGTACCAGTTTTGAAAAAGAATGGCAAACTTAGGGTATGTGTTGACTTTAGGAATTTGAATTTGGCAACACCAAAAGATTAGTACCCTATGCCATTAGTTGATAAGTTGGTCGATTCAAATGCTGGACATGAGATCTATTCTTTCATGGATGGTTACTAAGGTTATAATCAAATATATATCTCCGAGAATGACGTCTATAAAAAAAAATTTAGATGTCCAGGAGCACTTGGAACTTATGAGTGGGTAGTTATGCATTTTGGATTAAAAAACACTTGAGCTACCTACCAAAGAGCGATGAACATGATCTTTCACGATAAGATCTCCAATTTGTAGAAGTTTATGGCGATGATATTGTGATTAAGTCACATGTCATGACCGATCATTTCAATCAGTTAGTTAAGGCTTTTGAACGAATGAGAGAATACAAGTTGAAATTAAACCCATTAAAATGCACATTTGGAGTACAAGCAAGAAACTTCCATGGTTTCCTCGTCCATCAGCGTGGTATTGAACTAGACAAAAATAAAGCAAAATCAATAATCGATGCCAAACCTCCAACCACTAAGAAAGAACTGCAAAAGTTCCTCGGATGGTAAAGTTTTTAAGAAGGTTTATTTCCAATTGCGTAGGAAAAACCTAAGTATTCTCATTGTTGTTAAGGTTGAAGAACGAGGACGATTTCGTCTGGGAAGAATATAATCAAATAGCATTTGAATACTTGAAGAATTATCTAGCAACACCACCAATTCTGGCGTCACCAAGAATGAGCGATCCAATGAAACTATACATCGCCGTAGAAGACTGATCGATAGGAGGTCTCTTAGCGCAAGATGGCATAGACGGCGTGGAGAGAGCAGTTTATTATCTAAGTAGACATCTATTGCCTTATGAGCAAAAACTTTAAATGGTCAATCATTGGCTGATTTTTTAAAAGATCATCCTTGCGTAGATATACCAAAATAATGGAAACAAGAAATAAACATAGTGGCGATCACCCCTTAGACGATGCTTTTGATGACTCCAAAACAGTCAATGGTGCAGGCTTTGGCATATCAATCATATCGCCAATTGGCCGCCAGTATAAATTTGCTAACACTTTAGAACAGTTATGCACAAACAATCAGGCCGAGTATGAGGTATTAATCATCGGCCTAGAAATATTATTGGACTTGGATGTGACTGATGTAAAGATCAAAGGAGACTCACAATTAGTGATCAACCACATACTTGGTTTGTATAAATGTCATAGTGTCATAGCGATATATTAATCCCATTTCATCAAATCGCTTTACAATTATCAAATCGATTTAACGATTTTGAAATAAAGTTTGTACTAAGCTTACAAAATGATGAGGCCAATGCTTTGGCTCAAATAGCATCTGGCAATAAAATACTAAAAAGCTTGGGGGGCATGGCCGATTTTACACATGGTCCATTTCGCTTTGCTATAGAACGATCGTATAAGTCACTAGAAATTGGTCAAGTAAATGACCAATATGATTGGTGTAGCCCTATAGTTAAATTTTTACAAAATCCATCGCTCAAAGCTGATAGGAAAGTTCAACTCAAAGCCATCCATTATTTATTGCAAAATGACATCTTATACAAACGTCGACCAGGGGGAATCTTATTGTTATCCCTAAGTCCAGACAAAGTCAAAATCATAACGAGTGAAATCCATGATGGTGTTTGTGGTGCGCACTAATCTGGAATAAAAATGCGTTGGCTAATAATACGTAGTAGTTTTTATTGGCTGCGCATGGGGAGGACTGTGCTGGATATGCAAAAGGATGTGGGGCTTGCCAAAAGCATGGCTCCTTGCAGCAAGCACCAATCAGTAAATTATCGATCACAGTCAAACCTTGGCCATTTAGATGTTAGGTGATTGATATTATTGAAAAAATACACCCCCCATCGTCCATGTTGCATAAGTTTGTTATCGTAATAATAGATTATTTTGCAAAGTAGGTAGAGGTCATTCCATTAAAAACAATGCCCGATGATTAAGTTATAAAGTTTATATGGGAACACATTATATGTAGATTTGGCATCTCACAAACAATAGTGTCCGATTAAGGGACAATGTTTGTTAGTACCAGAGTAAATTTTTTTTTAGCTGAGTATAAAATGAACATGGTAAACTCTACACCATATTATCCCCAATCAAATGGACATGCCGAAGCGTTCAATAAGACGATTAAATCGATCATAAGAAAGATGATGAACGATAACCCAAGGCAATGATATGAAGGATTATTTAGAGCATTGTGGGCACACATGACTACACCTAAGTCCAGTACTAAAGTTACACCTTTCCAATTAGTATATGGCCAGGAGACAGTTCTACATGCTGAAATAAATGTACTATCGCTGAGAGTTTTACGACAAAATGGTCTAACTAATGAAGAATATCAACAAACTTTAGTGTATAATCTTTTAGAGCTCGACGAATAACGAGCCATTGCTCTAGAAAATATTAAAATACAGATTTGAAAATCACCGATATTTATAACAAGAAAGTCATAGTACAACATTTCAAAGAATGTGACTTAGTATGGAAAACGATCTTACCTATAGATCGAAATGACCCTAAACATGGAAAATGGTCTCACAACTGGGAGGGACCAATTTCGGCCGACCAAGTGTTGTGAAATGGATCATATTAGCTACGGACTATTGTAGGTGGTTTGCACCGAGCAATCATAAATGGTAAGTACCTTAAGAAATAGTTCCCATCATTGTGAAAAACAAGACAACATGAAAGATAAAATAAAGGGCTAATATCATTTTGGTACCCTCTAGTTTCAAGAATTATCAATTTGGACCATGTGTTTTAAAAAGTAACAAAACAGGGTATGTAGTGAACAATTTAGTCTAATAGGTGGTTATCATGAAATAAATAAATAAACATGAATTCCTATAATTCTACCCCCCAACTTAAATGTAATTGTCCTCAATTAAATGTAAGTCATAAAATAAAGCAATAAAATAGGGTAGAGATGACCACAATGAATGCCCATAATGGTGGTTCACGGTATGCAAGTGGCATGTGAGACGCGTATCGTTGCTCGACGTTATTCAATTGATAGCATATGGTCCTGTAAAATGGTAGAGAGAAGATACCACATGATTGCAAATGTGGAAAGAAATAAACGTTGAACATCAAGAAAAACATTTGGCAGCATATCCTCTATATATTCATGAAGCACTCTGGTAGTACAAGATTTGCATGTATAACAAGCCGTACAAATGCATCCACATATATCATTAACCACATAGCTGCATCCACATCCCACGGGGCATACCCCTCAGAGTCAAAATTCATCATGTATAACTATAGCAGAAAGATTGGCATACAAGATATAAATTTAACTGTTCTCAAAATGACACAAAATATCACCAAACCAACCTCACAAAATGCATATCTACATATGACATGATCCTAGGTACAAGACGAGTAAATGATGCGCACACAAAACAAGCAAGACATAGGAAACATGCAAACATGATCGCTCATGGACGAAGAGCAGTAGTAGGAGGTCGGAAGGCTACGATGCTGCGATCGGCTGGGGCGTTCGGTCCTTTTCAAGAAAAAGATCGATCCTTAGAGCTTGCCTTAAGTCGGTCGGGCATTTTGTTTTTAAGAACCCCTCACAAAAGATCGATCATTTTGGGTCGAAAAGATCGATCATTTTTACTTGGCCTAATTGCTTGGATGGGAAGATGGAAATGATCGATCATCATGGGAGCAATGATCGATCATCCAAACATATCCTCTTTGTCACAACTTGTGCACAAAAATGATTGATCATCCTTTGATGAAAGGATCGATCATACTTAACTCCAGTCCCTGCATCATGGTGATCTCGAAGATGATCGATCCTCAAGGTATTGATGATCGATCATCTTAAACACCACGTTCTGTTTTCATAGGTGAACAAAAATGATCGATCATCCATGTATATGAAGATCGATCAGTGTAATACCCAGGTTCTGTGTAAATGATGTGCAAATAATGATCAATCACTACATGATGTAAAGATCGATCATTTGCACCAAAATGCCAGAAATGTGTTAAAACCCTGGGAATTAAAGCTCTAATTTCTTATATATGAATATTAAACACCCCATGGCATCAAAACTGAAATAAGAACACCCCAATCTAACAGTCAAAATAAAAAGTCAGCAACAATGATTATGGCATTATCAAACCATCAAGCAAAGAGCAACTTGCACACATCAAAATCAAACATGCAAATAATTAGAAAACAAGCAAGCATGCAAAGAGGATGTTTTTTAAACAACTAGTCAAAATGCAAAGAAGAGATGGGTTGCCTCCCACCAAGTGCTTGGTTTAACGTCTCGAGCTCGACACAATGCAAGCTCAGCTAAAATTGAATTTGAGTGCTCGGTGGTTCCAGGTGAAGAAATACATGGACCGAAGAGTGGAGAAGACGTGCAAACATGCCTTATCAAAGAAAAAAGTAGCTTTCTTGGCAAACAATCCATATGAAGGTGTATGTACTAGCCATTCACTATCCTTCAATGCATATATGTTATCAAAGGGGGCCATTCTCAAGTCAGCTTTTGGTGGCCGATGGTTTAAAGTAAAGAAATACATTGTCCGAATAAAAGTAAAGTCATGCAGACGTGCTTCATCAAAGAAGAAGGGAATGTTCGTAACAAACAAAGTACTTGAAAGACAAGAAGTCTTGCATATATCTTTGATAAAGCTATAATCAAATTCAGCATGACCTAAGAAATTTGGAAAAACAAGGTTCGGTGCCTCACAAAGTATGGATGAAGTAAAGGGTAGAGGCTCAAAGTAAGGTTTTCTAAAGAAGGTCTTACAAAGATCATCCAAGTCATCACAGACATCATCCATCACATCAAAGACCGACATGTGATGTTTACATGAAACTTCATCAATATATGCATCAATATTAGGTAAGCCCTCATAAAAAGCTTCATGAACCGGCAAATTAATATCATAATAATTATCCTCCTCAAGTTTTGATATATTCTCATAAAAATTTTCATAGACCGGTGACACAATATCACATGAATCATTATCAAAATAAGGTATCTCCTCATGAAAAGCTTCATAAATCGACAAGTTGAAATCAAATGATTCATCCTCAATATTAGGTATGGTGCTCGTGGAAAGCTTCATAAACCGGCATAATAACATCATCATGACTCACGAGAGGTATCAAATCATGCATGCATTCATCAATACCATTATCATCAAGAAACATCAGAGGGACCGATTCTTCCACATCATAAGGTAAATATCATCCACAGTATCACGAACCGGTAATACCTCAAAAGGAATCTCATCATTGCATGCATCATAAACATTGGTAAAATGAGCATCATAAGCATTATCATCAACATTAAGAGGCACTACCTCATTCACACAACCATCAACCTCATCATAATATGAATCCATATAAAAAGCTAGTTGTCCGATTCGGGCTTCTATATTAGCTAATAATTGTGAATGAGAATGTAGAATTTGGATTTGTGCCTCAAAAGTCTCTAAATCGTTAAGAGTCCTTTCATTTAAAGATAGATCTACCTGTGCTTGTAGTTCAAAGAGACTGAGAGTGTCGCGCCCCGACCCTCGAAAGCCCAACCGGGCCGGGCGACGCGAACCGAAACCTAACCAACGCGGAAAAGAACGACGAGGGTTCCCTCTAACCTATTTGTCTCCCTAACAATTCACCAAAACACCCTCAAACTAAACAATAATAATAATTTGCAAAACCTCGAACCTCAGATTAAAAACTCAAGTGTTAATATACAAAACCTCGGAGAGGGGAAGTTCAAATACAATATTACTCCCGTAGGAGACTATCTAACATAAGGGTAAAAGTGGTAAATATTGCCACCTCTCAAAAGCCACCAGGCGCCACCGTACCGCCAACCAACTGCCCGGTAGGGGTCAAGGAAGAAGAGCTGACGCCTGCACCTGCAAAACGCAGCCCGGGTAGGAGTGAGCACTAAGCTCAGTAGGGATCTACACTACGACACACAGAAGGAAGAGGGAAACGCAACAGTGTCACCCTCAAGTGGAATCTGGGTGTATACAGGGGTCCCATAACCCCACCGCGTGTCCCTGAGGCCCCGATCATGGTCTTCCAGCCGAGCTGGTCACATGTCAGGTCACACTCAGTAGCAGAAAACGACACTGCTAACTCTCAACAGGGCACTGAACACTGTTTGGTGGGAAGAGACACCACTGAGTAGGCAAAATCCTCTACTCAAGAGTTTTAAGAAGAACCGGACACCGGCTACACCTCAGATCCAACTCGAGGCCGACACGACCTCTACAATCATCAAGCCATAAGTGTACCAGTCATCTAAGCCTATCATCGGATCGACTGGACATCACAATTCAACCGGGTCCTAACAGCCCAACCCCGGTCCTAGGGCTAAGTCCGAGCTTCCAGCCTCGGGACGGCGACGCAAGGATCACCCACGCCCTAACCAATGCAACTAATGCACACAACAACAATGCATGCTATGACATACACAGATAATAGGAAAGGCATGCAACAGTATGTCAAACATCATATAAGTCTACTGGATCGCTGCAGCGGTACCACCAACCGCTGCCAGCCGATCCGCAGCGGGTCCGGGCATTACGACGGTACCGCGACCGTCAACCGCGGACTCCTGCAACGGGAAGCAACCCCGAAAACGATGATGTACAAAACACAATATAATATTATATTCCGAAATATAATATTATATTCAAAAACACCCAAAGCCTCTACTTAGGGGCTAATTGATCCCGTCGATCCGACGTCCAAACGATGTCGGATTCAAGATCCAACTTAACTACCTGTAGGTGTATATACCAGGATCATCATATCCAAATTTCATGAACATCCAACGGTTGGATTAACGGGAAACATTAATCAAAAATCGCTGATTAAACCAACTTACCCATTAATTGCTGCAACGCAGCCCTTCAGAAAACAATTCATAAGAAATCGTACATAAATTGGACAAATACGAAACAAGGTGGAATGGAAAGCTAACGAGTAGTTCTACAACTCTTATGTTTATGAAAAGCCAAGATTATGTACTCGCCGGCCGGCAAACTCGCCGGAAGCCGGCTGTTTCTCAAGAACAGCAGAAAACCAGAAATCCGTGACTAATCATCCATAAAACCTACTCAAATCTCAACTGATTAACATGAAATTTAAATCAGTTATTCTATCTGGTATAAGGAATCCAACAAAGCAAGAATCAATAAGATCCAACGGCTAGATCTCAAGAACACCCGAAATGAACACAGTAGGTATAACCCAACCTAGCTGCGCTTTCCTCGGCTGATTCCCTGCGATTTGATCACCAACAAGCCTCCAAACCTCTTCAGGGATCTTCCTCTCGTTGTCAAGAATCCAACGAGCCAAAGAACACCCAATTTGGTGGTCGGAGGAGGGAGAACGGAGGTAGGAAAGCTCGGCTGCAGGAACAGGGGAAGAACAGAGCTTCGGGAGAAGAAGAAAAGAGGAAGAAGAAAGAGAGGAGAAGGAGGAAGAGGAGGGGCAGAAAAGAGGGGAAAGGGGGAGGGGAAAGCCGGGGAAAGGGGAAGAAAGTGAGGGGAGGGGAGGGAAAGTCCTCCCCCCCTCTGACAAAGGAGAACGACGGCCGTCGGTGGCCGTCCTCGCGAAGCAGAAAAGCCACCGACGCGATTCCGATCGGTCGCTCCAAGGAGCGATCGATCGTTATCGCCCCGGGTCAAAACCAACCGACTCGCTCACGAGTCCGATCGATCGTTCCAAGGAGCGATCGATCGCTCAAGGGTCGTCAGCTGCCCAACGGCAAGCTTCCGCGCGCCCGAGCTGGGATCTTCCGATCCCGGCTCCACCTAGCCATTCTAAACAAACACTAACACATACAAGGCCAGTGTGTGCACACGCGGGTGTGAAACAAACCAACAAGGCGCAATTTACCAAATTGCCCTTGCGGTCTACAACGAGTCACAGGGGTAGAGGGGCAGGTCCTCACAGAGAGGCTCATGCCAATGTTAGGGTGGTGGGTATTGTGTTTGAGGAAGATAAGATGGTTCAAAACTAGGTGCAAAGTATTGGTCCGGTATGCTTGAATCTTGTGATTGAACATTATGAGGATAGTAACCTTGGAATTTCCAATAAGGATATAAATGATCAATCAAATCCAGATCGTAGGCGTATGAATGCAAATTATATGTCGGGTTTCAGCAATCATATGTATCATTAACATAAGTGGGTGCATAATTAGATGGTAAAAAGTGATCGTTCAACGTGGAAACCAGTGGTATATAATTATCGGCCATGCATAAATAATTAATTAAACAAGGACCAAGCAAAAAGTTAGAAATACGTTACAAGGGGTTGGTCCAACCATGAGACGTTCGTCGTCGACCATAGACCATTGATTCTCCTTACGTCGGCGTCTCCTAACAACAAGAAGATATAGCAATGTAAGTACGAATCTCTTTTCTTTCTTTCTTTTCATCTTTTTTTTTAGATATGAAACAAAATTTAAACTAAAGATATTTACAAGGAATATTAGACTAAGCAAAGCAATTCAATCATCTCCTATAGCACTCCCCGACAACGGCTCTAAAATTTTGATAAAGCTTGAAAAGTGTCGCAGCTTAACACGCACGATCAAAATTACAAATTTATAATCGAACTTCAAACTAACTACTTTGGGGGTAGGTAGCAGTGACTCCTAGTCGAATCCACAGGAAATGCGTAGGAAAGTAATTAAACTATTAAACTCAATCTAAGTATTCCTACCGATAAGTTGAGAAAAAATTCAGAATTGAAATTAAACTAACTTTATACTAAATGATTGATAAATACGAGAAAAGGTACCAGTGAATTCTTAATCAATAACTATGATTCTACCAGGTCTTCTTAGGATTAGAATGAGCTAACCAAACTGAATGGTTTTCCTAATGGTTGATATGTGAATAACTAGTTCTCCCTATCACTCAACAAGTTCCGGTTAGG